>CAOLHI010001043.1:0-452346 GCA_948474755.1 Ctenosaura bakeri | reverse complement strand
CTTGCTTGAGCCTACTGGGAAGGGCAAGATTCCATCCCTCTTCTCCTCTCCTTCCAGCTGAGTTAAGTGAATGCAAACTACTTTTGCACTCTGAACTCAAATCACCCCAGATAAAAAGAATAATTTAGTGGTCGCTAGACTGCTGTTTCATACCCTCCAACATTTCGTGGATGAAAGCTAGGGCACTTCTGACTAAGCAACATTAGACCGTGGTTAAGATGTCGAAAGATGTCAACAAGGAAGGACACACACTACTTTTGCAGCTTGAATTCATTTTGAAGCAACTGAAATAAGCTGAGGACAAAGGGAGAAAGTGGGAGGAGGAGACAGAAACAGACATTTTAAAAGCAACTCAAAAAGTGGAATGACAAAGTAGTAATCATGACAGCGCCAGATTGAAACAGGTGTAGGGTTACGTTATCAGTTCCTAAAGAGACTTAACTACACTGGAGTCTTAGCAGCCCAGTCTGCCTCTTCATTTCAGAATTGGCTCAGCCCTCCCTCAAGCATAGTCTAAAAGAACTCGACCCCCTCCTTGCTTCCCCTGTACTGGGGTCTATGGACACCTGCAAATAGAGAACTGCCCTCTGTAAAGATGAACCTAATCCACTTTACTCTTTGCCCAAGCCACTAATAGTGTACACGGCAAGCAAGGGCTCTGGTTGGGAATTGTGGTATTTGACCAGTCTTCTCATTCTGCCCCTTTTTTCTCACCCTGAATTAGAGACAGCCAGAGAATCGAAGAGCTATTTGCTAAAAACCACCAACTGCGAGAACAACAGAAGGCCCTGAAAGAAAATGTGAAAGTTTTGGAAAACAGGTAAATGTATTCCTGCCTTCCCTATCTAGGCGTACTAAGTCTTTTCTGCTTCTCATCAGCTCCACCCTCAAATATTCCTGATTGCTATCAGGGATGCTTGAGAAATGAAGATCTTCATGGTTCATGTGGGCCAGCCTGATCCATACTTCCTGCTATGTAATGGGTGGATCAGAACTGATATGTGTCCCAGGTTGGTTTCTCAAACCTTCTGACACAGATCTTGAATCTGTCCTGAAAAATTTGGCCTGCCACTGCCAGATTCAGGTGTCTGGGTATGGCATGAATGGTACTCTTTTGGCTGCATAGGCAACCTGAACATCAGATGTAGAGAGAAGGACCCTGTGAGGGTGCTTGAATGTGTCCCTATTGAGCTAAAAATATTCCATTTGTCTTGATCTACTTTTCAGGTTGCGAGCTGGCCTCTGTGACAGGTGTCAGGTGACCCAAGAACTTGCCAAGAAGAAGCAACATGAGTTTGGGAAGGCCCATTTCCAGAGCCTTCAGCACATCTTCATCCTCAGTGAGTACAGCAGACTTCTTTCAAGGGTCTAGCAACCAGACAGTGATGCCCACAATGGTCACATTTTTTTTAAAAAAAAAGTGGGAGTTTTGTGCTTGGAAAAAAATCTGAATTTAGCAAGCATGATGAAATATTATGGTACCAAACATTCAGTATTGGTTTTACCCTTCTCTTGCCTCAAACTGGCATGTCCACTGAATACAGAACATGGTAAACAGGAAGTGAATGATAAGGAAGAGAAAATAATGAAATAGATTAAAACTTGGGCCCTTTTCGTATGGCATTCGCGATGCGAAAGGGCCTCTGGAGCATTGCGCAATTGTGAGGAGCTGTCCACATGACGTCCTCACAATTGTGCGATGCTGCCGGGGCCAGCAGGTGCTGATCGCGCACTATTTCATTTTTGGTTTCTAGTCGAAAATGGTGCGTGATCGCACATCGCTTCAGGGCCCCGCGCACACTTACTGTGCATGCAGAGCCTCCGGAGCCGTGGAGCTCACACTTCCTGCCCCAGCATAGTGTGGGAAAATCTCAGGCTGCACTGCGGAAAGAAGAGGAGGAACCCTCACTGTGGAGCTGAAGCAGTGGGGACACGAGGGCCTCTCACAAGAGGCTGCTCGTGAGGTCCCTGCACCCTGGTGCCACAAAAAGGTAAGGTGCGAAAAGGGTCAGAGTTGGAAGAGACCTCAAGGGCCATTGAGCCCAACCTACTGCCATGCAAGAATACACCATCATAGCATTCCGGACAGATGGCCGTTTAGCCTCTGTTTAAAAACCTTCTAAGAAGGTGATTCTACCACACTCCAAGGCATTGTATTCCAATGTTGAACTGCTCTTACCATCAGGAAGTTCTTCCTAATGTTTAGATGGAATCTCTTTTCCTAAAGTTTAAAGCCATTGCTCCATGACCTAGGCTCTTTCTGCACCTTACCGTCTTCCGGCGCTGGGGTGCAGGGATCGCGCGAGCAGCCTCTGGCAAGAGGCTCTTGCATCCAGGGTCCTTTGGTTCTGGATGAGCTGCCTGCTCACGTGAGAGCCCCACCTCTTCCTTCTGCAATGCAGCCTGGGACCTTCCCAGGCTGCGCTGGGGCAGGAAGTGCGACCAGCGTGGCTCCAGAGGCTTTGCACGCCAGGTAAATGCATTCGGGGCCTGGGAGTGATGCGCGATCATGCACAATTTTTGGCTTCTAGCCAGAAATGAAAAGGTGTGCGATCGGCACCTGCTGGCACCTGGAGCGTCGCACAGTTGTGAGTGCAGATCACTCCTCACAATCGCACGATGCTCCAGGCCTTCTTTCTCATGGAAAATGCCGTGCGAAAAGGGACCTAGTCTCTGGAGCATCAAAAAACAGGTTTGCTCCATTCTCCATATGACACCCCTTCAAACTTTGGTCAGTTTCCAGTGGAAGACATGCCCAGCTAAGAGATAAAGAGTCCTCATGGGTAAGATTGTCTTCAAAGGTATACCTTTCCCCTGGTGATCTCAAGTCCTTTCACATTACACAGATATAGCACCATGTAACTTAGATTTCACTTACTCCAAAAAGGGTTCTAAAATGAGTACTTTGTTTACTGTTTCCTTTTACAGGTGCATTTTAGAATTGTGTTTAAACATTTTAATATTTTTATGTATTTTTCATTCCAGTTGCATTTCTTCCACTTATCTCTAAACCACCTTGAACCTCATTCATGGGAGAAATGCAGGATATAAACTGAATAAATAAAAGAAATAGCTTGGAATTCTTTTGAGTTTGCTTTATTGAAGGATGGCCGGTTCTAGTCTGTGCTCTATGGAACACACTTTTTCACCACCACATCATCTAAATCTGTCACCTAACTTAGCATTTACTTTCTTCTCTTTGATACAGCTAATGAAATGAATAAGCTGAGAGAAGAGAATAAGAGTCTGAAAGAAGAACTGAAGAGGCTCTGTGGAACAGAGTATGTTCTTCTAACTTATGTTTATTACTTGGTGTTTCAAATTCCTCCTAGTCAAATCCAGTGTAGTACATGGCTTGAAGACAGTATACACTTCAACTGTCCCAAGTGATCCTCTGTCATCTCAATTTTCAGCTGCTTTTTAAATGTCCCAGTTTCTTTCTCTGCGTATTGTTTTCCTCCCTCAGTTTACTTCAGTTGCTGAAAACTGAGTTCAAAATGCAAAAGTAGTTTGCACTCAACTCAACCAAGGTGCGAGGGGGAGTGGAGAGAAGAAGGCAGAATCTTATCCTTCTGTACAGACTTAGGCAAAATCAAACTGCTGCAGCCTCTACTAGCTTGTGTCATTCTTCATTTTTAATATCCTTTTACGTCTTAACTACACTCTGATGTTGCATAGTCACAAGTGTCCCAGTTTCTAACTGTTGGAGGATGTTAAACAGCAGACTAGCCACCACCAAATTCCTTCTTCTTGAGGACTGGGGAGGGGAAACCTTCAAGTCATCTATTATGGTGACCTAATGAATTTCATAGGGTTTTTAAGTCAAGGAATATTCAGAGGTGGTTTTGCCAGTTCCTTCCTCTGAAATACAGCCTACAGTACCTGGTATTAATTGGAAGTCTCCTATCGAAGTACTAACCAGATCTGACCCTGCTTAGCTTCCAAGATCAGACAAGATCTGGTGCTTTTAGGCCAGTGGTTCTTAACCTGGGGTCCATGGACTCCCAGGGGTCCATGATGCCCTCACAGGGGATCAGCACAATGCTTGAAGGCTGCTGAGCCCACCTCCTCCCCCACAGCAGAGTGGTGCCATAATATGAACCAAAGCAAAAGGAGGCAGGCAGGCAGGCTGGCTGGCTGGCTGGCTGGCTGGGCTTGCAGGGTTGCGATGGGGAGGTGGCCTCAGCAGCTGAGTGACAGCTGACAGCCAGGCAGCATTTGCCTTGCTCTTCTTCTCTCTCTTCCTCCCCTCATTTTCAGTGGACAGCGATCCAGTGTGCTATGAGAAATGCTCAAACACCTTCATCTTTTTTTTTGCCTTTTCCCCTCCCTCTCTCTCTGCTTTGTCCATCAAGATCTCCTCTCCTCTTGGTGAAGAAGGCAAAAATAGGGGGATACTTGAGCAATTCTGATAGACTGGATGGCTAGAAAAGAGGAGAGGGAGACAGAGAGAAGGGCAAATGCTGGCTGGCTGGCAGGCTAGCAGGGCCTATGTGTTCCTATTCAATCCACTCTAGCCTCAAACTGGTGGGAAGAAGCAGGAGAAAAGTCTTTCCTCCCCCCCCCCCCCAATAACCTCTCTGGAAAGTGTACATTTACTTATTTCTCCCTGCTTCTTCAATTTGAAGACCCTTGATGAACAATTTTAAATAAATATTGGATACACTTTAGGATTTTTAATCTTGAGACATAATCCATTTGCTGCAGGACCCATTCATTTGTCTTTTTGGGAATCCATGGTGTCTGTCTTCTTGTCAACTTTCCTCACTGCATTAATATCCTCTCTCCCTATCTCTTAATCACCAATTAAAAATTAAGGATTTTGACTGTGTTTATTTTTAGTAGTCTTTATTGAGGATTTATATGCTGTTTAGCTATTTACTCTTTGAAGCAACTGTTATTGAAAAGAGGTTGTTGTTTTTAATGATTAACCTTTGCTACTTTTGCAAAGGGCCATTCAGATAAATCCCTTCATGCCCCCTCTCCATTTCTTCTTTCTGTTTCTTCTTTTCCTTTGTGTTGCAACAGGGACAGACCAAAGCATCTCAAAGAGCTGGCCAGAGAGGGGAGCTCCACCCCAGAATCACCACTGCCCTTGCTGTCTGCACAAAACAGAAGATCCAGCACTGAAAAAATGGCAAGCCATGAAGCAGAAGACCAGTATGGTGAGCCACTCAGCCATCCACTGAGAGGAGGCTTACTCTGAGACTAGATCCAGTTTGATGTACAGTTTTCTCCAGGACAACAAGAAAGATCTTACTTATTGAGAACTGACCAATTCAGAATTCCATGCCTCCCTGCTGCCCCAATTTTCCAGAAACTCTTAATTAAACCTTTGCTGTCTCACTTTTCCAGCCACTTCCAAAATGTCCCATTTTCTTTCTCTTCCTCCCACTTTTCCCCTTTGTCCTCACCTTACTTCAACTGCTGCAAACTGAGTTAAAGTGCAAAAGTAGTTTGCATTCTATGAACTCAGTAGAAGGGAGAGGAGAGATAGGAGCTGAATCATGCACTTCCCAATAGGCACAGGGAAAAGCAAACTGCTGCAGCCTCTCTTAGCTTCCTCATAAATAACATTTACCATCTTGACCACACTCTGATGTTGCTTGGCCACATGTGTCCTTGTTTTCATCTGTGAAATATTGGAAGGTATGGAATTCTCCTTCTGCTTGGATGAGATGTTTTCCAGCATGGTTGATCTGAGTTTCATCAGGGGCACTATTAAATAACTATAGACACACACTATAAAATATATAATATAAAATATAGGGATACAACCAGAGTGTCTGTGGCCATTTCTGCCCTGCACTGTTATAATGCTATTATTCCACTTTCAATATCCTGTGGAATTCTAAGGTTTGTAGTTTACTGAGACCAAAGAGCTCTCTGGCTGAGAATTCTAAAGTCCCCTCCCTAAACTGCAAACTCCAGGATTCCATAGGATGTTGAAAGTGGAATAATAGCACTATAACAGTGTAGTGCAGAAAGGCCCTATACATCCTGCTTCACTGATGGCAGTCCCCAGTTTGGAAGCCCCTTTCTTTGAAGGGCTACCCATCCAAGTCTGTTGTAAAGATAAGCAACCATATGAAAGTATAACAGGAGTCTCAGAGTTGCCCAGCAGCAGCTGGCACCTTGTCAGACTTGACACATACAGGTCCCTTGGAGCCCTTTCATTCTACATGTTTATAAAGCTATTACCACTTTAACTGGCATGGCTGCATCCTTTGCAACACTGAGGTTTGCAGTTTGGGTGTGCACCTTGCCACCCAGTCATATATCCTACCGCCCTGAGAAGCTAGCTTAGCAGTGATAGGAGACAGGGTCTACCCTGTAGTATCACCTCAGTTGTTGAACTCCTTCCAAAGAAGAGTTAACTCTGTCTCCATCCTTACTGAGCTTCTGTCAGGTATCCAAGATTATTGTTCCACAAAGCCTTTGTTCCTGAAAACTGCAGTTTTAGGGTTGTTGTTGTTGTTGTTAATCGTTTTCCAAAGATTACTGGGCTTTAAAAAAACCTGGGCCCCTTTCACACTACACACTTATATACTATTACTACATTTGAACTATGCTATTTTCAAGTATTCTATACCTAGAAGAAGGCAAAGATGAGCACAGAATATAGACATCTGAATATGCATAACCTTAAATACATGACAATGGTATCCATCTTTCCTGTTTCTAGAGCAGAGAAGTTCTCCAGGTATGAGGATCTCCCCTAACATGATTCTCCATGGAGAACATGCTCTTGAGATGGTAAGCTGATTTCCCTATTTGGTCTGTCCTTGGATTTATCTTCATTGCGCAGTTACAGCAGTATGATTCAACTTTAACTACCGTATCTCTATCCTAGAGAATCATGGGATTTGTATGATATACAGATCCCATGATCTGTGAAGATCAGTAGAGTCAGTTTTGGTAAGTCCTTGCATGGGAGACTGCCAATAAATACTAGCTGGTGTAGACTATATTTCAGAGAAAGAAACTGGCAAAACCACCTCTGAATATTCCTTGCCTAAGAAAATCCTATGAAATTCCTGAGGTCACCATAAATCAATAGGCGACTAAAAGGCACATACACACTTTGAATACTCTACTAGAGAGCACTACTGTCCTTGCCTTGACTACAACAAGTGAGCTCTATAGGAAATGAGTCTACAGACCTCAGAAAACTACAGATCCTAGGTTTTTATAGGGAGGAACCATGACAGTTAAAATTCTATCAAAGTTATATACAAAGTTCTGTGTGGTGGTAAGATTCAAAGGCATAGCTGTGTTAATCTGGATCAGTATGTAAAGGTATCTTACAGCACCTTTGAGACTGAGAGAAAGAAGTTTGTAGCATAAGCTTTTGTATACTTAAGTCTAATTCATCAGATGTCTGGAGTGAAGTCCCTTTATAGCTATGAATGAGCAGGTTGTCTGTGAAAATAGCAGTAGAAATTCCAAATTGGGGGGTATGGTGATGAGGTGACAAGCTCAGTTTTAAATGGTCATTGGGGGACAAAGGCAGGAGGAAAGATGTTGCCTCAAGCCAAGATGAGTAGATAACCATATGAATGGTGGAAGGAGTTATTGGAATGTAATATGATGCTGGCTGGGAACCAGAAAGTTGATGTGATAAACTAGCCAAGACATATTAGTGTTATATGTCGTATGCCAGCAAACCACTATCCCTGTTCAACCCACTGCCAATGGACTGTAGTTTGTGGGTGTATTCCAATTCTCTTGCTGCTTTTTCCATTCTTCCTTTGCAGTTTTTTGTTCAGGGATAGCTGTTCTGAGATCTGAGATGGAATGTACAAGATGGCTGAAGTGTTCTGCAGCTGGTTTTTGTGTATTCCCATTCCTAATGTCTGATTTATGTCCATTTATCCTTTGGAGCAGAAACTGGCCTGTTTGCCCAATCTAGAGTGTTGAACGGCATTGTTGACAGAGGATGGCAGATATCACATTAGAGGATGAGCAAGTGAAAGTATTTCTAATATTCTAGCTCCCATGGTGACATTTCCTGAATAGATGTGTGAGCACAGTTGACATCTGGGTATGTGTAGATGGGTTACACTCTTATCTTTCCTAACAAAATTTATTCTTGACCTTGTATTAAGAACTGTCTTGATCTTGGGCAGAAGGTAAATATCAGAAGGTAGGTATAAGAAGGAAATTCACAAAAATAAAACCCCTATTGTCCTATGGTCATACTTTCTAGTCCACCCTGGACAATTTCTCTAAATCAGGAGTGGAGACCTTTTGGCTTTCCCTTGTTTTGGGCTTCAGTTCCCATAATCTCTTTGCATTGGCCAAGCTGGATGTTGGCTGAAAGGAACTGAAATCCAAAGCATTAGAGGGCTGAAAGCTCTCCACACCTGTTCCAAATGAAAAACAAGTAAAATCTATGGGATCCAGTGGCTAGAGTTTAGGCCTAGGTACCAATCCCATGTCTACTGTAGACATTAGCCTTTTAGAAACACAAACATACAGTACGCAAATGCATGCAAATATTTTTAATTCTACTTTTCACATCTCCAATTTTTTTCATTTAGCCAAGTATTATTCTTCATTCTCTTTCATTCTACAGTATTATAGCACTTTGATACCACTTTAATTGCCATGTCTGCATCCTGTGGAATCCTGGGGTTTATAGTTTGGTGAGGCACTAGAGCCCTCTGGCTAAGAATGCTAAATACCTCACAAAACTACAGATCCCATGATTCCATAGAATAAAGCCATGGCAGATAGAGTGGATTCAAAGCACTATAACTATATAGCGAAAGAGAATTAGTTACACTTCTAAGTACCACATAAAAACAATGAATGTTTGGAGAATTGGTCTGGATGTCTTTACAAGATTATTTCCATTGAATCTCATTCTAAGACAGTGGTGGTGAACTATCCCTCATAATGATTTTGAACTACAATTCCCATAATCTCTCCCCATTGACTAGTATGCTGACTTAGGATGACGGGAACTTCAGGCCAAAAACATCTACAGGGGCAGGGCTCTCCATCCCTGCCTAAAATTTCCAGGAATAGGTTTTATAGCAGTGTCAGATATCTGTGAAATCCCTGATCAAATGCCTGAGGCCATTTCCACACTACACTGTTATAGTGATATTATTCTACCTTCAACTTCCTGTGGAATTTTGGGGTTTGTAGTTTACTGAGGCCAAAGAGCTCTCTAGCTGAGAATTCTAAAGGCTCCTCCCTAAACTGCAAACCCCAGGATTCCATAGGATGTTGAAAGTGGAATAATAGCACTATAAGAGTCTAGGGTAGAAATGGTCTGAGGCATCTCTAGTCAGCATCAAAGCATGTGAATCGCCCTGACAGAGTTCTTGCTGTTGTTATTTTTGATCAAGTTGATTTCAGCTTATGGGAATCCTAGGAACAAGAGACTTCCATGAGTCCTGGTCTTCAATTGAGCTGCTTCTTGCAAAATCAGGGTCATGGCTTCCTCAATTGAATCAATCCATCTGTAGCATGAAATAATGAGCTGTAGTGTTCGCCTATTCCTGTCTTTCCTCTTTTTATTAGGATTCACAGAAGATAGCAAACCAGTTGCATGGAACCATTGCATTAGTAAGGCCTGGCTCAAGATCCTACATGCAAGAAAGAGATGGATCAGAAAATGCCACCCCACCTCCGCCATCCCCTCAGCCTGATCAAAGTCCCGGCTTTGAAGCGTAAGTGAAAATGACTCAGGAACAGCCTGGACATTGGATTGGCCAGGTCAAGAGTGGATAAATGTAAAACTGGCCTATGTACAAAGCCTGCCTCAAGTTGTATGAGAGGAAGGTCTTTCCTGCGAGTTTCAGCTCCCACAAGATTAAAGATCTCATCAGAGGCCTCCTTCTTACAAGATCTGAGGTGGGATTTATAGAGGCCTGCCTCATGCCCTGCTTGGATCAGCCACCTGAGTCTGTAGAGCTAAGAGGAGGAAGAGTAGGTGTAACTCACAATAGGTTGACCCTGCAGTGTTTGGTATGTAATTTGAGGTCACTTTGCTTTGTACCAAATGCTGGCAGAAGAGTAGTTTCAATCTGTTGTGAGCACAGCTGATGCCTGCTTTTCCAAGTCTTTCTTCTAGTGCCAGAGAAGAGAGGGGGAGGAGTCTAGAGATAGTTTGTTGTACATAGTTGGTTCACATTGTGCCACAAAAAAACCCCCATAGAATCAAAATTGGAGGTTGTGGTGGAGTACACAGGTATGAGCATCCCCAAAACCCCCTAGAATCAAAATTGGAGGTTGTGGTGGAGCACACAGATATGAGCATCCCCACTTCTGCATTTTTCTTGGGCTAGCTAAAAAAAAATGTTGACAAAGATGGGAAACAGGGACCCCAAATGGAGGACATACTGGGTCTCTTGAGATTGTGACTTTCGATACATATTTGGATGATGGACATAATGTTGTTTATATTTTCAGATATTTAAGAGCCAGCAAATCAGACTGCCATGAAATTGCTTCATCTTACGAGACTCTGAAGTTCGCCACCAGAAAAGAGCAACTCTGCTTCCTCAACCAACATTTTGCCCTGCGCCATCTTGGACTCCGGAACAACTCCATCAACAAAGAGGGTGGTTTCCCACACCACTTACTAATGGCCAGAGAGGCAGGAGGCAGAACAAGGTCTCAAGATGATTGGGAAGATCAGGCCACCATCTTGGAGCTCCCTGGTGCTGTAGTGTACATGAAGGACCATCATTTGGAGAACAGACTCCAGTTCCTTAATCACCAAGAGAAACTCCATTATTTATTGGCACAGCAGCAGCAGCAAGAATGTAAAGCTAAAATGGAGGAGAACCTAGAAAGAGCCCAGTGTCGATTGTCTTCCCCATTGCCAAGATTTGGCAAGGAATTCAAAAGAGAGAGACCCTGTTTTGAAGATTCTACTAATGAGACACTCGGGAGGTTGCTCTTGATCAATAGGGAAGAACTGGAACAAGCAGAAAAGGCAGAGGCCATGAAAGAATATCTCACTGAAGCACCTCTGGACTTATCAGATTCTGGGAGAGGAAGAGAGAACCTGAAGTTGACCAATTTGCAACAGGCATCCACAGAACATGAGGCTGGTAGTCCAAGCAAAGGCCAGAATGAAGAGTCTTTTCTACAGAAATCTTGTTTGTCCAGTGGGCTTCACGAGGAGCATCTTTGTGGGAGCAAAAAGTTAGAACAATGCACCTTCAAGACCCAGGATATTATGGCACCTCCAGTAAGAAAATATCTGTCTGTCTACATGGCTCCATTTTTTGTGTTTCTGCTCCATGCCCTTCCTCTGTATATACAGCTATTTCTTGCTTATGTTTTTAAATGGCATGTCAGTTACATTTGCTAGTGTGTTGTCCTGCTTAATAGCCCTATGACGTAGGCCACAATTTAGTGATTTTTCACTATTTACATCCATATACACTCTGGTTTGCCAACAAGCATAGAAAGAATATAGAGAAGAGACAAAGCCTTGTGTGTTGAAAAAGATGATTTTATTCTTGCAGTTAGTCCAAAGTGTTTTGGCCTAGTAATATTCAATGGCCTTCTTCAGGGGCTATTAAAAGATAAAAGAAAGAAAAAGAACAGTGCATAAACCACAAAAATTGTAAAAGAAGGCAAGTTACAATTTGTAATATCAATTTTGTGTACATCTATCTTGCATCAAGATGCAGCCAGCATGTCTCAGTTTTAAAAAAATGCCTATTAACTCAAATAAGCTTATACAAGTACAAAATATTACTCTACTTGCTTTAAATAAATATTACTAGGCCAAAACGCAGTGGGCTAATTGCAAGAATAAAAGCACCTTTTTCAACACCTCTTCAAAGAGACTTTGGCCCTTTTCACACGTGGGCGGGGAAACGGGGAAAGCCACGCTAAAACGTGGGCTTACCTCGTTCCGTCACCGCGCAGAGCAGAGCATTTCGCTGCTCTACACGGAGCAGCATCCCGCGGCGTCCTCGGCTCCCGGCAGCGCTCAAAATGGCGGATTTTGACTGGTGGAGCCTCTCCACCAATCGGAGAAGCTTGTGTGATACTGGAATGTAGATTCCAGCCTGTTAATTAATCTTCGCTGCCACCACCCACTGAATTCTGGACCCTTGGACAGCACAGTGGGACGCTGTCCAGTACATGTCAATCCCTAATCTTAAGGAGCTTCCCTTCCCCTCCCTCCTTCTGGATGAGGAAGTTCTATCTAGCGTTGGTGTGGGAAGAAGAGAAACAGGTTTTTTTACAGAAAGTATTTATTAAAGGTATGCAAATGAACAAGGCAATAACACACATGGGAGGCAATAACACACATGGGAGGCTCCCCCCTCCCAGGCACGCTTAGTTACAAGTAGTTACAAAAACAGATATAAAAACACAGATACATTCTTTAGATCAGCCAACTCCAAAATAATAGAAAAGTCTAACTAGTATTCTAGTACTCACAGATGGTCATAGGCTTAGATGTTCTATGACGAAAGAAGCCAGGAGGCGATGCCTAGGCCTGCAAGCCTGCGACTGGCACAGATCCCCTCTCCAGGAGATTCTTTTGTTGTTCTCTCTTTGTTATCTCTCGGCCACATGGCCTCGCAAGAAGTTTTATGACTTCTCCTTGGAAGCATCTCGAAGCATCTTGAAGATGCTCACCTCTTACCTTTTGATTGGTCAGTTCTCACCCTGTGACCAATGATGCTGACCCACATGACCTATGATGCTGACCCACACTAAAATGTAATCTAATCCCAACACCTCATTAACCCTTGGTCCCCTTTAGCTAAGTCTAGATAATGGGAAGCCCCATTATCACAGCTCGCCAGCCAGAAATCCCATCCCCACCCGATCTGCAGGGACGCCCTTTCGCATGTCCGTAAATCCATACAGGCGCTGCAACAGGGCTGCACGGGGCTGGACGCCTCGTGCCTTTGAAAAACCACATAAAATGTGGTTTTTCAAAAGCACACGGCACCGCCACTTGCGGGCACCCAACCGCGGATTGGCGTGTGGAATTACTCAAGAGTAATCCACCACAATTCGCATAATGGTGTAGACGACCTCCATGGAGGTCGATCTACACCGTTTTTTTAACCCCGTGTGGAAAGGGCCATTGTCTGTTCTTTACATCCTTTCTATTGGGGGTTATCAGTCGTCTTTGCTTTCTGCCAACAAACATAGTCTTTTTATTACAGGTTGCATCAAATGGCCACATTAGTGCAGAGACAGCAAGTCTTTGGTCCTCTAGATGGTTTGGCCTACAAGTTGCATTAGCCCATTCAGCCCATTCAGCATGGCAGATGGTAGCAGATTGTAGGAGTTGCAGTCTAAAACATTTGGTGGGCCAGATATTCCTCACCCATGTGTTAGTAGGAGCTGACCTGTGCAATGCTTTTTCCAGTCACCACCATTGATGATGATGATGAATAATCATAATTATAATAATCATAAAGAGCCCACCTTTCTTCCAAAATTGGAAGTAAAGGCAGGTTTATCCCCGTTTAAAAAATACTTCTGATGAGTCAAACAAACCTACTCACCACTGTGGTCTGTATTATCTAAGGCTGTAATGGGAGAGGAAAATTGTCCAAAATCAGGCAGAGGTAGAGCTTTCTAAAATTCTGAAAAGAATTTTCACTGTGGGAATGACTTCAAAAGGGCACTTTAAAAATAATATAGCAGGGCATTTTTAATCTTCATGTTAAATAATTAAACACACATTTATTTACATAGAGAAATATCATTAATCTTTTTTTATTTCTCCCAGCAAGCCTAGGGAGTCTTCGAAGTAAAAGCTAACATCATTTAATACAATGAGCCCACTTTGAGAGTCAACAGAGTCAGATCCTTCTGCCTCATTACATCTCAAAGACAACAAGCAGAGGTCATGACTTCAGACGTCAAATTTCCCTATTTTCTGCTCCCCTCCTTTTTTAAAACCTCTTGCCTGATGTTTGAAAGAACTCAACTCTCACATAGATTTTTGTGCCCTTTTAGTGGGCCCAAGTGATATTGCCACAGTATAGATTATGTATTTTAATAGTCAAGGATAGCTCTGCTGCCTTTGACTGATAAGACTAGATGCTGCCCAACTTCAGTCCAACACAGCTGGGGGTCCAGACTAGAATCCTGCTCATAACCATCTGTCAGTCTATTTTGGATCCACAGCTCTCAGGTCAACATCAGGATCATCTTATGATCTTCCCTCAAGCTGAGGCTTATGTGACACATAAGCCCCCCCCCGGCCTTTTTTTTTCTATTTAAAATGAGAGGACACTGACCAGAATCGTGTCTGTGGCTTATGCTGGTATAACCCCTAGTTATACCAGCATAAGCATTTTCTAGACATTGCACAAGGAGATACCTAGTTCCTTCTTGCCCAACACTTTTCCTCAGCCACTGATTATGTGCAGCAATGTGCCCGGATGGATTCCAGTTGCGCTTGAGATCTGTGGAAAAAGAAGAAATCTTTTCCCTTTTCTGAGGTGTAGGATACAAGCTACTACACTTTCCACAGGTGTATGGAAGACAAGCAAGGGTGCTGCCCTGCAGCCAGTCAGTGGCCAGAGATAGAAATTCACCCAAGGATAGGCTTCTTGCCATGCTTGAGCAACCAGGGAAGAAGCAGCATTAGCGTTTGCCCTCTATACATCAGAATAAATTCATTGGTGGAGATTTATGTCCCACCCGCAGGGGCCAATGGACCTTGACCATTTTCATTGCCCAGTAGGGGTTGGATTTGAACTCAGCTCTTTTGAACCCATGTATCTGCTTTATACTGTGTCAGACTGTTCGTCCATCTAGCCCAGCCAGTTAGTGTTTACTCTGACTGGCAGCAGCACTACTAGAGAGCTATTTCCTGCCAGTGTTTCCAGCCCAGTTATCTGAGATAAATTGTAAGTGAAAGATGGACTCAGAACCTGCTCCATAAAAAAGTATATGCTCCATCACATCAGTTACTGTCTCTCCACATCTCATCTATAAATAGGAATGGATTTGTAATGTGTGGTATCAAACTGGATTTGAGCATCACTGGTGTCTTCAGGCTCAGTGCGTATTCTCCAACTGTCCCAGTTTAGCAGAGATAGTCCCAATTAATCCTCTGCTATCCCACTTTTTCAGATGCTTTTAGCCTTTTCAGCTCCCACTTTCCCCCTTTGTCCTCAGCTTACTTCAGTTGCTGAGACTTGAGTTCAAAATGCAAAAGTAGTTTGCACTGTGTTAACTCAGCAGCAGGAGAAGGAGGTTGGAATATTGTCCTTCCCAGCTCAAGCAGAAGTAAACTGCTCCTACCTTGTGTATTCTTCCTCATTAATGACCTTTGTCATCTTGACCACACTCTGATGTTGTTTGGACACATGTCCCAGTTTCCATCTGTGAAATGTTGGAGGAGACTCTAGAGTCCATTTCCACACTAGCCTGTTATAGTGCGATGATTCCACTTTCAACATCCTCTGGAATCCTGGAGTTTGCAGTTTTGGGAGGGGCCAGCTGGCCCCTCTCGAAACTGCAAAACCCAGGATTCCAGAGGATGTTGAAAGTGGAATCATCACGCTATAACAGACTAGTGCGGAAATGGCCACTAGTGTCACATGGAGGCATGACAGTTACAGTATCAAAGTGATATAACTGTGCAATGTAGATGCATTCCCTATAACATTTTCATCTGCAATATCAGTTTGTGATTTTTGCAGAACTCTTTACAGCAAGAACTTCCCATTTCTAAGCCAGACTCATGTGATGCCCACACCGATTCAGAGACAGAAATGCCTTTTGGAACAGAGAATGAAGAAACAGACCAACCAGGTAAAATGGAATGAGAAGTGACACTGTCAGAAAGAGAATGCCAGGCAGATAGTGGCTGGTGAACTATAGGGCTGCTTTTAGGTATAGGGCTGTGCTGGGTAGATTGGATTACAGCATTAAGGGCTCATGTTAAAGCAGCCAGTATGCTATAGAAATTAGAGTGTTGAACTAGGACTTGGAAGATGTGGGTTCAATTCATCACAGATCCATGAAAGTCACTCTTTTTCAGGATGAAAGCAGGAAGGTTTGAAGCCTTATAAGTTTTTAGTTGTTTTGAGTTCATTGGAGGTGAGATATAAACGTATCAGATAAGTAACAAAAGATACTGGGGATTAACTAGACCTAATACAAGAGGCTTCCCAATATAGATCTTCTGACATCAGTTAATTGGAATGGGGTGTGTGTGAAGGGAAATGGAGAGAGATCATAATTTAACTGGATAAAACTTAAGTGGCTTAAAAGGAGTAAAGCCACTTAAGTTTTATCCAGTTAAATGATGGTCTCTCTCAAATCTTTTCCATAGGGAAAAACTGGTAAAAAAAGAAATCAGCTCCTTTGAAAGATGGTGTTGGAGGAGAGTGATCCCTGCACTTTTTCCCAAAAATAAAAAAGTCAGAATTATCCATGCCATAGTATTTCTAATTTCCACACATGATTGTCAAGAAAGATGGTCAGTGAAGAAAGTTGACAGGAAAAGAAAAATCAGTTCATTTGAAAGGTGGTGCTGGAGGAGAGTTTGTCAGAGAACATGGACTGCCAAAAAGACAGATACATGGATCTGAGAGCAAATCAAGGCTGAACTCTCCCTAGAAACCAAAATGTCTAAACTGAGGCCACTATAATTTGAACACATCATGAATGGCATGACTTATTGGGGAAAGGCAATAGTGCTGGGAACAGGGGAAGGCAGTAGGAAAAGAGTGAGGCTGCATTCCAGGTGGATCGCCCCAGTCAAGTAAGCCACAGCCATAGTTTCCAAGACTTGAGCAGCTCTGTTGACTGGGGCTTGTGAAGGTCTCTAGTTCCAAGGGCCATCATAAGTTGGCTGGCCTGATAATGGCAGATACTTACCACCTCCTCTTCTTCTGCTAGGCAACTAACAAAGTGGTTCTTAACCTTTTCTCTACTGAGGACCCCCTGTACATATAATTTATTGCCAGGGACCCCCAAGACTTAACTCAAGTTTACATATTTAAGTTTAGATTTTAATAGTCAAATATTAACTTAAATATTCAAATATTTGTTTAAAGTTGCTCACCCTTATTCCTTATTTTTCCAGTAGACAGTCCAAAGGAAAGGAGGCTTGTTAAAGGGTCTCTGGAGTAGCACTGTGAGATTCTTCAAGTATCAGCAGAGTAGATTAGATGGGAATTTCCTAAAGGAAAGTTATGAATAGCAGGCTGGCCTAAAGAATAATTTCTTTTGCCCTTTCCCCCAAAGCATCATTTGGAAAGTAAGGGTCTCAGTGCTGTATTGGGTGAAAGTGTTGGGGAAAAGTGTGAAAGTAGTGCCGTTTCTCATTGAAGGAAAACCGAGAGAGTAGAGGTAAATGCTTCTTTTGAAAGAAGTGCTTCCAGGTGAATGGCAACCCTATGCAGTGCTCCGTTGACACCCCCCCCCCAGAGGTCCATGGACCCCAGGTTAAGAACCACTGAGCTTTAGGATGAGAGAGGGAGGAAATGAATTGGGAAGAATTCACTGGCACTGTGGTCTCAGTCCAATTCTAGTCACTTCTCCAGTTAGGTGTTAAATTGTCATCCCTGAGTTTGCAAAAAGAACTCACAGCTCTTTAACTAAGACTTCAGTGATTAACACATTCTCTGGAGTTATTTGTACAAACATGGGACTTGCGTGCCACTTTAAATACTAAAAGACTTAACTGGACACCTTTCCACGAATAGCTTACATTACAATAAGTTTGTGAGGCCAAGGTGCCATGGGAATAAGAGTCTTTTTTGTGTTTGCTGTTGTAACAGACTGAGCCAGTAACTCTGTCTGTAGCAAGAACAGTACACATGCCATGTTGACCTAACCACCATTCAAAAGACAAGCAGCACCTTTCCTCACAGTCCTGATTAATCCAATCAGCTGCATTATCTAAGTTCAAGAGCTTCTCAGAAAATGCATTTGTTGTTCAACCAGTAGTTTTAGCCCTTATACCAGGCCAATCATGTTGTATAAATCCCTTGAACAGCTGATGTTTCCAAATTAAACAAACTCTGATTAGAGCAGACACAAGAGCCATTTCTGCCCTACACCGTTATAGCGCTATTATTCCACTTTCAATATCCTGTGGAATTCTGGAGTTTGTAGTCTACTAAGGTCAAAGAGCTCTCAGGCTGAGAATTCTAAAGGCCCCTCCCTAAACCGCAAACCCCAAGATTCCATAGGATGTTGAAAGTGGAATAATAGCAATATAACAGTGTAGGGCAGAAAGGGCCTAAGATTTCTGTACTTAACAGAAACCTCTAATATCCTATTAGCCAAAGATGGACAAGTTATTTTCTGCTCCCAGGGCCCAAAGTGAGCTGTGCTACCACCACCTACCCAAAATGGAAAGAAATCCTGGGGGTAGGGAGAAGAGGAAGTAGTTAATGTCCATTTACTTGTATTTAGTTTGGAGAGGGAAATGGAGGATAGGTGGAGAAAGAAGTAGAAAAACTGAGTTTTTGACAAATGTAAAAATGGTGATTGGGACCCCTGAAGAGGTAGCCCTCCAGGGTCTTTTTGAGGCTCCCAGGCCTCCTCAAAGCCCCTGGTCTACATTTTTGTGTTCAACACATTTTGAGGCACACTTTGCACATCTCTGATATAAGCCATTCAGGTGGAAAACTAAAAATTTCTGACATTAGCCTATAGCCATAGGTTGGAACCCTATAGATGTCTTAGTTGTGCAATTTCTCAAAACAGTTGAATGTTCTTCTCTGATGTGGAACATCTGCATTCAGTTCATGCTTGGGGAAATGGATTTGAGCATGAATGTGCACGCACGTCTGACCATGGCCATGCATTCAGTTGCATGCTGAGCTGGTATCCTGTTAGCAACATATATATGTATCAGTTAACCCCAGACGTGCATATGTCTATTTTGGATCATTGCAGAGATTAGTATTCCCTTCTTCCTTCCATAGCAATGAAAGCACCTCCATACCTATCATATTGCTACTGAAGCTCCCCTATCCTCAATCATTCATTCCTAAAGAAGAATAGGTGGAGGGGATCACAGAGGGGTCTTGTCATGTACCCAAAGCAAGGTGTGGAATGATTACCTCAGCCTATGAGGCCTCTGGAAGATCCTGGAGGACCTCAGCAGATCATGTGACCACTTTGCTTGTGACTACAGGGACATAGCTGGATGCTTCTGCAATTCTTCCCCTCCCCTGGTCTCCCCCAGACACAAATGTCCAGCAATATGGTAGATCCATGGGAACGGTCAGTGACTCTGCATAGTTTAGTTCTGCACGTGGAACTACTACACTATGCTGAGCTGTATAGGATTGCAGCTTTGATGACTTTGCTCAACTGTCATGCAGTATAAGCATTGCCTTAGTACAATCAGTGTATAGCTGTGTGTGGAGATTTATACTACACACTCCTGATATAGAATCCTGACAAATATGTCCATAGTGATCCCTAGACTATTTGTCCTTTTAGGCCAAGGCTAACTGCTTTGACTGGCAACAGTTAGGCAGAAATCTTTCCTATCACTAAAGGTGCCAGGGATTTAACCTGAGACCATCTGCATCTGAAGCCTATGGCCATTTGCGGACTAGATCGTTATAGTGCTATTATTCCACTTTCAACATCCTATGGAATCCTGGGGTTTGCGCAAACCCCAGGATTCCATAGAATGTTGAAAGTGGAATAATAGTGCTATAATAGTCTAGACTGCAAATGGCCTATGCTATACATTGAGCTGCAGATACACAAGAAAGAGTTGTACAGTGAGAATGAGTGAGCCAGAAACCACAAACTTTTCTCATTTCTTTACTTAAATTGTTGTTTGCCTTATAAGGACTAGAAACCTCTTTCCCACACACTTTTTCTCGGCGCACTTTAGCAAAATGGCTTTTTCATACGAGGAGAAAAGAGCATGTTTCCTCCATAAATAGAAAAGTTGCTTCAATATACCAGTTCTACTGGCTGAGCTGGAAAGCAGAGCTGGTCTTGCTGAACTGATAGTTGTATGCATCAGAACATTTTTGGAACACGTCGTCTAGACCAGAGAATCAGGATTCTGCATTAGTGGAAGACTCTTTTAAAAAAAGTATTTTGATTTGCATATAAAGAGATTTAATCAAGGCAGAGGTATCAACTGATTACTCTCTGGGTGTGTGAGACAGAAACACTAAGATTTTATGTGGCTGTTTCCTTGTAATATTGACACAAAGTTCAGAAAACAGCTTTGTGTCTTGTGCACTTTGGTCCATTAGGCACTGTTTGGCTTCCTGGTGACTCCGCACATGGAAACTGGAAGGCCTGTAATGTAGGCCAGGTCCAGGTATACACAGACCCTATTCTATTGTTATCCCAAGAGATGGGGGACCGTGAGGCCCTCCAGCAGTCCCAGCATCTCCTTAGAAAGATGGGAAATTGTTGATCAAAGGAGGCCTGTGAGAGGGGGGTAACCACAGGACATTTTCACCTGTGTATATCGATACTAACTGTAGAACTCCAGTTAAAAGTCAAAAGAATGTCTTTACTGGGGAAAACCACAATATACAAGAAATCAAGTGGTCTCACAAACCATACAAGGCTAGCAGAAGGAAAAGAGGGAAAGGTTGGATAGGGGAGATTTTGGGATGAAGTGGATGAGAATTACCATTCCTGAAGCAGAAGAGGATTGAGGCAAGATGTCTCAGACCCTTTCTGCAACTCACCCATTTTCGGCGCTGGGGTGCCGTGCTTGCACAAGCAGCCTCCAGAGAGAGGCTCTCGCTTCCTTGCTTCTTCGGCTCTGCACAAGCTTCCTGCTCGCATGAGAGCCCCACCTCTTCCTTTTGCAGTGTAGCCTGGGATCTTCCCAGGCTGCACTGAGACAGGAAGCATGACCAGCCCAGCTCCAAAGGCTCCGCACGCAAGGTAAGTGCACGTGGGGCCCCGGACCGATGCACGACCACACAGCATTTTCAGCTTCAAGCCGAAAATGAAAAAATGCATGTGCATTCCGTGTCAAGCCCTGGAGCGTTGCGCAAATGTGAGTGTGTTGTGTAGACCGCTCCTCACATTTGCACAACGCTCAAGGGGCCCTTTCGCATCAGAAATGCCATACGAAAAGGGCCTCAGACTGGGGAGTCTGAGGGCAGTACAATGAACAGGAATCTGGGGACCCTCATGCAGCATAACACACTAACATGTGTCCAAAGTACCAGCAAAAAGCCAGGGTCTGAGGCAGGGTTTAAATACCCTTTTTCTGCCCTGAAAGGGAATGTGTTAATTGCTTTGTGGCAGAGCTGACAAAGGGGAATGGAAGGTTCTGATTGTCTTTGTGGCAGAGGACAAAGCACTGACGGAAATCATGATAGCCTCCTCATGACTGGAAAGATGATGGAACAAAAGGACAGAGGTAACAGGATGTCAACATTTTGGATACGGTACTTCTTCTAGTAGCTTTGTTCGCTATTGTTCCCTAGACTTGGGTACTTTAGTGGACCAGCTAACACCCATCAGTTCGGTCTGTCCAACTGATCCTCCCAAACTTATGACCTGACCATGCTAAGGTCCTTTGCCCTACCTTTGAAGTTTCCAGCCAGGGTCTTTTCCTGTCCACATGGTTTTCAGCCATAAGTGCAAGATTTATACCTATTTCATGCCAATTAAACACTATTTATAGTCAATCACATTATATCACAGATTGGGTATGTACAGCATGGTAACATTATTTCTTGTGTCAACATTATAATGGCATTCATGGCAACTTTCTTGTCTCTGCTGGTTTCTGTAATATGCAGCACTTAGCTCCAAACCCTATTTTTTAAAAAGTCCTTTCTGGAAGTCCTGTGCCCCTTTGCTTTAGGCTGGACAGATCCCTCCCTACTGCTGGGAAGTGCCAGGATTTATGTCAGCCCTCTTGCCAACTCTCCTCTGAAACTCGAACTAAATATTTACATGGAACATGAATGCCTTGAGATAAACCTGCTTTTCCTCCAACAATGAGATTTGGAGATGTGCTGCAGCAACCACACTTAACCCATGTTTGCTTTGCAATGACCAGTCACATAACAAAGCACTCTATATACAAGATGTGTAAGTGAGGAAAGGTGCATGTTGTGGCAACGGGCATTTTTTGTTACCTGTGGGACAGCTCTTCTAAATAGTGCTAGAAATATTGTCAACTTAGATAAGGATTCCCTTCAGCTTTACTTCTGCTTTCTGTTTTGGCCACAGAGTAGGAAAATTACCACAATTTTTTCCAAACTCTTTTACCATCAATGTCAATCCCCAACCACCACTATTACTCACCTAATCCATTGGGCCAGCATGTAACTAGTAGAAGTTCTCTCTCTCTCTCTCTCTCTCTCTCTCTCACACACACACACACACACACACATACCCCTCCATTTAATACCATTTGTGGCCATCTGCATTTAAGAGCACTGTCTTTTCTGATTCCCACGCCTGGCTAGTTCACGTGCAGACTTGCTGCACATTGATACAGTTAGGGCCTTTCTTGATGATGATCAGGAAATAGTTCCATCATCTTGCTTTGCATTATAGCTAGCCCCAGTGCCAGCAGTACTCTATAAAAAAAAAGAGCTATCTGTACATTATTGCTGTTGTTGTGTGCCTTCGAGTAATTTCTGACTTATGGCAGCCCTAAGGCAGAGATATCACAGGGTTTTCTTGGCAGAATTTGTTCAGGAGGGTTGCCCTTGCTTTTCTCTGAGGTTGAGAGAGTGTGACTTGCCCAAGGTCACCCAGTAGGTTTCCCTAGCCAAGTGGAGATTCAAACTCTGGTCTCCCAGTGTCTTGGTGCAACATTCAAATAAATACTGACTCTCCTTTGCTTTATCAAGTACTCAATTAGTTGTCTATGGGAAGCTCCCTAGCAGGACATGAGAGGAACTGCACCATCGATCTCTCACTCCCAACAGCTGATATACAAGGGCATATGTTTTGCCATAGGTACGAACACTCATGTAAGTTTGATGTTAGAGGCATTCTGCTCAAAGCCCTTCTAGGTCCTGTGGATCCTCTCACATGACTAGCATTCCATATCCCAGTATGTTTAGTTCTGGTTTATGCACAATGGGCTAGTTCCTTCATTCCCAAGGACAGTTGTTGTGATGCAGACCAATGTTTCACCTACATCTAATCTACTGCCTGTCTTTGTTTTCTCTAGCTGATGGTGATTCTGAGTCAGTGAAGGAGGAATCAGAGTCCGACATGTCAGATAGTGAGGTCTGTTGCTTTTTCTGAATCATTCATTCCAGGCCATACAAGAGGGGGGAAGCAAGTACAAATTATCAGGGATCAGGCCTGACTACATTGCACATTTTTGTATTTCTTGGTACTATATTATTTGCTTATCGTTTTTGCCATCCATAGTATAAGCCACGAATTTCAAAGATAATTATGATAATATATAAAATGTGAAATTTTGTTAATTTTTTTGTATTAAAATATTTACATCCTGCCTATATCTGAAAATCTCAGGGCAGCTTACATTGAAATAAATCTAAAACAAAAATAATAATAATGTCTAAAAGACTACAAATAAATTAAATCAGTTTTCAGTTAAGACTAGACTATTTTTCAGAACCAGGTGGAACAATTTAAAATAACGCCAACCATTGCACACGTGTAAATTACATAAAATCAGTTAGACTCCAGAGGCTTTAATAAGAAGCCATGCTTTGAATTGGTGCCAGAATGACCAGTCAGGCAGACCAGGGGAGGGTATTAGGAAGGGTAGCTAAAACCCCAGAGGATAGGATCAGAATTCAAAATGATCTTAACAGATTAGAGAGCTGGGCGAAAACTAACAAAATGAACTTCAACAGGGAGAAGTATAAGGCACTACACTTGGGTAGCAAAAATGAAATGCACAGATATAAGATAGGTGACACCTGGGTTGACCACAGTACATGTGAGAAGGTTCTAGGAGTATTAGTAGAGTACAAGCTGAACATGAGTCAGCAGTGTGATACAGTAGCCAAGAAAGCCAACGCAATTCTTGGTTGCATCAATAGGAGTATGGTGTCTAGATGGAGGAAACTAATAGTGTCACTCTGTTCTGTTTTGGCCAGACCTCATCTGGAATACTGTGTCCAGTTCTGGGCACCTCATTTCAAGAAGGATATTGACAAGCTGGACCATGTCCAGAGGAGGGTGACCAAAATGGTGAAGGGTCTGGAAGCCATGCCCTACGAGAAGTATCTTAGGGAGCTAGGTATGTTTAGTCTGCAGAAGAGAAGATTAAGAGGGGACATGATAGCCATGTTTAAATATTTGAAAGGATGTCCAATTGAAGAGGGAATGGGCTTGTTTTCCACTGTTCCAGAGACTAGGACAAGGAGCAATGGATTCAAACTACAGGAAAAGAGATTCCACCTGAATCTCAGGAAGAACTTCCTGATGGTCAGAGCTGTTCAGCAGTGGAATATACTGCCTTGGAATGTGGTGGAGCCTTCTTCTTTGGAGGTTTTTAAGCAGAGGCTGGGTGGCCATCTGTTGAGAGTACTTTGATGTGTGTTCCTGCATAGCAGGAGGTTGGACTGGATGGCCCCTGTGGCCTCTTCCAACTCTACTATTCTATGATTCTACAATTCTGTGTTCCATGTTTTCAAAAGCCTGCCTGAACCAGCTTTCCCTAATTTGCATAGATGATTGGTGCTTGTGAAGATGAAAGCCTCCAAGGAGTTTCTACGAAAGAAAAATATTGCTGCATAACTGAGGACATTCAGAGATCACAAAGGAAGCGGAAAAGGGAACCAGAATCTTGGACAAAAGGTACAACCACAAGGATTATGGTAACTAGAAAATATCTGAAATAAATTAAGAAACATTGCACCTGCTTACTGAGTCTGGATTCCTGTAAATCCTGATAAAACCCAATAGAAGATAGCAATTTTGTTTTGTTTTTAAGGATGCTCCTTCTCCAGTACTTATGGGTTGACTTCCAGGCAGTAGTACAAATATAAAACTGGGAGTCTGGCAATGGGAGTTCTCACACTGCTCAACGTGTATAGATATACTTCAGTTAATGAAGCAATTTTGTGGTCGTTGGTGATGAAAATTGGCTGGTTTTGTTGTGTGTCTTCAAGTCATTTCCCACTTATGGCGATCCTAAGGCAACCCTATCAAGGGGTTTTCTTGGCAAGATGTGTTCAGAGGGGTTTGCCTTTGCCTCTCTCTGGGGCTGAGAGAGTGTGACTTGCCCATAGTCACCCAATGGGTTTACATAGCTGAGTGGGGATTTGAAGCCTGTTCTCCAGAGTTGTAGTCCAACAGTCAAACCGCTACACAATGCTAGCTCTAACAGGTAACAGCTCAACTCACACCCCGACCTTCAGCATCTGCTGCTTGAGGCCGCTGATCTCTCTATGCCTGATAAGGCCCTGCCAGCAGGTAGTGCCACTCTTACTAATTCCTGACATGTTCTGAGCTAGAGCTGGGTTCAGTTCCTCATCTCTCCAAGACAGTGTTTACTACCAAAAACTGACATTCATCAGTGGCATAGGATAAACTTTGGTGGTGGTAAATGGATTCAGCAGAAGGAAGCATCCTCTTACAACAGGCTGTCTGCAGGAATGGAAATTCCACCTGAACCTCAGGAAGAACTTCCTGATGGTCAGAGCTGTCTGGCAGTGGAATATGCTGCCTGGGAGTGTGGTAGAGTCTCCTTCTTTGGAGGTTTTTAAGCAGAGGCTGGATGGCCATCTGTTGAGAGTACTTTGATGTGTGTTCCTGCATGGCAGGGGGTTGGACTGGATGGCCCTGTGGTCTCTTCCAACTCTATTATTCTATGATTCTATAAGTGATAGAACTGGGTCGATTAACAATAAATTCTACCCAGAGTATCCCAGGGTCAGCACTGCAAAGCCCTTGTGGCTGGATAATTAGTCCCTTGGGCTGGAGTACATTCCTCCCCCCAGGGCAAGGGCACTTGAAGATGGTGTTCTTCTGGGGTTATAGTGCACAGAACCAAACAAAGGAAACTGAACTGCACAGGCGTTATCCATCCCCCACCCCAATATATATGAGAACAGTACACTCAACTCTTCACATTCTTGGGTCTGACCTTTGCAAATTTGATTATTCGCAAGGTGCGTGAGTACTTTCTCCCACATTCTCCTCTTCCGATTCCCTTGCATTTTGCCAGGTGTGGAGAAGGAAGGCAAGCACCAGGACAAACGGCAAGGCAATGGCGGGGAAGGCTCAAGCAAACCTTCCTTTTCCCCTCTGGAGCTTTCCCTCCCATTCCCTTGCTTTTGGCCGTGGAACTGAGAATTCACGCCAAAGCGAAAGGGAAGGGAATGAGGGGGAAGACTCATGCAAGCCTTTTTCTTCCCCTCCAGAGCTCCCCCTTCCATTCTCTTGTCTCTCAGCCTGGTGCACAAAAAGCAATGGAATGGGAAGGGGGATCCCCATAAATCAATGAAAAGAGGATTGGGGGGGAGCTGTACTCCGAACCCTTGCAAAAGTGGAGAGGCCACTGTTAAAGCTAGTTGCTAAATGGAAAGTTTACTCCCCAGTTCTGGTCCTAGCTGCTGCTATATCCTTGAACTGCCAGGCTAGATCATAAACTGTCTAGAGCAAGGCCTATCAAACACAAAATAAATCATCTTATTCCACTGAACAGCTGTTGACCTTTGACCATGATGCTGATAAGGATTCTAGAACCCATCTGCCTGGGCCACATCTATTACATGTGTGAATTCAGGTCATCTTTGCCAGCTTCCTCTGTTAACAACCTGAATAGCAAAAATTACTTTCCAGATATTTTTCTGCTTAGCTCTTTTGATACGTTTTCCCCTCCTAGCTGTTATGGGACTTTATTGACTCTTCTTCCTGTCTGCCAAACTTTGACAAATTGACAAAGAGTTGGTTCATTTGAAAAAGAAACAATGAGTGGGATTAAACCTATTTTACCTTGCACGATTCAGACATACTCACCCCTGCTAACTCAATTCAACTGCGTAAATGTTTGTCCAGAGTGATATAGTTTGAACATGATAAGGCACGTACCAGCATGTAAGGTCTGGTTGGGCTTTTCACAAATGGTCAGTCAGAGCCAACCATTTGGAAAGAAGGGAAACTTCACAATACTTAAGGTAAGTAGGTGTAGTAGATACACAACTTCATGTTTGCTTAGCCTTGCCTAAGAAATGTTGACTGACAGAACAGACCAAATATACTCTGCTAGTGCTATTGACTTGCAGGGAAAGCATTTTCACACAAGCAGTGTTTATTTTCTAAGCAGGCCCTGTAGAGGTGGCAATACCCTAACAATGGAATGTGTTGTACTGGTATTTCCTAGAGGTGTGACCAAGCAGGAAATTGATAAGGTTGGGCATTAAAAGTACCCTTGCTTGTTAATGGTTTAAACATGTCTCTGTCCACAAAGTGCTACTGGCTCTATTTGCGCAGTCAAAAATAACTAAATAAATGAAAGAGAGGCCATGTTGACCATATATATATATATGATGGAAAATATTGTTTCTAATGCCTAAGAAGACAGCTTCTTTATCAAACTTCTGTTCTGGGCAGCAGAGTTTGGGAAAGTTACTGTGTGGGACTTTTTAGACTCCTGTTAAGAACATAAGAACAGCCATGCTAAATCAGACTAGAGGTCTACCTAATCCAGCATTTTGTTCACACCATGGCCAATCCATTGCCTCTGGAAAACCTATAAGCCAGGACATGAGTATACCTGTATTCTCTGCCTTATGTTCCCTAGAAACTAATGTATAGAGGCATACTGTTTTTTGCTACCTAAAGTGTCATAGAGTCATCTTGACTAGTAGACCCATCTTCTATGAATTTACCCAATCCCCCTTTAAAGCCTTTCAACCTGAGAGTCATCACAATATCTAGTGGCAGCGAGTTCCACCGTTTAAATTTGTGATGGATAGCGAAGTATTTCCTTTTATCTGTCCTAAATCTTCCACACTACAGCTTCATTGAATGAGTGCAGGTTTGAATACTATGTGAGAAAAGTTTCTTCCTACCAACTTTCTCTACATCATGTATAATTTTAGATGTTTCAGTCATATCTCCCCATTCTCAAATTTTGTGTAACATCAACAAATAGCAACATCAGAGTCTAGTCAAGATGGAAAAGCTAGGAGACACTGCAGCAGTTTGCTTTTGTCTGAGCCTACTGAGAAGGGCAGGACTCTACCGCCTCCTCTCCTCTCTCCCTTGCTGAGTTAACTGAGTGCAAACTACTTTTGCCCTTTGAACTCAGTTTGTAGCAATTGAAATAAATTGAGGACAAAGCGAGAAGAGGAAAAAGAAACTGGGATATTTTAAAAGCAGCTGAAAAATTGAGATGACAGAGGATTAATTGGGACCGTCTCTGCCGATTTGGGACAGTTGGAGGATGTGGGAAAGTATCTCCTAGTCGCCTTACTGGATGAAACACTCTATAGTGAACTCCATCACTTTCTTTATCATTGATTGTTAACTTGTACCAATATTTATTTTTGCATTCCATCTGGCTTCTAATAAACTCAAGGGGGCCTACACAGCTCTGGGCATTATAGTGGAAAGTAGATAATTGTGACCAATATATTCTCCAAAAGAACTTAGTCATTGCTCATCTCAACAAAGAAACTCGTGATCGTGCTCTGAATCTTTATTTATTTACTGCTGATATCATGCCTTTCTTCTAGTGAGCTCAGAGAGGTATACGCAAGTCTCCTCTTCCTCACTATCTTGTTATCACACAATCCTGTAAGACAGGTCAATCTGAGAGACATAGAAAGAAAGGGAGTAACCTAAGGCCATGCCCTTGAGTTCCCTGGCTCAGTTGGAGGCTACAATTTGAATCTCCCAAACCCTAGTCCAACTACTACATCACATTCTTTCTCACTTTATCTGGTTGGTCAGTACCCATGACTACATAGTCCCCTGACACAGAGTAAATAACATCAGGGACACCAGGAGTATTGGGGTTAATATTTTAGAAGAGAAGTGAAAGAGAAGTGGAGGTAAAGAAGATTATTCATTGTGGTATGGGGTTAATGGAGGTGACAGAAGACGCAAAGACTGGAGAGCATCCAACTGAACCTACATATGAAAGCAACATAGGTCTCTGGAGACAACCATTGTTCTATATTGTTTCTGTTGAGTCCAATGAGTAAATGCATGAGATTCCATTGTGCTTTACACGTTAACTTGTGACAAAGACATTGGCAAAGATCTTACACCACAGTCATAGTTAATACAGTCCTTCCTCCACATTTGCAGGTTTGATCTTCACAAATCGGATTACAGTCAGCCCTTCACATTTGCGGGTTTTACTTTTGCAGATTTGATTATTCACAGATTATTTGCTGTCACCTGTGCTGGCTGACTATGCCATTTTTAATAGGGACAGCAAGCCTCATGAGACTAAGAAACTGCAAATAAGGCTTGTAAGTCCCTATTAAAAATGGTGTGGGGCAGCAGTGGAGGTGGCAGTAAGCCCCACCAGCCACCCACTTCTGCCTTGTGAAGGAATCCTGATGCCTCAAAGGAATCCACGGTGGGTTGGATATGGTGATCATACTTTTTTGTGTTTTAAATACGGTTTGGGAGGGTCTAGAATTATTCACAGTGTTTCCACTTTCACGGGGGTCCTGTGCCCCTAACCCTAGTGAATGTAGAGAGATGACTGTATTTGCGAGACATATGCTTGCCTCCTCCCCAATTCTCCTCCTCCCATTCCCTTGCATTGTGCTTGTGCTTAAAATGGATGCCTTTTTCCTTTTGAGTGAGGACTCAACTGATGCCAGCATGTCCTCTCTGCTACTTGGCTGCACAGTTTGCTGTGTAAGGGCTGCTGATTGGTTAGGTGCTCTCTTTGTTCCTACCCCTCCCCTCTGGGAGGAATCTCCTTTTCCAAGATGGCAACCAGAAGTAGCTAGAACTGGAAAGCCCTTTACCTTGTCTTTTTTTCCTTCCCCCTGGGAACACCAGGACTAGAAGCAAGGGAATGGGAAGGAGGGGAGCTCTGGAGAGGAATTGGAAGGGTTTTTTTCCACTTTCATTATGTTTTTTTCCACTTTCATTATGCTTCTGTGCCTCAAGCTCTCACAAATGCGGAGGGGCCACTGTATTTAACTATGTATCATTTCCTCACCCAACTCCCCAAACCTACCTTAACAGCCAGCGGCCACACCAAGCAATGGAGACCTTCTCTGCTGGAGACTGGGGTGGAGCAGGATGATGTTTCAGCCTCTTCATACCAGCAATCTGTGGTGCAACAGTCAGAAGCAGGACCCCGTCACAATTCTTCATTCCATAGCAGATTGTTGGGGAGAGGGAGCTAGAAACACCAGTGTGCTGCACCCTGATTGCCAGCAGAACAGACCTCCATCACTCAGTGCAGCTACTAGCTGTTAAGGTAGGTTTGTGGGGACATTTGAGATCATGACAATAGTGCTACAGTCATAAACATGAACATCAAAGAGTTACAAATGTGCAAGTCTCAATTACACGTTCACAACGGCTCAACAGGATGCCAGCAAGTATTTGAAGTTCCACGATTGTAATGCCATGCCATTATTATCCCAGAGTGCACTGCTATCTGGCTAATGCCTGTGTTTTTCTCTTCACAGCTCACAAGAAGTCAGGAGGAAAGATACAAAATGGTAAAGCAACTCAGGTTCCAGGTGATGCACACAAAGCCACAAAGGAAATGTCAAACCACAGCCCTTCTTTCCGACAAGACGACAGTGAAGAAACATAGCTTCTCTCTGCCCTCTCACTCCTGCACCTGAAGATGTTGTCAGATATTTCTGGCTTAGCCAGAGGAATGACTCCAGATTTTCACACTCATTCTAACACAGATAAACAACCTTCTGTATTCACAAGCCTGTTTACAGAATTGTCAGACATCATTGTTTCAAACCTTGGCTCATGAGGACTAGTAAATCTCTGGTGCTCTGAAGAGCTTTACAAAATTCTTGAATTCTTTCAAACTACAGGCAACGAGACTAGAATCGTTCACTGGCTTCATCCACTCTGCCATGCTCGTTCTTCATGCTTACTGACAGGTCCTGCCAGTTCACTGGCATTTGAATAGCAATTTTGACAGAACATTTTATTGTGGACATACAAATTGATACAAAGAGCTAGTGGCACAGAAATTTATCATGATCTAAGTGGAAGATAATGCTCTCAATGGCCTCGTCATTAGGGCTATTATTAATGTTGGAGGCTTTAGAGTTCTGAGCATTAGTCAACAGGAAACATGAGTTAGAGGGTTCTCCTATGCTCCTATCCTCACTATGGATTTTCCAAAGGTGTCTGGTGATCACTGTGGCAACAGAATGCTGAGCTGAATAGGTTTTTGGCCTGATCCAGCGTGGTGTTTTGTATGTTCTGTTAGTTATCACGTAATGTGACCAAGCACACCTACTGCATGAAGATGGTTCCAGGTTCAATTCCTGTCATCTGTTCGCCTTAAAAGAACCAAGTAGCAGACGATCATGGCAAAGACTCTTTTCTGTCTGAGGTCCTGGGAAACTGCATCAGAGGAGACAAAAGGCAACTAGGTGGACAAAGAGACCTGGAGTTCAGATGCGTGTGTTATCCAGAATTCCAGATTTATACATACAGGACATGTGTGTGTGTGGGGGGGGGTGTTATTTGACATAGTGAGGCCAGAGGGAAATAAAATACATGAAGAAAATACTGCCAATTATAGCTATCATAGTTAACATCTGGATTCTGGCATAACTTCTTGTATCTGATAAAGCAGGCTAGAGATTAACAGTGCAGTCCTAATTCAAAAGTGTGTCTGGGGTTTGGGGATTATACACAACTCTCAGAGATTTGCCAACAGAACAATATGCAAGCAGAACTGCTCTGCTGGCTAAGATCTGCATGCAGAAGAGTGCAAAAAAAGAAGCAGGGAAGAGGTAGGAAAGGAAAGAGCTGAGTTATACCTGATGTGAAACTTCCTCAGGCCCAGAGACATAGCCACAAGGGCAGCATAAAATTAGGCCAGGCAGAAGGTAGTCCTAAGTAATTCTAAACAGCTCTAGGCTGGGAAAGGTTTGGATTCAATGCAACACCGCTTGGACTAGTTCAGCCAGCCCTTGGGCCCTTTGGCAGTTAGGATTATGATCTAATATGATTACCCCCTTTGGAAACAGTTCTTTTGATGTGCAAGTAATTGCGGGAAGGCTATTTTTGACACTATATAATTTGTAAGACCTAGTAACAGGGTAGTATTAATAGTACTCAAGTTATATTTGAGGTGACTCACCCATCTTCATGCACCTTGAGGTCAATAAAGACAAGGGCATTGTGGATTGAAAATATGCTGGGATTTGATATGCTAGGTGCTGTGGTGCAATGAATCCATAAGTATTGGCCAAGTACCTAGTTTTATGTGTAATAAAAGAGGATGTCTGTGTGACTGTCAGACCCACAGCTCCAGAAGCATCAAAACCAGAGCTCTGAAATTTGACATGCATATTAAGGGGATCCTAGGGGTGGGCAGCAGGAGGCTGTATGGTTTCTCAAACATGTTAATTAATGTTAAATATCTCTGTGTTTGGAGCCTGCTATACCACATTAAGTCACCAGGTAGCAGACTTTTATAACCAACAGATAGGTTTGCAGTTGATATAGGTATCTGTCATGTTATACTTTGATACTGCGACTCATAGTTTCATGTGGTAATTAAAATTCTCTGCTAGGGGGCTCTAATGCCTCATCAAACTGCATATCCCAGGATTTCCTTGGATGCAGTCAGTGCAGTTAAAGTGGTATCAAAGTGCTATTTTTGTATTGTATGGAAGAGACCATGGTTTGAAGCTATGGGGAGCATTCCTACAGTGTTACAAAGCTGCCCCCTGCTGCTGTGGGCCAGCCCCCCTCCCCCAATTAAAGGGCATAGAGAGGACAAATCCCTCCCACATATAGCTATAGGAATAGTCATTGGAAGTGTGTGTAGGGGTGTCAACAGCCATGGTTTCACTCATTTACTCACAGAGTGTAGGCATGATATTTTTGTCTTTGGCTCTGACAGCTGTACAATTTTGCTTGAAGTCTCTGGTGCTTCAAACTGAGGGCTATTTCAACCCATGTTATGCAGGGGACTTTCACTAATTGTATATAAATGTTACTTTGATTAAACATCCAAATTGTAAGGTTGTTGTCTTGTTTTTGATCTGTCTGTTTAAGAATGTGAGGACTGCCTTTCATATGCTGCTTTCCTACTGAAATTAGTGCAGAGCTGGTGTCTAACTTCTGACCTTTCACAATAGGACACTCACAATTGTCAATCCATATCCTTAGAGTGGGGACCACAGCCAACCACATCTTGTGTGTACGTGCATGCATGCCCACATACCTTTGAACACACAGCCCAAGATTTTCATGGACAATCCTGAGAACTGTCAAGGCTATGATGTAGAAAAGGACTGGGGAAACAGCTTACAAGTCCCTTCCTGTGGCCAAGCAGTATCAGAGTGTGGTCATGAGGACAAAAGTTATTAATGAGAAAGAATGCAAAAGCTAAAGCAGGCTGCAGCTGTTTGCTATTGCCTGAGCCTACTGAATTAACTAAGTGAAAACTATTTTTGTACTAATTGAAGTCAACTGATGAGGAAGGGGGGGTGTAGAGGGAGGAAAGAGAAATGTGGACGTTTTAGAAGCAGCTGAAAAAAGTGGGACAACACAGGATTAGTATTTAGCAGAGAAAACTTAGATGGGGGTGAAACATGGCAAATTTGCCCCCCATTCCCCAAAGGAGTGTTGAGGGGAATTTCCAGGAGGTGCAGCTTTCCAAGGTCCCAGGAGAGTAGCCTGCCCCTTAACCACGGACAATTACCCAGCCTTGATGTAGATGGTGGAGCAAACTTGTTATCTATTGCTCCAGAGGACTGGACTTGAACCAACAGATTCAACTAACAAGCAGATTTAACTGAAGAACTTCCAGAAAAAAAAGTCTGTTTTACTTTCTCAGAAGATGGGCAGGTCCTCTTGGATGGAGACCTCTAAGCAAAGCCTGGATGTTCATCTATCAGGAATGCTTTGGTTATGGATATTCTGCACTGACACAGGAGGCTGCATTAGATCAGATCAGAATTGAGGACTGTCTCATGGGTTCTGCTTTAAGGTCTCTGATGCCTCTCTGGCAACCCACATCTCCCCCCTTTTAAAAAAAGTTAAAAAAATTCCCTCCAATTTTCAGTTTTTTTTTAACAATTCAAACCCAGCTGCAAATGCAGCTGTTTACTTCTTTCGCCAAACTCTGACAAAACAAAAAATGGGTAAAAATTGGCAAAAAATAATAATAACTAGGGTGTCATGATTTCACTTTAGTGCACATGCCACACAAACGTGTGACTCATGAGGGGCAGGGATGATTGCCCCCTCTCCTTCCAGAGTTGCCCACCCAGGACCAGATGATCCTGGAAATCCCTTCCAACTCTAAAATTCAATGGCTTTGCAATCTGGGCATCATGTCTTATATATGTCTTGTAACATATGATTTAATTAATAAAGAGAGAGGGCAGAGGCAAACACAGTGATATACAAGGAAACAGAGCTTTGGTGGCAAACACTAGCTTAGTTGCTTGGTTGCCAACATGAGTACTGGTAACTCTATTTGGCAGCTATAAGAGGGCACTTTATGTGCTGTCATTCTTCAACCAGATCTCTGGTGTGATCAACACTTACATCTAAGTGGTCCTTCAAGATAGGGTAGGTTGGACTCACCTTCTTGGTGAACACAAAGAAGGAAGTTCCTCTGTTTTGAGCCCTCCCTCCTTCCAGTGCAAAAAGACAGAAATAGGTTTTCCTTGTGGCTCCTTTCTTGATGTCTGAAGCAAAGGTCAAGATGTCTTCTCCCTTCATTCCATACAAAGAAGCTGACTTTAAAGTCAGTTGAACCCTGATAATATGTCAGGGGGACTATCAATCCGTTCTGGGTTTGAGCAACCTCTAAATGAGCTACCCAAGGTGTTGAACCTAGGAATAGCATTCAGCACCTTCCAGAGCTCCTGGTGTGGATGTACTCCCTCATAGCCATGTCACTGCAGTAAGGCCAGCCTTGCTATTAAGCGAAGAGATGTGACCACTTTAGGCAACAAACTCTGAATGCCATTAAAGGACAGAAAATTGTCAGATCTGTTGTTGTTCTTGCATTTTCACTGCCTTGTATAGCAAAACAGTTTTTCTACCTCATGCAGCACAATAACTTGACCTACCTGGGGTACAGTGTAACACGGTGTGGTTGTGTGAAGGAAGTCATTTTCTGTTCAACCTCAGGCAGTAAAATGTCTAGGGCCAGCCCTGGACAAAGAGTTGCTTTAGGGCAGAGCTTTCCGAAGTTTTCATGTGCGTGACACACTTTTTTGACATGCATCATTTCACGACACGGTAATTCAGTTTTACTAGCAAACTAGAGATACCCAGAGGTATATCTAGGTTGAAGAAAGGCAGCCCTCCGACCCTGGCCTCAGCAGGAAAGACCCTAGTGAGAGAGATGGCAGAAGGAAAGGCAGTTCCCTTCCAGCTGGTCCTTGCCCGCTGCCATTGCTCTTGCCAGGCAAAGGCCCCAGCAAGAGTGACGGCAGCAGGCCAGGCTCCGGAGGGAGGGGTCTTTCTCAGCCGGGGAGAGGCGGTGCACCAACATACTATAGGCGACACACTAATGTGTCGTGACACACCATTTGGAAAGCCCTGCTTTAGGGGATGTCAATGAGGCTGCGGAGGGACTCAAGGTGAATGGCTGGCATAAACCCCTCCCTAATATCTGCCACCTAAGGTAGCTGCCTCCCTCTTCCTAATGGTAGGGCTGACCCTGAAGCTTTTTTGGTAATGCTTCCTCACTACCCATCAGGATCCCACTTACTAGCCTGCGATCACTCTGGCCCCATCCTGTCTGTTAACATATCCAAGGCACAAACCATTCCTGACCAATCCATATGCTAGTAACAGTGTTGCAAAACATACTGAAATTAGCAGAAAATATTGGTAGAAAAGCGCAAATACTTTTCTTTCTTCTGGTCTATAGCTGCCACCTACTGGACACAGAATGTAACAACTAAGCTTTTTCTGCGCCTTTGTACAGGGAGATCTGGCACATGAGGCTTAGGAAAAAGACCCAGATGCCACATTTGCCCTATGAGATTGCTAAATTCAGTAATCGAGTGACTGATTTCTCCACATTCCTAGCACTCAGCAATGCCTGTCAGACAAAGGCGGTGAACAGAGACTGTGGATGGACGTTTGGCTTGCCTTGACTGATTTTTGCTTCTTCTAGTTTTCCTTAATTTTATACTTTTTTTAAAAAAGGAGAGAGATAATGAATGGGTTTCTAAGTGGTTTAAAAGAGGTCCTGTGTTACCAGGCCATATTCCCTTATATACCCATGTACTGGGCCATATGGCTTAATTGGCAAATATCATTTAACCAGCACGAGATATAAATTATATGCTGCTATAGCTACAATGCTATGCTAGCAAAAGGACTGGTGAACAAGTGTGATGCAAAAGTAGGTCAAAAAGGGACCTCAGGGCCATAATCAAGGAAGCTCTGGTAATAATGGATTTATACATAATGACTCAACCTTTAGAAACAATAACACCTGAAACTGCCTCTGCTCTGAGAGCAACTGATTGTCTCTGACTCTCTTCTTCTAACTGCTGAAACTCACCTTTTGTCTCCTCACCTATCCCACCATTAAGGAGCTACCACGAGTCCCATCAGTCCTTTGTCACCTAATGCTAAAGCCATTAGTTTGTTCCAGATCCCATTGTCTACTTTGCCAGAGAGCCATTGAGACCTTTCCCCTCAGGTATTTAAACGGTATTTAAAACCTGACTCTGAACCAGATAGCTTGCAGTACTCTGAACATAGGCCATCATTCTGCTGCTCTAATTCCCATTCTTGTACTACCCTCAGACCCTAGTCTGAGCCATTTCACTTTGTCTATTCTCTCCAGATAGGTAAATATCACTCATTTCGCCCTAATTTCTTGGTATCCAATTTTTCCTCCCTTTCCTTCAGTTAGCTTTGTGTGATTGAGAGACTGCATAGACCTTGTGTGCATGTATTTGTCAATTCCCTCAATAAAACCAATATTATTTGAATCTCCGGCTTGTGTTCCTGCATTAATACCAGTATACACAGGTGTAAAAGATCCTCCTAGGTTACTTCCCTCTTGCAGGCCTCCTCTTTGAGCTAATATTCCCTGCTGTTTTACCAAGGCACTAGCATCGCAGATGGACCTCTGAGTCACCCACATTTTGGGGTAACACCTGTGACAACAATCAGATAAAAAATATTAGAACCGGCTAGTGTACAATTCATTCAGTTTTCTTCTTGTTCCTTTGTTGTGTGCCTTCAAGGCATTTCCAACTTAAGGTGAAGTTATCATGGGGTTTCTAGGCAAAATTACTTCAGGAGGAGGGACGCCATGGCCTTCCTCTACGGCTGAAAGAATGTGGTTTTCCAAGACTGAGTTGGCAGTTGTTGATTGGAGACAGAACAGGCTCTGTCTCTTTTCTTGCAAGATTTAGGACTGGATCTTCCTGAGAGGGTCATAGATATAGAAAACTGGGTACCCAAAGAAGTGGACTGAATGTCCAGTATAGATGTATAGGTAGCTACTAGTCACAGCCTGTCCCAGGCAGGAAAGAGTGATGAGCCACACAGGGAAGGAATCATTGCTCAGTGGTACCGAGTGCACAGAAGTTCAAATCCTGCCATATTCAATTTAAAAGGATCAAGTAGCAAGAGAGCTAGCATAGTGTAGTGGTTCGAGTGTCAGACTGGGACTCTGGCAGACCAAGGCTTGAATCTTTGCTCAGCCATGGAAAACCACTGGGTAAGTTTGGGCAAGTCATACTCTCTCAGCCTCAGAGGAAAGCAAAGGCCAACTTTCCTCTGAGTAAATCTTGCCAAGATAAACCTTGGGCTAGGGTCTCCATATGGAAAGGAAGGCAATGGCAAACCTTCTCTGACCCAGAATTGCCAAAGAAACCCAGTAATAGGGTCACCATAATTTGGAGTTGATCAGAAAGCCCACAACAACAAAAACAGCAGCAGCAGCAGCAGCAACAACAACAACAACAACAACAACAACAACAAGAAAAGTGGCAGAGCTAGGAACACCATTTTTTTCCAAAGATAACCCAAAGTCTACCATTACTATAGCCAGAACGAGTAAACTGCTACATTACTTGCAATACAATTACATTATTATTAACTCTGGCCTAGAAAGTAACCAGACAGTGCCTATTTTTCACTGATAAAAAGGATCTCACGTCATTCAGAACAGTGTAGGCTCCTCCTTGCTTCTTTCAGCATTGAAATCCACATTTTCTGTTGCTCTACTACTTGGGTTGGGGAACAACTTAGGGAAGGGCAGAGGAGATCCTGACCCTCTCTGAGCTGGCCCTGGACCCTTCTCTAATTGGAATTCATCCCCTAATTTGCTTTTTTATTCTGCCAGTGCCCTGGTTCATTTGCAAAATTTCAAGAAGTCTACTTGCTCTCATTTTCCATTTTTGATCCTCCTGCATTTTCCCACCACTGCTTCTATCTTTTTCCTTACCAGGAAAAAAAATCCTCCTGACTAGCAGCAATCTACAGGGACTAGTCGTCAGTGTGGAATGCTAAATTGTGCAAGGGGGAGCAAGACCTACCAGCCCTGATTCCAACACTCTGTGCCAAGTTTGTCAGAACTGTTTTTAGAAGGGAAGGCTCAACATTGGCAGGCAGACTGACTGATTTTGATAACTTGCAGGTATGTTTTTATAAAACAATGAAAACATAAAGTACATTGCACTAAAATAATCATCTTTATTCTGCTCACCCAAATGAAGGCAGTAACAATCTGAGTACTGTGAAAGCACTGACAAAATGATCCTTTAGTACAGCGCTTCTTAGGCTGTCCTACGTAGGGGACTGCCAGTTTTTTCCCCTATGTTTCAGAGACCAATACCTTATTTGTGCCCATTGACTACAATTGTTTATCTCATACCCAGAAACTCTGCAGGGATTAGCACCAATCAGCAGACCACCAGTTTGAGTAGCACTGATTTAGGGCACTTCTGATTGATAATTCCTGAAATCATTCAACTTGCATAAGAGTCTTGATGGTCCAAGTTGACCTAAATATATGTGGGTGGAGCTTCCGCACCCCCAGCATAGTGAGAGGGAAGGCTTGACCTCCCCTGCCCCAAGCCCAGGGTCCATACTCTGCACCCAAAGTTTAGAAAAGTTATTTTTTAAAAAACTGGAACTCTCTTGTTACCCCAAAATGTGGGTGACTTGGGGTCCACCCATGACGTCAGTACCTCCATGAAAAGGTGGGGAATTATTAATCAAAATCAGAAAGTCACTCTCCCTGTGCAGTGGGTGACAGAAAAGACTAGAGACAGAGACTGGGCTGACCCACTCCCCCTTCCCATGCATTTGCAGTATCTGCCTTAAGAACTCAAGATAGGTTTTGTGTCCCTGTAGCTGATTCCAGAAATGCAGTCCTTGAACTACTCCTTGAGATCAGAGGGGGGCTGGATGTGGGAAAACAAACAAGCCAAACAAGATGAAAGAACTGATCAGCAGGAGAGTGGCTGGTCCAAGAATAAGGGACCAGCCTAAATTACTCTCTAAAACCAGGGGTGGGAATCCTCAGATTCTACTGCTGTTGTTGTTCTACAACTCCCAGCAGCCCTAGCCAACACAGCCAATGGCGAGGAATGCTAGAAGACGAACAAGTTCACACAATTCCCCGATGTAAGCAATTGGGTTCACAAAACAATAGTTCTCACAGAACTTGAGAAAATCACTTTTGAACTACAGTTCTAAGAATTCCCAGCAACTATGCTGGCAAAGGAATGTTGAGAGGTGTAGCTCAAAAAATAACCTTTCCCAGTGCTGCTCTTGGATCACTTTTTTCACAACACAGGCTAGAGTGCTAACCCTGCCATTTCGTGGCCAAAAGAAAAAAGGACAAAAAAAGTCTTTTCATTATGACATATGTTTTGGCAACATCCATTTCAGATTACTGCAGTATGTTATATCATGGCTGGATGTCCTTTAAAAGTGTCTGGAAATCCAGTTGATGGGGAAAAAATGGGCAGGGAACAGGATCAGACTGCTGCAAAATAAAGCCAATGCAGGACATTTTGCCTCCTGAGCGAGAAGATAAGGTGGCATCTGCAGCAACCTCACTTCAAATCCCCACCTTTGGTGTTTCTATTTCTCCACAACTTGACAAATGCAGAAACCTTTGACACTCTTCCTAAGGTTATCACTGCCTCTTGGATCCCCACTGGAATGACATCTGATGTTTTCTATATGTAAGACTGAACATTTTGACTCTTAGCTGCTCCGTTACAAAGACTTTCTACAGTGAGAACTGTATGACAGTGGAATTGACTGTCTCAGACCTCCTTCCTTGGAGGTGCTTAAACAGAGGTTGGATAGGCATCTTTCAGGAGTACTTTAGTGGTGCAGGGGTTGGACTAGATGGCCTTTGCAGCCCCTTCCAACTTTTATGATTCTACGATTACTCTAACACTGGGTATAATGACAAGGTGTTAGGTGAGGTTATCATGAATAACAAATATATACAGTTTCAATATATACAGAGACCCAGCTTAGTACAGTGGTTTGAGCATTGGACTAGGACTCTGGAGACCATGATTTGAATCCCAGCTCAGTCATGGATACTCACTGGATGACCTTGGGCAAGTCACATTCTATCAGCTTCAGAGGAAGGCAAAAGCAACCCTACCTCCACCAAAAAAAATCTTGCCAAGAAAACCCTGTAATAGGTGTGCCTTAGGATTGCCCTAAGTAGAAATTACTTGAAGGCACACATCAGCAACACAGTTTCTTAAAGTAACTGAACAGCACTGTTTTTAGATAGAACCTGTATCCCAAAAAGTTACTTTAAAATTGAAACAGATTTAATAAAATGATTGAAAATGTATGTTTATAAAAATGCTGAAACACTTTTCCCAAACTATTTGATGCTTGTTACAAACAAGTTTTCATTCATACAAAAACACATGTGTGTGTGTGTGTGTGTAAAGTACAGTTTAAATGGGTTTAGATCTGCAGGAAATAGAATGGAGCAATTTCACAACGTCCATATTCAGCAAGGGCAGCTCTGATGTTACACAGGGGAGCAAGCAAAGTGACCAATGCTCGGCAGGATCAATGCACAATGGGTTTGATACACAACAGGACTGATGTGCATCAGGATGCCAGCTAGGGAGTACCAATGTGTATTGATATAGCCCAATGCACTGCTGGTGTCCTATTACACATTTCTTAGTGCCTCTCCTACATAGCTAAGTATGCACATAGTTATATCACGTAGATTGTAATAGAGAATCCCAACCTTCATTTTTTATTACTCTCCAGCTCATGGAAACACATACTTTCCCATTATATTCAATCTAAGACTAATAAATTATATGACGGCAACTAATTTCTTATTATCATTATCATTCATATAGCACCATCCATGTCCATACTGCTTTACAACTAAAACAACCAAAAACAGTGGGTCCAGCCAAAGGCAAACAATCTAAAATATATGCATTTACAAAGGGAAGGATTATACTATTCTATACAATTGTAAAACAAATTATCCAAAGAAAAACACAAAAAACACAGCACAATGTAAATCCAACTGGCAAATACATGTAATCAAAATATACAAGATTATAAAATGATATTAAATTTCCAAAAGCTTTGGAAAACAGACAAAAAAGTTTTTAATTCATGTTTAATAATAATGAGGGAAAGAACAGTCCACAAATATTCAGAGAGGCAATTCCATGCTAGTAAGGGTTGCTGAATCTATTTTAGGGGCAGAGTTTATTGCCTTGGATGACTCCTTGAAAATGCGGTGTGGAGTGGATTCACTGCCCAACTGACATGGCAGCCTCCAGGTGCTGCTGAAACCACATCTTAACACTCTTTCCTCACACAATTTGTCTCTTCCCTTCCCCGTGCGGAATTCAGGCCCATCTCTTTTTCCCCCTCAGAACTAATCCTGTTTGGTTTTCTCCTCCTCACTCTTACATTATTCCAATAGCCCTTCCCAATTTCACCCTCTCCGTCACCATCCACATGTAAATTTACTCCACCCAACATTGTATTTCTGCCTCTCAGTCTTCCTACTCAACTCCTAACCATATTTACTTGCAATTATAAGAGAAAAACACCACCCATTTTAATAGATTTGTGTAAAATCACAGCATCTATCCCCTGCTCCAAGCTGGTCTGAATGGAAGTTGAATCTACTGGAACAGCAGCAACGGAAGAGATCCCTCTTGACATGTTAAGGCAAGAGGATAAATTGGAAGGTCCAACACATGTTGGTGGTACACACATGAGGCTACCACTGCTGCCCCACGGCATCTGCTACCTGAGTCCATCACTTCATTCTGACTAATGCTAGGGCAGGCCCTGACCGCACCTTTTTATGAGACCATGTGGCATTCCTCTTGTCTCAATTCTGTGAGCTCCGAGGTTGGATCTGCATCATTAATCAATGTGCCATGTGTGTGTGTGTGTGTGTTTAACCTTGAATGTCCTAAATGGTTTGGGAAACAATTCAACATAATGAATATATTAAAAACACAAAAACAGACATTTTTATCATACAGCAAAAAAATATCCTCAGGGATGAGAAACCCTACAAAGAGCCACAGTGTCTCTGAGGATTTAAAGTCTGAAACTTGTTTCAAAAGAAAATATCCTTCAAGAAGAAATGTCCACTAAAGATCCAACATGTCCCTGTGGAGAGAAATCTGAAGTTTATTGAAAAGAGTAGCCAGCTCTGTTTCTAAAGAATCTTCATTAGAAGTCTTTCTAAAAGTAGGTCATGTAGTTATAAAACTAGACAGGTTATAAGAACTCTAATGCTTTCCTCTTGCAACAATCTAAGAATTTTTTTTTAGCTCCTTGGTCAACAAACTGGCCATCTGATCAAGAACTGCTTCCTTTGACAACAGGGAGCAACTAGAAAACATTCTCTTTTTGGACTACAACTTCCAGAATCCCCATAGTGGCATGGCCACTGTCCATGCTGGGTGGGGGATTTTGAACATTGGAGCCCAAAGCTTTCCAAGCTTTGCTCTAGAACTTCCAGTAAAGGTTTTTTCTATCATTTGCTATCAGCTCCTTTTCGCTGGAGATTCCAAGAACTGAACCTGGGATCTTTAGCAACTAAACACACATGGAAAGAGGTCAGGCTTTTTATACTACAATTCCCAAAACTACCAGCCCTCTTGCCAGCATGGCCACTATTCATATGTAAGGTTGTTTCAAAGCAACAAGAGTACAGTATTGCCAAAAAGAAGACACACACACACAAAAAAAAGGATACAAATTTGCCAAAAGCAGGTTGTTTGTATGAGTAGACCAACTTTAATACAATTTAAATACAGTGTGCATATATGTGTGTGCACGTGTATGTATGTGTATATGCATGTGTCTAAAAAAATAAAAATTATCTCACCCTATTAGAAAGAATGTGATCATAGAATTGTGAATTTGAGAAGTAAATGCAACGGTGATCTAGTATAACAGCCTGCCACTGCTGGGATCCAAAACTAAAGCATTTCAGACTAAAAGAGATGAACAGTCAAGCACAGCTCCATCATGCCTTGGCCCCAGAAGCTGGCAAAAGGCCCTCCCTTCATGTCTCAACTACCATTGCTCTGGCCTTTGAGGGAGAGAAGCCCAGACAGACACAGCTCCAACATGTCTTGGCCTCAACAGCTGGTGAGAGACCCTCCTTCCTCCCTGTTCCACTTGCCATTGCTTTGGCTTCAGAGGGAGAGAAGAGTGCCCACATTCTGACAGACTCAGTCCCCTCCTCTGCTGCCATCCCCTTTTCCTTATGTGTCCTATCTTTTTAGATTGTAAGCTTGAGAGCTGGAAATTGTTCAGTTAATGATCTGTAAGCCATTCTGGCTGGAGGGTGGGGTAAAAGTGCTCAGAAGAAATAAATAACAAGAATCTACCAGGCTCCAAGGTAATCTATTCCATTGTTTAACAGCTCTTAAATAGTAAAAAGTTCTTCCTAATGTTTAAGTGGAACAAAGTTTTCGAAAAACTCATGCTGGCTGTTAGTATAAAGCAGCATTCTGTTGTAAATCTTCATAGATCAATTGCTGAATGATCTGTTCTAGAACTTTTACCAGAGTCAAGGTCAGTAGTTGCCTTTTTCTCTCTTTGCGAAGATGGGGGCAATTTTTACCCTCCTCCGGACAGCAGCCAGGTGACCTATGCTCTCACTGACAGTCAATGGGCAAATTCAATCCTCCTGCTGTCTAAGGGTTCTTTATCTCTGAACCAGACTTGTCCTGTGTAAAAGCAAAAGCTCTGCTCACCCTGTCCCACATTTTAGCACACAAATTGCATTGCATTTTCTGAATACTGATTCCTGAGCTGATTCTGAAGATTTATTTTCTAAGACACCCTGTCATTTCTTATTCCCCTTTCATCTTCTCCTCCACTTCCTTGCATAGCTCCTTTGTGGATGAGTCACACACAACAGTTTCTTTAGTGTGTGGTGAAAAGAAACATTTTTCAGTTCATTCACAGAAAGGTTGCGTGCTTGTTTGGTTTAAGAGGAAACAATACCATTTCGAGTCCAGAGCAGCAGGACTAATAATCAATCAGCTCAGCCTGTCTCAAACACTTAATGTCATCATAAAACAGCCATTGACCATTGGCTGAGCTCACCCACTGTTCCCTTCTCTGAAGCTAGGCAGGATGAATCCACTCATGTTTTTTCTCACTCTTTATGCTCCTCAGGAGAGTTGCCTTTATCCAGTCAATAGAGATGGGAGGAAGAGATCAGGAAGACGCCTTCAATAAGCCCTTCACCCTTAGAATTTAGGGAAATGCTATCTGTCCTTCTGGCAGGCAGCTCAAAGCAATGTACTACATAGTCTATGGAAGAGGAACCTCCAAGCCATCTTCTCTTTGCGTCTTCCCCTTTTAAGTCCCACCCTTGGTGGTAAGCCTGAAAGGCATCCCATTAGAACAAGAGGCTCCCTTGAAATAAGAGGAGAAATATTGCCCCCTCTCAACCAGCATATGCAAGCCCTGACTCAGAATGCTTTGCTCCTCTTCCTACAGTCATCGAATTATAGAAGGAATGGTTGGGAAAACACCTAAAGGCCAAAGCCCTGCCATGCACGAATCCACAGATAAAGCTCCCAGCAAACGAGATCATCCAAATTCTATTTAAAAACTTCCAATTTAAGAGACTCTTCCATCTTTTTCTGTTCCACCACCCTCACAGATACATCTGAAGAGAACACAGGAGAGGGCCTTCTTGGTAGATACTTCCAGGTTCTGGAACTTCCCTCCTAGAGAGGTTGGACTGGCAGCTTCTTTGCTATCTTTCCTGTAGGCTGGTGAAGACCTTTTGGCTTTGGCAGGACTTTGAGAGCTGACTGTTCAAAGGCAAAGGGATTTCATGTGATGTGTTGTTTATCATCATTGTTCTTTTTCATGGCTATGCTTTTAACTACTTTTAATTTTATTGATAGTTTAATTACATTTTACATTTTGGAATGGTGTAAAAAAAATTAGTTGTACCTGTTTTAACTTTTGTAAGCTGTCCTGAGTCCCAATGGGGAAAAGGTGGGAAGATGATGGATTATTATGGATTATTATGGATGGATTATTATTATTATTTCTAATGCTTAAGTGTCATCTCTTCTGAGTCCAGTTATTCCTGCCATAGTCTCTGGAGCAACAGAAACAAGTGTGTTTCATCTTCTGCACCAATGGTTCTCAAACTTTGGTTATTGGACTTCAGTGCCCAGAATTCCCGAGCACAATCCAAGCTTGCTGGGACCTCTGGGAACAGAAGTCCAAAACACCTGGAGTACCAAAGTTTGAGAAACCCTGGGGCATTCCTTCAGATACTTAAAGATGATTATCACATCACATTTCTTCTCATATGAAAAGCACAGAGACCACTGGCCACCAGTCAAGATGCCTGCATTGTACTTCCATTCGCAGACAATATGCCTTTCTGTATCAGTTGTTGGGGATAATCAGTTCCTGCTTGTAAGCTTTCCAAAAGCAACTGTTTAGTCACTGGGTGAAGAGAATGCTGCACTAAATAAGACCTTGGCTTGATTTAGGATGGCTCCAGTTCTAATTTTAAAGCTCATCCCTGGCTGAAGCACCAGCTACAAAAACTCCATCTGATTTCAGCCAGGGACGTAATGAAATCAGGCATGTGGCCAGTCCCTGAAATCTTCTTGCCTACAGAGGGAAGTTGTTGGGACAGATGTACACAGTTCTCTTTCCCATTCTACTTTGAACCAACCCTGACACCTCCCTCTTATTTCTCAGTGGGTCTATTTTGAGTCCAAGCTCATTATGACTCTCCAATAAACATGTATATTAGAAGTCATTAGACACATCCAGCGGTCTCCCGTGGTTTCTGTGCCAATGGAGTGATGAATCTGGTCTGGGTTTTAGGCCAGACATTAGTGGATGCTGAATTGTATCCTCAGGACAGGCTCAGCCCTTTGGGTAGCTCCTTCAAAATTTGGGCTAAAGCCTGAAAGGGATTCACTGTTCAACGACATGGGAGCCACCAGCCACCACTGGATCCATCCATTAATTCATTCATTAATTCAATTTGTTTCATGCCTTGGACCTGACATGAGACCCAAGGAGCTTACAACAAGGGTTTTTCTTTGAATGCAACTAAAAACATGATGATATAAAAGTTTTAAAACAACTGAATTAGCTATCATGCTAAAACACCCACAATTTAAAAGAATGTTTTTTTAAAAAACATAATGACTACGGAGAGAAAAGTGAATGACACATGCACCCCATTAGAGAAAGCCTTTTGTAAAAAGAATAGCTAAAATGGAATTACAACTACTTCCAGGAATTCCAAGCCTTTTCTCAGCCAGTCTTTTCTGATCATTCTAAGAGGATTATTTCTTTTCTTGATTCTGAAGGAATAGCGGTGTTAGTATGTTGTGGCAAAAACAGAGTCTTTTGGTACTTTAAAGATTCATAGAATAATAGAATCATAGAAATGTAGACTTGGAAGAGACCACAGGGGCCATCCAGTCTAACCCCCTGCCATGCAGGAACACCCTCAAAGCACTCCCGACAGATGGCCATCCAGTCTTTGCTTAAAAACCTCCAAAGAAGAAGACTCCACCACACTCCATGGAGGCAGCATATTCCACTGCCAGACAGCCCTGACCGTCAGGAAGTTCTTCCTGAGGTTCAGGTGGAATCTCCTTTCCTGCAGCTTGAATCCATTGCTCCTTGTCCTGGTCTCTGGAGCAGCAGAAAACAAGCCCACTCCCCCCTCGACATGGCATCCCTTCAAATACTTAAACATGGCTATCATGTCCCCTCTTAACCTTAACCTGCAGCCTACCACTTGTTAATCTTCTGATTAACAAGTAGCAGGCTGCAGGCTGCAAAAGCTTGCACTAAATAAAATTTGTTAGGCCTTAAATGCTACAAAAGTACATTTTCATTCTTGGACTTTGATGGATACATGAGTGTTCTTCAACAACTGCATACCATCTACCACTTTATAAATACTTCAAGGTATTCAATTGCATACCAGCTAACACTCTTTAAATACCTCAAGGGCTGCCACAGAGGTGAGGGGGCAGGCCTGTTCTCTGCTGTTCCAAAAGGTAGGACCAGGTCTAATGGTTAGAAGTAACAGGAGAGCGGATTTTGGTTGATTTTGATTCCTTCCATTAGAAAGAATTTTCTGACAGGAAGAGCAGCTTGGCAATAGAGCCAATTGCATAGAGAGCTGGTGTGGTCTCCTTCTCTGGAGATCATCAAAAAGAGGCTGGACAGCTACCTGCTGGAGATGTTTTAGCTGGAGATCCTGAATTGAACAGGGGGCTGGATTCGATGGCCCATAAGGCCCCTCCAACTCTATCATCCTATAGATCACATTATATCAACCACATATGATGATGATGATTCTTAGCAACAGCAGCACTGATGCTTGAAAGAGAGAGCCGGTGTGACGCGGTGGTCTGAATATTGGACAAGGAATGTGGGAGACCAGGTTTAAATTCTTGCTCAGGGAAACCCACTAGGTGAGTTTGGGCAAGTCACACTCTCTCAGCCTCAGAGGAAGGCAAGAACAAAACCTCTTTAAACAAACCTTCTCAAGAAAACACTGTAATAGGGTTGTCTCAGTCACCATATTCCAATTGGTCCATGAACTACCACTGCTGGACGGTGGGAAAAATGAGGTCTACAGGCTTCATACAGGCCCCAGGTTTCCAGCACAACCCCCAGCACTCCTATCACTCAGGCTCCTGACATTTCTTTAAATAATTAGAATTAATCTTCATTTTCAAAGGTCCTCTATACTCTGCAAAGAGTAAAGGGACCAATTTCAGTACGTTTTCTGTCTCTCATCTGTTTTAGACCATTTCCACATGACACTCTTATAGCACCAGTCGGCCCCTCCCAAAACTGAAAACCCCAGGATTCCATAGGAGGTTGAAAGTGAAATCATCGCACTATAAGAGTGTCGTGCGGAAATGTTCTTAGACTGGGGCCCCTTTTTTCAAAACTGGAGGTAGTTGTCCTATACCTACAAGCAGCAAGTGTCCAGACAGAACCAGCTATGGGTAACATACCCACCAACTGCAAATTTGGCATTGAAAGTCCTGATTAATCTTCTTACAGCCCACTTTTTCACTTGCTCTTCCCATTTTCTTTCTCCTCCTCTCAGTTTCCTTTTTTGTCCTCACTTTACTTCAGTTGCAGCACACTAAGTTCAAAGTGCCAAAGTAGTTAAGGAGCTGAATCTTGGCCTTTCCAGTATACTCTGGTAAAACCAAACAGTTGCCGCCTCTCCTAGTTTGTATATTCTTCCTCATTAATCACCTGTGACATCTTTGCCAGATTCTGGTGTTGCTTGGATACATATGTCCTAGTTTTCATTTGTTAAATGTTAGTGGATATGCAAGTAAGTCAGTACAGTCCCTGTTGTGCACTGGCAATCCAGGAAGTTCATGGAAGATAAAGGTTGACCCAGGAACTAAGTTTCAGCCAGTCCAGAGTTATACAAAGCCAATAGTCCAGATAACCAAAGTCCAAAACAGGTAAAACAAGTCATTAAACATTGCCAGTCCAGAGGACAAAAATCCTAGCAAACACCAAGAGCACTGCTAGTTAAAGAGATCGAGTGATTGTGAGCAACAAGGACTCTCAGGAACTGCTGGGATATTTATATGCCAGGTGCTTGATTAGTCAGTATTTCCTATTTAACAGATTTTGACTCTTACAAAGCTCCTCCTTCTCTCTTCACAGGGCTTCAAAAGATGGGAGAGTCTCTTCGGTTTCTATCAGATCCTGCGAGGATGAAAGCCCTCCTCCTGGCTTTTTCAGCAACCAGCTTCTCAGATTTGGTGAGGGGGTGACATCTGGCACCAGAAACTCCATGCACTGCAACCCATTTGAATCTGAGCTTGCAGAGTCCAGAGTGACTTACAACAGTTTTTTTTTAAATAATAATAATAATAATAATAATAATGATGATGATGATAAGGCTCCTCCCCTGAACTAAAACAGTACAGGGTGGAAAACATGGAAAAATTGCTGCCACACCTCTATAGTGCATTTGGGTCATTTGAAGTAGAAACTGGGGGAGGTCACAGAGATGAGAGATTTGTGTGGTCCTCAGACTTCTAGAATTTGCCCACCTCATAACAGGCCAAAGGATAAAGTAAAAGACATCATTCCACTTGGCAGCTTAACATCAAAATGTATAGGTCCTGAAGGACTAACACACAACTGGAGACACAATGGCTAGCCAGCTATTGTTGTTAGATTCCAATACCCATCAGTCTCAGTCAGATTGGGCAATGGTGAGACATCATGGGAGCTGTAGCTCCACAGCCAATACAAGCCACCAAGTTTCCCTACTGCTGGACTAAGAAACTGATAGTGACCTAAGTTCCTGTGGAGTAGTTTCTACTTCATTTCATGCATAAAGTGTTACCTGCTTCAAAATATCTTCAGGCAGGAGAAAGAACCCAAATGCAACTGTTAACTGTGCATCTGTGGCATTTCTCTGCAGAGCCTACATATATTTATGGCAAGAACCAGTGAACCACTTACAACAGCAGGAACTATGATAACATCATCCATTTAGCTATTTAATACTAATATAATGCTGCCAATGTGAAAGAAAGCCAGAGTCATGATTCAGTCCGTGGTTTGCTATTCTGTGTGGGCCCAATTAAGTTACTAATACTCTTAAAGAAGTTAACTGGCTGAAAACCAAAGATAACACGAAGACAAAATGTCAATGTATCTGGCAGAGCATTAAATGCATAAGATGAATATAATACCCAGACACATGCAAGAGAATTTCATATTTGCAATGGAAGGGCCTTCCCTTATCTTTCATTAAGCTGCAAACTTCTAAATGCTTCTTATTGCTGTTGCTACAGAAATCATTGCATTGTTGTTATGTGCTTTCAAGTAAATTCTGACTTACAGTGCGTTTTCTCAGCAAGATTTATTCCAAGGAGGTTTGTCATTGCCTTCCTCTGAGGCTGAGAAGGTGTGACTTGTCCAAGATCACAGCCGAGCAGGGATTTGAACCTTGGTTTCCAGAGCTGCAGTCCATGTTGAAACCAGAATATACACTGGCTCCTTGTTATTGCATAAAGAGCATACACAAACACATAGGAAGTGCTGCACCACATCAGCCTAAACTCTACCAAGCCTTCTCTTCACATAGGGCCCAATCAGTTGCCTCTGGGAAGGTCACAGTTAGGGCATTGAGAACAGCACCTTTGGGAGACAGGTGGAATAAAAATTTAATTAATTAATTAAACAACACCTTCCACCCTCCCCAGCAATTGATATTCAAGAACAGACTACAACTGAAAGCCCCATTCTCCAAACCCCTTTTAAGTTTCCTAAATTGATAGCCATATCTACATCATATGGCAGTGATTTCCACATGCATGAAGAAATATTTCTTTTTCTTTGTCCAAAATCATAAACATTTTGGCTACATTGGATGACCCTGGTATCATGAGAGGGGGGGGGGGGGAATCTTCTCCCTATCTACTTTTTCCATATGCTGCATACTTTCACACATTATGTTTCTCTCACTTGCTCTTTTTCCAGAGTTGTTCTTCATTCAGGAGTTGTTCCACTTCCATATCTTTGACAGAGTTCAGAGGCTACATTTCCCGATATACCAACATTGGGAACTGAAACATCAGGGGACTTGGGACACTTTACAGATGTCTTTTAAGATTACTGCATAAGTTTTGTAAGGATTACATTCTGCTTCCTCAGACGCAAATGGCCACATCAGATACAAGGAGTGTCCTAGTCTATCCATATTCTCATCTGCACTATATTCTTCAAATGGAGAGTAGTTAAGATGTCACAGTTCATCTTAGCCAGAACCATGTTGGTGTTTCATGCATGTGTAAATTCCCCTCAAGTAGCAATTTAACACTTTTGTCCAATCCACAACATCAACATTCAGTTCAAGGTTACAAAAATGGTGTTACACATGCAATGCTATTATGCATGTGACCAACGCAGCCAATGCATGTTGATCTCCCTCTGCTGAAATTTGCAGTCAAGAACATTGCCATTGAACACAAGGGACACTCAGCACAATCAGTGAGCAACTTTACACGTGGGAATTTATATTGTGCAACCTTCATTTAAGATCTTGGCCTTGGATTTCCAACTGTTCAGGACTTTCTGGTTTTGAAAAACTGCTCCCCCAGGACCAGTGCTTATTTAGAGAGAGGAGAAAGTTAAGAAGTGACATGATAGCCATGTTATTTATCTATTTAAAGGGATGTCATATGGAGGATGACACAAGCTTGTTTTCTGCTACTCCAGAGACTAGGACATGGAGCAGTGGGTTACAAACTGCAGGAAAATAGATTGTAAATTAGAAAGAACTTCCTGACAGTAAGACAGTACTGACAGTGGAATACACTGCTTCTAAGTGTGATGGAGTCTCCTTCTTTGTAAAATTTTAAACAAAGGTAGGGTAGCCAACTTTGAGAGTGCTTTGATTGTATATTCCTGCATGGCAGAGTGCTGGACTGGATGGCCCTTGTGATGAATCTATGAGTACCTATATCAGACGCTTGTAGCAAAGACAACATTGCCTTAAATACTAATACTTTAAAAGCTCATGCCCTGATAAAATTGCTGTTTTTTCAAGCGTCTCAGTATTGCTTGTTTCTTCTCCTTCTCCTCTTTCTTCTTTTTTTCTTTTCTGCAGCAAGTCTGTGGTATTCACTTTAATGCCCTGCATGAGAGGCCAGAATTCCAAAAATGCCAGTTGTCTTCAACATGGAGATGAAGTGAGTAAAGAATATGTCACAGGCTGGCATTTCCATCCTATAAAGACTGCCAGGAAATGGTGGCTTTGCAACACACATTTAAGGGTGGAGATTCTAGTTTGCATTAGTGATTGTGCCCCTTAGATTTCCTGACACAGACTCATAGCGTGTTCTGAATGCCCACACTTAGGCCATTTCCACCCTACACTGTTATAGTGTGATTATTCTACTTTCAACATCCTGTGGAATTCTGAGGCCCAAGAGCTTTCTGGCTGAGAATTCTAATTGCTCCTCCCTAAACTGCAAACCCCAGGACTCCATAGGATGTTGAAAGTGGAATAATAGCACTATAACAGTGCAAGTGTGGAAATGACCCCTAGTCTTGAAAAAGAACGCAGCATATAAGAAAGTTCATCCAAGCATTTGCAGAATGTTTTTCCTTTCGCCACTGAAGGACCAGAGCCCATTTCTTGCATTTCAGATTAGAACAGTGGTTCTTAATCTGGGGTCCAGGGACCCCTCGGGGTCCACACACCCCTTCACAGCTTATCGGTGGAGCCCCACTGCTGAATACCAACAGCTGCGGCAGCAACAGGGACTTGCCCAAGGTGACTCAGGCCATTTCCGCACTACAGTGTTAAACTGCTGCTATTCCACTTTCAACACCCTGTGGAATTCTGGGGTTTGTAGTTTACTGAGACCAAAGAGCTCTTTGGCTGAGAATTCGAAGTGCCCTTCCCTAAACTACAAACCCCAGAATTCCATAGCAGGTTGATAGTGGAATAGCAGCACTTTAACACTGTAATGCGGACATGGTGTCAGTGAGGATTCAAATTCTAGTCTCCAGAAGCCTTAAATAAATGAATGAATAAAGATTTGACTCTTTTATTAATAATTATTCGAATATTTTTACCTAAATTTAAGTATTAAGGGAGCCCTGGTGGCGCTGTGGTTAAATGCCAGTACTGCAAGCCACAAGGTTGTGAGTTCGATCCTGCTGGGCTCCAAGGCTGACTCAGCCTTCCATCCTTCCGCAGGTCGGTAAAATGAGTACCCAGCTTGTTGGGGGCATGTATAGAAATACATGCTATTTGTAAGTTGTTCGCCGCCTCGATCCATATGGAGAGGCGGGATACAAATAAATAAATAAAAAATACTGTCAAACAAAATATTTAAATCTTAAGTCTTGGGGATCCCTGGCAACATCTTGTATTTACGGGGAGTCCTGGAGAAAGAAAAGAACCCCTGGATTAGAAGCCCCAGAAGGTGCAAGCTGCCAGGGCAGCAAAAAATAAAGGCATCTGCCTTGGGTCCTGTCCAAGAAGAAAGGCAAGACATACATTAAATAAATAGTCATTCCAAAAATAATGTGCTATAGGCCTCCCTGGCTATTTCCCTGTGCCGTAATAAATTTATTATTCTTTAAGGGGTTACAAGACTTTTGGTAGAGCGGTTGCCTTGTTAGCCTATTGCAGGAAAACTGGCGAGGAGCCTTGTGGCACCCGAAAGACAACACACTGGAACACTGGCCATTTCCGCACTAGGCTGTTATAGCGCGATGATTCCACTTTCAACCTCCTCTGGAATCCTGGGGTTTGCAGTTTCGGGAGGGGCCTTTGAGGTGCATGGGCAGCCTTTGAGGCCCCTCCCGAAACTGCAAACCCCAGGATTCCAGAGGATGTTGAAAGTGCAATCATCGCGCTATAACAGGCTAGTGCGGAAATGGCCACTGACTACACTTCAAACGTCCAGGCCTCAGTCTAAGCCAAGCGCTTTCTTTGTAGAAACTCTCCTCCGATATTCCTGGAGCGGATTTTTCTTTTCTGGCGGAAAAGAAAGCCAAAGATTGCGATCCACCAAAAGAACCCTCTTCCCACTCTTTGCACTTTCTTTCCCTTGGCGCGCCGGGCGGCGAACCCGGCCCCCGTTAGGACCCAGTGGGCATTTTCGAGAGGGGGAGAGAAAGGGAAGAAAGAAAGAAAAGGCCTGAGAGGAGGGGGCGGAGCCCACCGGGACCGTATTGACAATAGCCTCGGCGGCGAACCAATGAGAGCGGGCGCAGGGCGTTCCGTGATTTACATACTGCCGCGACGCGCCCAATGGCTCGCCGGCCACTACCTGAGCGTCCTCCGGCCGGGCAGAAGCGAGGGAAAGAAGGGGAGGAAAGGGAGGGGGAAGGGAGTCCCGCTCCGCCCGGCCGTCCTGAGGGGGAGCCGCCGTGGCCGCCGCCGCCGCGGCTCCGGGAGAGAATGGCTGCGGCTGCGTGCGGCTCGCCCGCCAAGCGGCCGCCCAAGGAGCCGCCTCAGCAGCCGGAACAGCCGCCGCCGCCGCCGCCGCCGCCGAGGAAGCGGGGCGGAGATACGCGGCGGAGGCAGGCCGCCCTTTTCTTCCTCAACAACATCTCGCTGGACGGGCGGCCGCCCTGCGCAGCCCCCGGGAAGGACCCGCCGCCGCCGCCTCCTCCGCCGCCGCCCGCCTCGGCCCCGGGAGAGCCGCCGAAGAAAGACGGCGCCCCCCCGGCCGCGCCGGAGGGCGGCCCCCGCCTCCCGCCGGCCCCCAACGGGCCCCCGCCCGGGCTGCTCCTGCCCGCCGCGGCTGAGGTGGTGGACCCCGGGCGGGGTCTGGGCGCCGCCGCCGCCGCCGCCGCCCTCCTCCCGCAGCTGCTGCTGGGCAGCCCGCTCTGCCCGGTCCCCGCCCCCGCGCCCGCCGCCGCCGCCGCCCCCACCGCCCTGGCCGGGATGCTGCTGGGGGCCGCCCCGGGCAAGGCCCCGCAAGGGCTGCTCAGCCCCGCCCAGAGCGCCGCCGCCGCCGCCGGAGGAGGAGGAGGAGGAGGAGGGGGGTTCCCCTTGGAGGTCCAGAGACAGAGGTGAGAAGGGGCGGCGGGGCTCCCCGGGTCTCCCCCCCCCCTTGCGGCTCTTCAGTTTGTACCGAATCTATCCCGCTTCCTCCTGTCGATCACGTCCTCCTCTTCTTCTCACTTGAGGCCGCTTCCACACTAGACTGTTATAGCGCTATTATCCCACGTTCGGCATCCTATGGAATCCAGGGCTTTGCTTCTGCAATATATATATATTCCTTTGTTCTGTTCACTCCAAGCTACTGCAAACCCCAGGATTCCGTAGGATGTCGAAAGGGGAATAATCATAGAAATCATAGAAATGTAGAGTTGGAAGAGACCCCCAGAGGCCATCCAGTCCAACCCCCTGCCATGCAGGAACACCCTCAAAGCACTCCCGACAGATGGCCATCCAGCCTCTGCTTAAAAACCTCCAAGGAAGGAGACTCCACTACACTCCGAGGCAGCAGATTCCACTGCCGGACAGCCCTGACTGTCAGGAAGTTCTTCCTGAGGTTCAGGTGGAATCTCCCTTCCTGCAGCTTGAATCCATTGCTCCTTGTCCTGGTCTCTGGAGCAGTTACAATAGCGCTATAACAGTCTAGTGCGGAAGGAAGCTGAGTCTTTTATTGGATTCTCACTCTTGCCTTGCTCACTTCACAATCCTGCTCTCTCTTTCTGTGTTTTAGATTTATTTTTTTAAATGTGTGTCTGGCTTTATAGCCACCAAACCTTCCAAGTGGCTGCAGCAAGCAGGAAAAGGCATTAGAGTAAAGTTTATTGGAGAGTCGAAAGGAGCGCTAAAGGAGTAGAAAGCCCTCCTCGGGTAAAGGTTCGCATTGCCTAGCAAAATCCTCGCCACCCTAGGTGTGCTTACCTGGAAGGAGGGAGTTGTTAAATCCAGTGGAATATATTCCTTTGTTTTGCAAGGGGTGTTTACTCCCAGGTAAGCGTATGTAGGAAAGCAGCTTCGTGGCAGCAGAGATGTGGGAGGCTGTGCATCCTTAGGCCGTTTCCACACTAACCTATTATAACGCGATGATTCCACTTTTAACCTCCTCTGGAATCCTGGGGTTTGCAGTTTCGGGAGGGGCCGGCCGGCCCCTCCCGAAACTGCAAACCCCAGGATTCCAGAGGAGGTTGAAAGTGGAATCATCGTGCTATAACAGGCTAGTGCGGAAATGGCTTTAGAAGGGATGTGAAGGAGGGGAAGATGTCCCCCTTCGCAAAAGGTCTTTGTTGTGCATTTCTCCTCCCATCAAAAAGCTGTGCAGCACCTGCTGAAGGTGCCTCTATTTTATGAACTTGAGACTGTTCGCTGTTTTATTAGCATCCTGTAGACAGTCCTGTTACCAAGTGTTCCTTCACTACTGGGGAGTTAAAAGTCTGGGAAGTTTAAAGTTTGGGGAAATGGAGCCTCACCGAAGTTGCCGTGCATCACTTGCCACTTTGCTTCTTTTAATTCCTGGAGGAGGGCAGGTTGCTTCCTTTGTCTCCCATTTCTTACGGGTTTTGCTGTACTCCCTGCAGAAACTAAGGCCATTTCCGCACAAGGCTGTTATAGCGCGATGATTCCACTTTCAGCCTCCTATGGAATCCTGGGGTTTGCAGTTTCGGGAGGGGCCGGCTGGCCCCTCCCAAAACTGCAAACCCCAGGATTCCATAGGAGGTTGAAAGTGGAATCATAGCGCTGTAACAGCCTCGTGCGGAAATGGCCTAAGTGTTGAGCTGCAGGCCGAATTCACACCCTCTTTTTTGTGTTATTCCTCCCAAATATTACACAAAACTCCTGGTGACTTCTCTTTGCTTATTTATTGTGTTTGTATCCTTCGTTTCTTCCAAATGGGATCCACTAGGCCGTGCTCTTGAGGTTGCAGCCGAAATCTGTAACAGAAGTTTTGTTGTGGTTGACCTTGCAGCACTTAACATAATTCAGGATTATGGGGTGTGTCTTTCCCTCTAGATGAAATTACTTAATGTGCTATTAGCTGCTCTCACATCACATTTTAAAAGGAAAATCGTACGTGTTGGGAGAAAAGCAGGCTTTGCTGAGGGGCAAGTAGTATTGTGTCTGACTACAAGGAACAGTGTGCAGTTGTGAACTAAAGTGCTTTTTTGCACAGAAATTTGTTGTGTGGTTGGAGATGTGTCAGTTTTCTGAAAGCTATGTTAGTAAAAATCTTGCTCTCAGTATTACTGGTTGGGATCCTTTGGAGAGATTTGGAAGGACCTGCTTCTGGAAGTTCAGGGGCCCTTTCAGACTCCACAATTATAGTACTATGATTACTGCCGTGGCAAGATCCCATGGGATCCTGGGATTTGCAATCTGGGGAGGGATATTTAGAATTCTCAGCCAGAGAGATCTACCGTCTCCTCAAACTGCGCACCCCAGGATTCCAGTTGAAGTGGAATCATAGCACTGTAACTGTGGCATGTGAAAGTATAACAAGTTTCTTTTGTGGCCCATTTCTACTTCAGATTTTCTTTATATGCTATCTAGGCCTCAGAACACTTGTATTAACCAACAGGTGATTTGTTCATAGCTACCTGTGAGATTCTCTGAAATGCTCAAACACTGGTGAATGAAGCTGGCAACTGCATTGTTGCAATATGGAACACATGAAGAAGGTAAAAGAAGATAATTCAGAGCACAAGAACTGGAGTACAGTATTCGTTCATGAGAGAACCCTTTAACTTGTAAAACAAACACTAAAATCCACCTTAGCATAGTATTGGCTTCCAGTCTGCTTCTGCGGTCAGTTCAGGGTGCTGTTTTGACCTACAGAGGCCTGAATAATTGGGGCCAAGATATCAGAAGCATTGCCTTCTCAGTAGTGGGTTTGCAACCCTTAAGTGAGGCTGTGTTTTATTTCCCACCACCTGGAGAAGCTGCATTGGTGAGTGTACAAGGCAGGGCTTTATGTCATGATACCCTGGTTGTGGAACCTGCTTGCAAGGGAAGTAAGGTTGGCCCTGTCGTCCTTCGGCTTGCAATGTGCAGCCGAGGACTGTATTGTTTCGTATATCCTCTGGTCCTTAAAAAGCAGGGTGGCTTTTTCCAATTTGCTAGGTGAAAGGCAGAGGACCTCCATGAGGTAGAGTTGCCAGGTAAAATGAAAGACAGGGCTCTTGTAACCTTTGTAGTTGCGCAGAATAGGGAGTTCCAGCGGTGTTGCATGTCATACAGGGTTCACCAGGTGAAATTTCCTCTTGTACACAAATCATCATAGCGGCAGGAACCCTGTCCCTTGTATCCCCAGCAACCCTGACAGTGAGAGCATGATGTTCCGTAATGCTGAATTCAGTCTTTTCTCTAAAATCTCTTAGAATATCAATTCTGCGGTAGTTCTCATGATTCTATCAGTCCTTCTGGTTTATGAGTTTTCGCTTGAAATAATTGACTGATCAGATGACTACCGTAGGTTTTGTTATTGTTGGGTTACTCTATCAAATGCCAACCTTGGGAGAGTAAATGAATTTTTCTTTATTTGGGCATAAAACTATGGCAGTAAATATACCCTTGATAGCACTGTAATTTAACCTGTCCAGACAAAATCTATTTCCCTTGTATGTTTGCTTTTGCTTTAGTTGCCTTGTTTTGTTTGTTTGCTCTGGTTGTTCCAGAATTCCCAGAAAGAATAGGCTCCTTGCCTATTATGGTAGGACTCAGATCATAAATCTCTACTACCTTTCTCAGGAAAGAGGTATGACAGAGTGTTTTTTTACTCAGGTTACATGGGAGTCATACTGCTGCATTGAGAAATACGCAGAGGTTGTAAAAGCAATTTCTTTAGGCTATACCTCTCAGAATCCCCCCAAGCTAGCATGGCCATCAGCAACCAGCTGTAATCCAAAAAAGCGTCTTTAAATTAATCCAGATTGCACAGTTATAGCACTTTGATAGTATTTCAACTGCAGTGGCTCTATCCTACAGAATTATGGGATGTGAAGTCTGAGGAGGATGTCTCAATACCCTAAATGTACCAGATCCTGTTCTGTCTTGGAAGCTAAATGGAGTCTTGGCCTTGGTTAATACTTGGATGGGAGACAGCCAATGAATACAGATGTTGTAGTCTATATTTCAGAGGAAGGAACTGGCAAAACCACGGTTGGGTATTCCTTGCCTAAGAAAACTCTATGAAATTCATGGGTCACCATAAGTCAGCAGGTGACATGAAAGCACATACGTACATGGTCTGAGGAAGTACTTAGGATTCCTTAGCTCACTTCTCTGAATGAAGCAATTAAGATCTCTGGCACAGAATTCTAAATACTTCATGAAACTATAAATCCCTAGGAAGGGTCCATGCAGTTAAAGGAGACTCAAATTGGTTCAATTACATAATTTGGATATATCCTTTTGCAAGCCCTGGAAGATTTTTGATCTGTAACTGTGACATCCCAAACAAAGTTATTCCTATTATATTTGTTAGTGTGGTGTTCATGACTGAATTCTCTAGTGGTATTTCAGCTGTTCTTTTTAAAAAAGTACATACCAATGCTTCTGCCTTAGTACAGACTAGAAGTAATTAAAATATCTCTAGCACAGTAGATAGAGGGTAGGCTCTGCATGTCAGGCCCGTTCTGTCCTGCTAGATCTTTGCATGCAAAGCAAGAGGAAAGATGGTTTGCCTGAGATCCTAGTCCTTTTGCAACATTCCAGTCTATGTGCTCAGTCAGTGCATGGAAAGGAGTGGGACTGGTGACACTGCCTGTCCTCCCCTCTGACCCTTAAGGCTTTTTTTGTGAAACCAGTCAACTCCTTTAAGCAACAGTTCCCATTCTCAATCTGCTCTGCTTTTTTACCATGAAGAAATCTGAACTCAGACCTGTCCTTCTGTAACTTGGGTTCATTAGATCTAGCATAGCCCTGCTGGCATGTGTAGGCATCTCACATTTCCTTGCTCACTCTCCTTGGTTGTGACTGTGCCTTTAATTTCTTTGAGGACTTTTACCAGTCTGAAGCTTTTTCCCACTATTTTTCCTCAGTGTAGAAACCAACCTGGCATTTCCCAGAAATGAGCCAAGCTTGGGAAATTTTCTTATTTGGGCTGTGGCTGCCAGGATATCCCTTGTCAGCACACTGGCTGAAGGATGCTGGGAGTTGTAGTCCAAATAAGGACTTTGTCAGAGCTGTGGAAATGGGTTCAATTTGCCCCACTCGTGTGTGAACATTACATTTTGGATATACTTTATATTTTGTTTTATTTTCTAAACAAATATAGGGTACTAATGGATGGTTGTTGAAGATGGTGATTTTGTGTGTTGTGGCATTCCACAGGTACAGACTCTTTAAGTGTCATGAACATTTTGCTCTACATTTTAAGTCCTCTTGCCATGTTGTCTCAACCATGGCATCAGTGAAATTATAGTTTGCCTGTTCCTGATCATGTTTTTCATCTTCTTTCACTGCGAATAAGTGTGAAATCTCTGAGAGCCACCTTTGGATGTTGAAAGAACTTTGGTGATCCTTTTTTTGCATGTCTAAAACAGTGTCACCCTCAAAGGGAGAGGTTGTGACACATCCAGCCTGTGCTTGCATCTCACCATCTCACACTTTCTTCTTGTGCCAAGATTCATTCAGAAGAAGCTGTCACAATGTAGTTGTGACACAGTTTCCTCCTTGTGACCTCTGGAGTATGCAAGCGTCTCTCCTTTGCCAGGTCTCCTTCCTCTCTGTCAGACACAGTTAACTGGTGTGCCCTTAAAGCTGACAGCTTGTTGTAAGGCGTTGTTGTTATTTGCTGTCAAGTTGACTTCAATTTATGGCAACCCTTTGAATGAGAGACCAGGTCTTCCAGACTCAGGGCTGTGGCTTCCTTGAATGACTCAGTCCACTGCTTTACCACGTATTCTTGACCAGAATCCTATTGGGAACTTATGTCTTCATCAGTGGACTTAGGGCTGTGGGAATTAGAACCAGACATTTCCATAATGTGCTTGGTCAGTGAAGAGCTGCTGTTAGGTTATTATGTAGTGGATCAGGATTGATGCACATTGGGACTGATGCTCTTCAGGACCATTGTACATCAGGACACTGGCTAAGAAGTGCTGATGGACAATGACAGTATTCGGTTGCACATTTTGCAATTCAGTAACAGGTTTAGTGCCTTTGCTACTTAGCTAAGTATATGTAAAGTTACATAGTGTACAACATGATAAGAGAATTCCAGCCTTAAGTCTTTTCCAGTGAGTCACATTGTCCTGTGTTATGCCCAAAGTATAACAGCCTCAGTTCAGCAATTTTGGCTAGAGTTCAAACTTAATTAGCTCTAATTTGCTTTCCAGCTGTCCATGCTGTCTGTAGAACTCTCCTCCAGCAGCACATTTCAAATGAGTTGATTTTCTTCCCATCAGCTTTCTTACTTGTCCATTTTCCACAACCATTCACAGAAATCAGAAATGCTGTGATCTGGATGATTTTGACTTTGATATTCAGTGATGTGTTTTTATACTTGAGGATGTTACCTCGGTTCTTAATGTCAGCCTTTCTAAGTCTTAGGCATCTTGTGATTACTTAACTACAGGCTACATTTTGAGACTAAGACAAGATATAGGAAATTGTTTAACTACAGTCATCCCTTCACAATCGCCAGGGTTAGGGCCACAGGACCCCCCTGAAAGTGGAAAAAACCATGAATAACTGTAGGCCCTCCCAAACCATATTTAACACACAAAAAAAGTATGATCACTATATTCAACCGCCAGCCCCAGATTCCTTTGAGGTATCAGAGTTCCTTCACAAAGCAGAAGTGGGTGGCTGGTGGGGCTTACTGCTACCCCTACTGCTGCCCTACACCATTTTTAATAGGGACTTACAAGCCCCATTCACAATTTCCCAGTCTCACGAGGCTTGCAGTCCCTATTAAAAATGGCATAGGGAGGCAGCAGAAGTGACAGCAAATAATCCGTGAATAATAATTCCACAAAAGTGAAACCTGCAAATGTGGAGGGCTGACTGTATTTCACTGTCTTCATTACCAACTTCAAAACTGTGTAAATTATCTGTGTTCATTGCAACTGTTGTAATGTTGGCAGGTCTTTTCTGTCTATGTTAACACTACTTGATTCTGTGATCTTGCTGAAACAACAAAATATTGTCATTAAATTGGAGGAGTGAATCATGCAGCCCTCCAGATACTGTTAAACTGCAGATCTCACCATTCCTTGCCATTGCCTGTATTGATTAGGGCTTCTGGGAGTTGTAGTCCAGCAACATCTAGAAGGCTACAGAATTCTCACCCCTGTATTCGCTGTAGAACTGCAACATAAGAAACTGCTAAATATTAGGTTGGATTTTTCCCTTGCTTGTCTACTCTGACAGACAGCAACTCAGAAGGAATTTGGGCAGAGATAGACACAATACTCCATCACTTGCTGGCTGATTTCTTTAGCTGAAAGTGTTAGACCTGGGCCCTTGTGCAGTCACAGTGTGAGCTGTAAAAGAGACAGAGTGAGGAAGTTACTCTTGATCTACAGTTTTGAGAAATCCCCAGCCTGACTGGAGATTCTGGGAGTTGTAGTCCAAAATAACTTTTCGAAGTGCTGGCTATTGAATGGCTAGTGAATACCTTCATTGATTAACCAATATCTTTACTTCGTTGTAAAAGGACTGGCCAATTATAATTCTTTCCTCCCTTCCTTAAGTGTTCTTCCATTTCTGATGTCAAGGGTCCTTCTACATAGTAGTAGTAATAATTTTATTTTGCTACCTGCCCCTCCTCAAAGCTCAAGGCAGGATACAACAAAGGTTAAAATACAATTAAAACCAGCATACCAATTAAAAACACATTATAATTAAACTACACTAAAACATAAAACCAATCAACACAAATATGTCATAATTAAAATACATCATAATTAAAAATAATTATAAAAACTTCCAGAAGAGATAAGTCTTTAGCAGTTTTTAAAATTCAGACAGCATATTTAGGGTACATTTTTCTTTGGAATATATTCTTCTATAGACTGTTTCTCCAAACCAGAGGTATGCAAAAAGTTGGGCTCCAGTTAATGTTGCAGCACATTTCATAAGCTGGGGGTGATGGGAGTTGTAACTCAATTACTTTGGAATGCCAAATTGTGCCCACTCCTCTCATAAGCCAACATGTGCCGCAAATTCTAGCTTTTGTGTGTGTTTTTGTCTTCCTTAATCCAAACTGGACCAACTGATCAACCACAATAGTCTAATGCCAATGTTCCCACCATCCCCTGCCCTCTTCCATAAGGCTCTCTTGCTATGCCTAGTGTGTGACACAACAAGAGACAACTGCTGCTATGCCATAAACATCAACATTCCTACAGATTTTGGCCTATTCTATGGACAGAGCAAAAAGGAAAAAGAGACATTCACAGTCACGAATCCTTATCACTTCTATCTTCTGTAGAAGAGAGAGAATGTAGATGAGCAATCCATAATTAAACCTCAGCAAAAAAAACTTTCTTATTTTCCAAAGCTTTTGGAATTTCAATTTGATCTAAATTCATAATCTTGTATATTTTGATTTTCTGTGCAGGTGTCCCCTAATTTTCATTGACTCATTTGTTGACATTCTGCTCTTCCAGTGCTTGTGAATTGCAGACCTGTTCTGTTAATTCAGTAAGGAGTCTGCTCTTTAATCAGTTCTTCTTGCCTATGAAAACTCCCTTGGGACTGCTCTCACATGCACAAGCTGCTTGCAAACTGACCCTGGGGAAGGGGAAAGGAGCCAAGCCAACTGTGGGACTTTGCACACATCACCTTGAGCCAAGTCACTCATCTCTCTCTCTCTCTCTCAGCCTGACCTACCTCAACAGTGATTGTGAGGCATAAATTGAAAGAAAAGAAGAAGAGTTGCATACTCTGTCTTCAGCACATTGAAGGAAAGGTGGGGTATTAATGTAGCTAGTAACTAATTGCTAGTAAACCGTCCCATATGTTTTTCCTGACCTCACTCATGGAGAGAGAACAGCGGAAGGAGAGACCATAAAAGAATTTCTCTCCTACACATTCTAAATATCACCGGATGAAACATGGGCATGGGAATGACATGAGAAATGTGGGGGTAGAGGGAATTGTCTGCTAGCCACAGTGTGATTCAGTCCTGGAAGCCTAGTTTCTGAGTTGTTGCTTATACTGCGTTGCATAAGAAAAGTGTCCCACCACAGTCCATCTCGGTAATTCAGGAGGATCAAAAATGCAGTACAGATATCTGGCAGGCTTGAGTGAGAGGAACAAGAGAGGTTAATTTGTACCTCATTCATGAGATGCTGATAGCAAGGATATGGGAGGTCATTTAACGCAAACCAGCACAGCTGTGCAAAGATGTAACTTTGACCCTTTGAGGCTGAGCTTTGACACACTGCCTAAATATAGATTGTAAGTTCTCTGGGGCAGGTGAAACTCTACATGGTTGTTGCTGATTTTGTGATGCTGCTGCTGAGCATCTCTAGAATTGCAGAGCAGTAGCAAAGCACGGTATGGGAAGCGGCTTCAAAAAGAGTGCATCGTTTGTATCTGAGCCCCTTTGGGAGAGATGAGCACTAGCAGTTATCTTTGCTCAGCATCAGATAAAGAAAAGCACATTGAAATCTTGTCCCCACAGGGTTCAGAATTAATGACTTGTAGGGTTGACAGGATACTGACTCAGGATGTTCTTGCGTAAGAGGTCAGAGTAGATTTATTTAGTATGCAGTGCTTTGAGTTTTTCTTGTCTCTTGAGAGCAAATATTCAGGATTCAAACAGAATGTTGGTATTTCTAAGTGAATCAATTACACAATTACAGAATGGTTAAGGCAAAGCAGTAATTTGCAAGTGCAGTTTCCAAAACAAATTTTATTTCTAAAGAATAATGAGTCAGTAGATTTAAGTGTTCTCCAAGAAGTTATTGTCAACCAGTTGTTGTTGTTGTTGTTGTTGTTGTTGTTATTTGCCATCAGATCAACTTCACTTTAGGGCAGTGAGAGACCTTCCTAGATCCCTGGTCATCAACTGTGCTGCTAAGGTCTTGCAAACTGACAGCTGTGGCTTTCTTGATTGGAGTGAATTTAATTCACTTGTAATGTGGTCTTTCTTTTTTCCTGCTGCTTTCCTCTTTACCAGGCATGATCATCCTTTCCAGTGAGTCACATCTTCTCATGATATGTCCAAATTATGAAAGCCTCAGTTTACTCATCTTGGCCTGTACTGAGGGTTTAGGCTTTATTTGCTCTTAGACACATTCATTTGTCTTTTTAGCAATTGATGACACCCACAGAACTCTTCTGCGAAGCTGACAATATATTTAGTCTTCCTAAGAAAGTTGGAATAGCATGATTTGGCTTGAAGAGATGGGTTCCTACTTATTGCCAAAGGAGGACAGAAGAAGTAAAATATGGGTAGATAATATGTAAGATTGGGCATCTGTTTTAAATGCTAAAAAACTGCATATCTTGTATATTGGAATGGATATATTGTAAGCTTCTTAGGGCAGGGCACCATGCTTTGTTACTCTGCAGAGCAGCATGTCTTTCTCTAGTGTGTACATCTAACCCATTCTGTGTTGTTTGTGGTTGTTGTGTGCCTTCAAATTGTTTCCAACTAATGGCAACCTTAAAGTGGACCTGTCATAGGGTTTTCTCGGCAAGATTCATTGTGGGGGGTGTCTTTGCCGTCCTCTGAGGCTGAGAGAGTGTGACTTGCCCAAGGTGCAAGGTTGAATCCTGATCTTCAGACTCCTAGTCCAGTGCTCGAGCCATTCTGTACATACCACTAAAAAAGTAAAGTATATATAGGATGCATATGGACTAGAATTCTATCGGTTAGTTCCAACCACGATAGCCCTTTTGAATCAATTGTTGAATGGTGAATGAATACATAGGTAAATCACATTGATTCAATGGATCTTCACTGGTGGAGAGCAATAACAGGATTTAGACCATTGTATGTAGAAAACTATGCTAGGGAGGCTTGACAGAATGTGCGCATATAAAGGGGCCATCATGTATTATGACTGAGAAATCCCAGAATGCTCCAACTGAAATAAACAAAATAAACTATTGTTGTGCTTTTCTATTTTCTGCATGTTCTGCATGTTCTCATGACCTTAAGCTCATCTCTGGAGACCTGAGATTAGGGAGTATATATGGGCAGCTCAATTTTTTCTGAATTGTTTAATCTGAAATTTTGTTGGCATGCATAAAGTTCAACATTTCTGACCTGACTTTTCACCTGAGATGGAATAGGCAAGGAACCAAGTAAGTTTAAAACATGCAGTTCTGACAGGAACTATAGTGGAATATACTGATATGCCTGTTGATAATGGGACTGTGGGAAAAGTTACTTCAAGTTGTAAAAGACTTGAAAGCACACAACAATAAACTGTAATCTGTAGGAACAACAGAGCACTGAACTCTGTAAAGGTGTTTGGAAAAGACAGGATCAATTCCTGATGCCCTTTACCATTAGAGAAAGGGATGGGTAGCAACTGGGAATAAGGCCTTTTTGGTTGCGGAATACCGTATTTGCTGGCATATAAGACACACTTATGTATAAGATGCACCCCATTTATACACTGGCAAATATTATTTGCCAACATATAATACGTACAGGTGTATAAGACACACCCCGTTTTCAGACAGTATTTTTTTGGGGGGAAGTGAGTGTTATACACCAACAAATACAGTATTTTCCAGTTGTGGAATTCTCTTCTAGACTACCTGTTACCAACTGTTATGCAATTCAGAAAGCCTTTTTCAGCTCTCAAGATTTTTAATGAGTTACATATGGCATATTCATTGCTTTCACTGGTCTACTCTCTTTGCTTTTATCCAGCTTCCCTCCTTAAAAAAGAAAGAAAGCATCTTCTGCTGGATATGTTAATCCTTCTGGAGAATTCAGGATACTCTTTTTTTTTAAAGTTGTGAACAATTTGTTGATATTGAAGAAAATATTGCACCAAATTATCCGAGTTTTTTTTTCCCCTCCCATGAATTGTATTTTGATCAAATGGAATTTACAATACAATCCTCCACATGTTTACTCAGAAGTAAGTCTCACTGGCTTCAGTGAAGCCTAATCCCAGAGACCTTGCAGTGCAACTGTAATCACCTTGCGATCTTTGTAATTGATGAGATTTAAGCCATGATTGAGAACTGAAGCAGAGATCCCATATATACCGGTAGTTATAAAACATGCTTAAGCATATAGAATGATTGGAGAAGATTCTCCTGAAAGTGTACCAAATCAATGAAGTAGCCTCTGGAGAGGGTTAGTCTAGCTTGCCTCGATATGCTCATAATTATAGCAGTGAATATGAAGAATCATCTGAAAGTGTGTCACAAGTCAAGGGATTTCCACATGCTGCGTTAGGAATGATAACCAGAGTTGTTTCTGTTTTTGAATACAGAGTTTCGGTCACGGTGTGCTTACTGCTCAAATGTTCTGTAACAGTTTGCCTGGAATGTAAATATCTGAGAAGTTAGAGTATCAGAGAATATTGCACACATTGCAAAACCTCAGAGGGGCGGGCAAGAAGAAATGCCTTTGTACTGTGTTCCTATAAAACTGTCTTGCAAACTGGTCTCTGGGCTCTTGGCTTTGGAAGCGATTCCAGCCACGTAGCCCGGCCGTAATAAAACTCTTTTTCCTTTATTCCTTGGTCTCTCTGTCTCTGGATTTCTGCTACAGAACCATCATGATGTAGTGGTTTGAACATTAGGCTATGACCCTGAAAACCAGGGTTGGATTCCCCACTTGCCCATGGAAACTCACTGGGTGACCTTGGGTGCATCACACACTCTCAGCCCAAGAAAACCCTATGATAGGCTTGCTTTAGGGATGCCATAAGCTGGAAATGACTTGAAGGCACAAAAACCATGGTTAGTATGTCCTGTTGATTTCAATGGAGCTAAAATGTGTCTATCTTCTTTGGATCTCCAATCCATTTAGGTTGCTCTTTAGGTATTCAGTTTCACATTCATAGGACTAGCACAGTTATCCATAACTAAATGAGTAGCCTTCGCATTTGGATTGTGGTACAGGTGGTCAGCCACTGGCCTTTAGCATAATTTCAGAAGCTGTCTGCAAGTAGTAAATTTGAGATCTCTGGCAGTGGATTCTTGCTGCCCCCCCCCATTAGACTGCTAGGCTGGCAGGGAGTGAAGTGGGCAGCTCCACCCATTTTGGAGTTTGGCATTGCTCATCATTGGCTCTGAGCTTGACCACATGCAGAAATACTGTTCAGTCAGATCTAAACAGAAATTTTGAAAGGTAACTGTTTAGACTGCAATTCCCAGTATCTCTCATGGCCATCTGGCAGGGTATTTGGAGATTTACAGTAAAAGGTAACTTTTTCCAAGGTTCTGCACCAACACTGCAGTAAACAATGTCAAGTCTTCCAAACTGTAATGTAGCCATTGCCATGAACAAGTGACATTTAATAAAAATGCCCTAATAGAATTAACTCTTTCTGTAAATCTTGTTAGATGCCACAGCCTAACCGTATGACATATCCCATAATCTAGTCAGACTATCTTCAATATGCAGACTTTGTGCAGTTTTTCCTCTTTTAATTGCCATATTTATCCAGGCAGTAGAAATTAAATTCCTGGACACCATACAGAAGTACATTGTCAGTCTATCTCAGGAGAAGTCCGAAAGGTATTGTAGGAGAGAGAAAATGACGCAAGAAATAAAACACACAACCTGGACTTTAAAGACTCTCATATCCAGCACCACAGTCAGCACTGGCTTAATCAGTTCCTTCCCCAGGATCTAATTGTGAGAAAAGAAGAAGGAATGAATTGCATGGGTAGTTTAAATGCTGCCAGTGACCGCTTGTGAGTCTGTTTAGTCATTACTGGCTCATTAAATTCCTAACATAGGATCTAATATGAGAAACGAATAAAGAATGAATTGTGCAGGTAGTTTGGATGGTGCCGGTGAGTGGGAAGTGGAGAGATGTGTTTTTCATGTAGTGGGAAGGATCAAGACAAGTGGATGGGAACAAAAGGCAAGTGGAGAGTGCCAGTCTTTGCTTGGCCCAGGGAAGCCATTTAGAATGAAACAACCCCAGGCTATCAACCATCTCCCCAACATGGTTTTTCGTCAGTAATCAAGTGGTACCCATTTGAAGCATTGCCAGTAAAAATCAAAACTGACGGTTTGTTTTTTCTGTGAATTCTCATAACACAAGGGGTTGCTACTAGTCCTATGTGGAAATTCTGGCTGCCTTTTCCCCCCTCCTCTCTCTTGCCCCAACTTCCTTTTTCTTTCATCCTTTTGTTCTCTCAAAAGAATCAGGCTAACAAGATGGAAGGTGTAGAGAGGTGGTGAACCGAGCTGGCACTCCAAAGTGTTGCCAGATTTTAATGAATGTTCGCAGCTGGGCCAGAAGGAGCTGGCAGGATTCACAGAGGTGGCTCTGAGACCTGAAGGCTCTGAAAACTGGCAGGTTATGAAAGCATGAAAAATGTGAGGAAGGTAAAAGCTTCTGTCTGCCTGCGCGGCGTTTGATTTGTATTTCTGTGAAGTCCCAGCAGAAGCCCTCGGTGGAGGAGATCTAGGAGAAAAGTACCTTGTGCTTGGAAGAAAAATAATTGGTGGATCTGACCCTCTCTTATGCGCCTGACAATATTTATTTATTAAAAATATTTGTAGCCTCTCAGCCTGCTAGGGCTCCCCAGACAATGCAGGAGAGATAAAAACATTATTAAAAACAGATGAAAATGATTTTGTAAAAAAAAAAGTGGATTGTTCACACTACACAGTTATAGCATTGTGATTCCACTTTAGCTGCCATGGCAACATCCTATGAACTCTTGGGGTTTGCAGTTCGGGTAGGAATATTTAGAATTCTCAGCAAGAAGGAGCTCCAGTGCCTCACCAAACTACAAATCCCAAGACTCTGTAGGATGCAGCCGTGGTAGTTAAAGCAGAATTTAAGTGCTATACTTTATTAGTGTGATGAGGTCCTATTTTTTAAAAGTCAAGCATTCTTTGAGAGCAGACAAAAAAAGACAAAAAAATAACCCTAAAACTGGGTTTTGGGTACCAGATACCTCATGGAACAATAAGTCTTGGCCACCTGACAGAAGCTGAGTAAGGATGGAGACATACTGACTCTGATAACCAAGGTGTGACTACAGAGAAGACCCTGCCTCATATTCTTGCCAAGCTAACTTTTTAGGATGGTTGGACATATGACACACCCCTCCACTGAAGAACTCCAATACCAGGCAGGCTGACAAGGGAGGAGTTAGTAGCTGTCCTCAAGCCAGTGAGGGTTTTTTAGGTGAAAAATAACCAAGTATCTTGTGAAACCTTAATCAATTTGGTTAAAGATTGTGAGTTAATTCTGGTACAGAAAACAAAACATATTCCTTGGGCTGAGTGTGTGCCATTCTAGCTGGAGGATTCTGGGAACTGTTGTCCAAAATAGTAACTCCTCTTAGCTCTTGCTGAAAGATACGGTATTCCTTAATTGTGTTTTCTCGCTCCAGCCTTTGCATTGCTCTGGAGACACTAGTAGAAAGCCAAGTTCTGTGGTCTGTCCTTCTCTGTGCTACAGCATCCATCAAGGTTGTGTCCAAGTCTGGCATATGACTATGAGGTAGAAATGGAATTCTTTTCTTCCACCTGACTCCTGCTTGGGGAACAATTCAGCAGGAGGTTCTCCTTTGTGGTATCCTGTTCATTTCTGTGGGGCATGGGCAGAAGAATTTCCCAATGGATTGCACACCATGGTTCAGATCTGTCAGCTGCTCACTCTGCACCACGCTCTTGGTTGAGCCCAGAATTCCCACTTGGGGCAATCACCTCACTTTACTGCAGAATTATAGGAAGAAGATGCTGGTGGCTGCTCTCATCTGCCTCATTTCTGTGGTTTCCATGCAGGAAACACAGAGAGAGGGGTTCTTCATGGATTTAGATGGAGCACGTGTGCACCTTAATCTTTTGCTTTGACATGGAGAGCAGGAAGGGATGGAGAGACAGCTAAAGAAAGGTGGGTGCTACAATTGCAGTAATTCCAGTCAATCTGTTTAATCTGTTTTGGCTGCAGGCAGTCTCTCTTTGTGTCCTGTTGCCCATTAAGTGGTATTTCTGCTGTTACCACCTGCTCTTCCTTGTAAAACTGAACAGGATATACAAGCCAAATTGGGGTAAAATTCAGGTTCTTATTGCACCTTTAGGGCATATTTCCTCAATCTGATGCCTTCCAGTTGTGTTCAGTTATGACCTGCATCCTCCCCAACTGGCATGGCCAGTGGCTATGCTGGCTGGGGACCATGGGTGTTGCACTCTGACACATATAGGGGACACCTGGTTGAGAAAGCATTCCCAGGGATCAAAATGGCAGCTGCCACATAGCGTGGCCAAGAAACAGAAGATAACTTGTGTTCAGTAGCAGGCTTTATCTGATAAGGGAAATGCTGTTTTAGCTGTTATAATGAATAACAGGGGGAACGGGGAGCTCCCTTAGACAGGGAAGACTATGAGAGTAGCAGTCCAACAGATCCGAAGGATATCACTTACGGAAGCTTGCTCTAGAGGTCCAAGAGAGTCTAGACTAGCATACATATTTGCTGCCAGTTGCAAAAGATTTGTCTCTGAGATGACATTACGTTGCAAGGATTAAAGTGTGGAGGTGTCACTCTTCATTTAATTGCACAATTGGACAATCTTAGCTGACTGATTGTATGCATTTTATTTAGTTTGCATTTGCATGTGAATTAAGCAGTAGTAGTGAAGCAAGTAGTAACGCTTGCCTTGTTTTCAAAGATGTGTGTTGCATTTTTTTTTTGTAAGTGATTGTATTTTTTTATTTATTTTTTTGGAAGTCTGATGCCAATTGATCAATTATGTCACACAGCTTTAATTATTTTGTGCATCTTATGTCTTTGTGACCTCCTCCTTAATCCTGGGAATTGGATGGGATGAAAATAGAACATTGTGAATATGTCTCTCTTGATCTCCTTTTTGTGACTACTGTTCAGTGGATTTAAACAGACAAGAGAAGAAAGTTATGCTACATGCATCCTGGTTTATTATGGTGCCTCCTTGTTTTGTTGCTTTGGTGATTGTACAGCATGTACAGCTATACCTCAGTTAATGAAGTAGAACTGTTCCTTTGCATTACTTCTTTGACCAGTGACAGAAATAAGGGTATGTTCCTACACCACAAAAAGAGCAGTTCAACATGTTTCAGCAGACTGTTCAGAGCTAACACTATGCTCATATGAAAAGAAACAACTCCGTCAGGGAAGCCTTGCATAAGTAAACAAAAACATTTTGGACCTTCTTGAGACCACATGAAAGCTTCTTCCAAAATGCATCAAGTGATGATTTTTTTATTCATTCAGCCTCCATTTTTCTTATGGTTCCATTTTGATGGGCAGGCTTATTGAGTTATGCTTTTTAAAAAACTTGTTAAGAGCAGGCTTATCTACTTTTTTCTCAGTTTTGCTGTTCACACATATTCAGTGAAAGATTATGGAGGCAGCTGCTGTTTACCTAGCTTGTTGTAGGCAGGACAGCCAGCTACAGTGGCATCTTCTACAGCAGAACCCCTTTCTTTCCCAATTCAAGCTTTATAGCATTGTTTATTGCAGACACACTGCTGCCACATGACACTGGAAGCCTCTTTCACCATCGTCTCCATGCCAATGCTGCTTTAAAAAAATCAAGCGTGACAGAGGACAAGGAAGAAAATAGTAGCTGTGCATAGATAAAAAGTCTTTGTGAAAAGGAGTTTCTCAGGGGTTTTGTTATGGCATATATGTATTATACATCACCCTGATACCTCTGAATGAAAGGCAGTATATAAATATTCTGACTAATAAATGGAAAGGACAATAGTAAATGGGATAAATTGCATCCATTTGAGAACATGTCTTGAATATACAAAAGCAGTAGTTTTGACTATAAAGTGCTAGGATTCCTTGGTTTGGTCACATACCAGTGGTACACCACATTTGGAAAAAATTGCAGTGTTTTTTTTCTTCTGGCACCACAATTGGAGTATGTTTGCTGCCTCTTAGGTTAAGGTAAAATAATGTTAATACTTTTTAAATGTCATCTGTGTGTTTTTGTCATCCAAGCCCCATGAATTCCTTCCTCCTTTTTTTCAGATGGGTGGGTTGGGCTATAAAATAGCTGTGAAACTGAGTTTATTTCTCAGACTTCAGATGGACACTCTCCCAGGAGTTTTGCCAGCCCACGTCTTGCAGAAAGTGTTGACTATTGCCACTTCCTTGACATTTGCAAGAAAATGAAGTATTTTTAACTGTCACACTTTTAAAGTAACACCTTAAGAACACAACAGCAGGATTCAACCAAGAAGGCAAGTGAACATAAAGCCAAAGTTTGTCGCTTGCCAGATCCCAAGACTTATTTAGATCAACTCACCACTCTGGAGAGATGTCTCTTCCACTACTGTTACTTCTAAGAATTCTAAGCAAGACTGTAATGTGCTTGTTGTTTTAAAGCGCTGTGTGCGTGTCTTCAGGTCACCTGTGGATTTGTGGTGGCATCATGAATTTCATAGGATTTTGTTAGGCCAGGAATTCTCAGAGGTGGTTTGCCATTGCCTTCCTCTGAAATACAGGTTGCAGCACCTGGTATTACTAGGTAGACTTCCATCTGTGCATATATATTTAATAACTAATGAAGAGTGGTGGGTAACCTTTGAACCTCCAGATGTTTGAACTCTGTCTACCTTAATTCCTTATCATTGTTTATGCACAGTGGGATTTCTGGGAGTTGAGTCCAAAATCAGAGCCAGATATACCCCATTCCCAAAATGCAATTACACTCTTCCAATCTCACCTGGCAAAGAGACCAGAGGTCAGTAATAGGGTGCACACTTTTCATGCAGAAGCTTCCAGGATCTGTTCCAATCATCTGTATTTTAATCAGGTAGTGCATTCCAGGGAAAACGTGGGCCCAAGCCTCTGCTGATCTAGCAGCTCCTAGTCAAGAGCAGACATGATTGGGCTGAGTAGGAGACAGATAGTCTGATGTGATATAAGGCTGCTTTCTGTCTACCTCTGTGATTAGCTCACCAGTTGGTCTTCGCCAAATATCTCTCAACTTCTTCATCTGTACTATGTGTGTGTGTGTGTATATATATATATATATGTATACTATCAGCCGATTTCACAAGACCAGTGGGTATCTTTGTCAACAATCTTTGCACATTTTCTACAGGTGGTGATGATGATTGCTAGCTACCTGAAGGGCGGAGAGGGGAAAGTCAAGAAGCATCTGTGGAGTCTGCAGGTGGCTGAGTTAGCCCAAATGCCAAACTGATGTGGGTTTTAAAAAATAAGCCAACTGCAGATTTTTTTGAAAAAAACTGAAAATAATTTTTTGAGACTTGCTGAGCAATAGAAAGCTAACAATGCATTAATCTATAGCTGTGGTTACTAATAATTCTAGTAGCATGATCTGCAAATCTGCAGTGGTAGAAAATATATATAATATGTATGTATATTGTATATAATGGTAGAAAATATATATAATATGTGTATGTGTGTTTTATATATATATATATATACATACATACACATGCATATTCTGTTTTTCCCCTCTTTCATAACAGCTTGGCTTTGGGGGAGAGTCAGAGCCTTTTTATGTTTTAGTAAGTTAGTGTTTAGTTGCTTAATAAGTTAGTGTTTTAGTTTGTGTGTATGTTAATGTATATATTTATTTATTTAAACAGAAATGGAGCATGTGCTGGACAGGTTTAAGTCCCTTGCATGAGCTTTGGCAGCTCCTTGGATTCCTGAGGTGATGTCCAATCTTAAATCACAGTCTTACTTTCATAAGGTTGAGAGGGGGTGGGAAACTGCCAGTAATCTGTAATAAGGGAGAACCGGGATAAAAATAACTCCTGTTTAATTGGGTGATGACATTGGTAGAGTGACTCAGCTATCAAGGAAGTTTTGAGAAGGGGAGCTACGTGCAAGTGCAACTGTGTATGTTTGCCAGATCAAAAGCAAGTCAAGTGATGTGGGCTGAGAATTGGTTTGAACTAGTTAATTAGTAATTTAGGCAAAGTATCAGAGGATTTCCAGAAAGAACTTGTGGGTATGTTTCAGTGAATGTTGAGTTACAGGCATGCCTCCACTAAGAAAAGCTCTGACGAAGAAGCTCCATTTTACCTGTTACACCTGACCAGCTTCCCTTTCCTCCCTGCCCTCTGTCTAGCTGGACTTGTTCAGTAGCATTGGCATTGGAAGGATGGTAAAGAAGGGCTGGAGAAACATAGACCTAATGGTGGCAGGTTGCAGCAGCGTCTCTGCAGTAAACAGTGTAATAAAGCTTGAGCTAGGAAAGAATGGCTGATCCTACTGTAGCCGTCCTTGCCTTCCTACAACAGACAAGGTAAACAGCAGCTGCCTCCAGAATCCCCAACTGAGCAAGCTTGAATAGCAAAACAGGGAGAAAGGGAAAGAGTGGATTTGCCTGCTTCACTAGCTACCCCAGCTAAGAAGAGTTTAGGCTAATGAAGAAAAAAAAAATCATCCCTAGATTCATATTGGAAGAAGCTTTCAAGTCATCACTAGCAAGTTCAGTTTTTGGTTTGTTTTAATTTATATATGGCTTCCCTGAAATTATTGTTTCTTTTTACGTGTGCTTACTGTTAGCTTTGGATGAAATGTTTGCTCAAAACATGTTGAATTGCTCTTCTTTATTTCAGGATGTAGGGTCCCTATTCTTTCCATCTTATTTTTGCTGCTAGGGCCAAATTTTCTGTTAAAGTAATGTCCAGGAACATATTTAATTCATTTACATGTATTTTCTGTCTCTGGAGTTTGTATAACAGAATTGGGCAGAAGGTTAGTCATGGTGGACTATCAGCAAATTTCTAGTGTGTTGCTTAGTGGCTGTTGGTTGCAGAGATAGTTGTAAAGAATGCAGAAATAACCAGCCTATATTCTGATCCTGCAAAGCACTTCCCATATTCTCGAGCACAGATGCATAGCATAGTCAATAATATTCCACATGGATTACTTGTCCCTTAACTGTTCAGTGTACATCTCTATTAACATGATGGTGGGCTGCAGGCTGTAAAATCCCTCCCCCATCTGCTGCTTTATGGCATAATTGTTTCTTCTGTTAGCTACAGTAGAGGCCTCATGCTCAAATTTACTCCTACATTAACAAGCCACACCTGATTTTACTGTTGTCACCACTCTTGTTGTTCTGTGCCTTCGAGTCCTTTCTGACTGCCAGAGAGTTTTCTTGGCAAGATTTGTTCATAGAGGGGTTGCCTTCCTCTGAGGCCAAGAGAGTGTGATGCATCCAAGGTCACCCAGTGGGTTTCATGGCTGAGTGGAGATTCAAACCCTGGTCTCCAGAGTCATAACCTGGTGCTCAACCACACTACAGCCAGTACAGTCATTGTCACCACTAGCAGAGAGGGAAAACAAATTAAATGGTTGATAGTAAAGATGCCTGCAAGATAGGGTCAGTCCTTCAGTGGAAATACCAATTTTAGGAAACAGAGGACAGATGATGAAAAGGGTTGTGTCCTCAGGAAAGAACTGTCCATTCTAGCCTCTGAAGTGACCGCCTTCTCTAACCTTCTGTGCTGCTTTATCCTTGTGGCTGCCTGTTCCTTTCTCTAACAATATAGCCAGGAGGTTCCCATGACCTCTCTAGGATCAAGCTCTGACATTTTCAGTCTCCTCGATAAACTTTTGAGAATACTTTTTCTGTTTAGAGGCATGCATGTGTTTTAATAGGCCTTTCCTACCCATTTTTTTCTAATCTTCTGACCAGTTTTTATCGTTAAAAACCCGTGCCTGCATTATCATCTCTGTCCCTAGTCTAGAAAAGAAAAGCACATGATGTACTTAGAGTTTCCTGCTTTGTGTTAGTAGTAATCAGTGAAATCAAGCAGAGATCTGAGTATCTTCTTTTACTTGTAGGTTGGCTTCCCTCAACCTTGTGGCCTCCAGTTGTGTTGAACACCTTCTCTCTTCTGCAGCTCCTACCTACAGTCTTCTTCTCCTTAGGTCCCTAGTCCCTCTCCGCCTTTCTTTTTCATTTCCTCTCTCATGGTTCCTGGCTAAACATTTTCTGCTTCCCTCATCTCTTTTTTTCTCCACGACCCATATTTCCTAAGTAGACCCATCTTTTTCCTCCTTGTCTGGTGCCCCCTCCAACTTGTCCATTTTCTCCTCCTTCTCTCTTCACAGTTCTTCTCCCACCATTTGCTTCTCTTTCTTTTACTATTTCACCTTTTCTCTAGACAGAGAAAAAGTATATCTGGAGGATACCAGGTTGAACAAAGCTAATATTTTAGGTCTTCATTTGGAGACTCAGAATCCATTATTGGGTTGCAGCCATGACCTTGAGCCAGTTGCAACAGGAGTGCTGCCAAGGTACAAGTATGTGATTAAAAACAATAGCATATCAGTCTTCCAGTGTGTGCTTGAGCTAAAAGTGGGTGTCAGGTTTGAAAAGGTTCAAGATTACCAGTTCATTGTAAGTTACTGAGGAAACATTGAGGGTGGGGATGAGCTTCTTGTCAACGGTTGCATGTCTCTCATAACATCTAGCTTGGCCTTAAGCAACTTTTTCAAACGTTGTGCTCTTTCTGTGGTTACTGCAGCTCATTAGTAGTTAAAGCCATCATTTTGCCAGGTGTGCCGCCAGTTGTATGAACAGGGTGTCAAGGATTTCTGCTGAGTCAGACATGGTTTCCTCTAAGTGGACGGCAGAAAATGAGGTGATGTGGCCAGAGGTGCAGGTGCAAGGTTAATATGTCTCTCTGTTATGACTACAACTTGTGTACTGGGGAAGGCCATACACCAGAAGGATGATTGGTCACCCCATATGTTCAGGGTGACGGTTAGCCCTTAAAACAGCTAGGATCTGCCGGCACAATTCACCGGTCCACCAGTTCGTTATTTTCCTGGCTGGTCATGTTACACTGCTGTCTGTATATACTATGTAAGGGGAGTTCTGTTCGTTTTATTTTCAGTGTTGTTATTTTCTCCTGATGTTTTGCTTTCCTAATTGCTTTTTGGAATGCTTGCTGAAAAGTCTTATCTTAGTGTGCAGTAATAAATCTGCCCCAAGCATAAGGAACAAGTCTCCAGCCTTTTTGCCTGCTTGACTGAAAACTCTGGCCACGGTGAAGTCTTGCCTCACTGTCTGTACTCTACGCATGCTCAGAGGAGCCAGTCCTAGCCAAATCCTGATACAGGGTTCCTGTGCATGCTATAATACAGGGGTGGGAATCATGTGGGCATTTGGATGTGGTTGGACTGCAGATCTCAGCAACCCTAGCCATTATAACCAGTTGTGATGAATGCTGGGAGATGTGGTCCAACAACATCTGTAGGGCCACATGATTCCTACCCCTTCTATGTATGCAGCATTCCCTCTTTCCCAGTGCTTCGTGGTTGTGACTGACTTAACAGGAGAGGAAGAAACTAGAAGGTTAAAGGGAGGGAGGCAGGGGAGATGGGCTCGTCAATTTTTCCTGTTTGATGGCCCATCATTGGAGATCCTGCTCAGGGTGCTAGCACCAAAAGAGAAAAGATTGCACAGGAACTCCCCAGTGTGATTGTACCCCAATTGTGGAATCCCCCCTGAAAAAACATTCATTTAACTCTGTCTCTGCTCTTATGTTCTATGTCTCCATGTCATTTCCTTTTTAACAGGATATCATTGCTGATATCTCTTACAGGCTGCCCTGTGGCTGAAAGGCAAGAGAATAAATTGTTTTCAAATGTGCCATGGGTAGACTTGAGATCCTTTTGCTCCAACTGGAGAGTGTCCAAATGAAAATAAATTTCTCGCATCTGAGAAAATGCTCTCCCATGATCAGTCTCCTAGGGTCTAGGTGAAGAATCTTGGTATATTACACTTAGGAGAATTCATCATGAACATTTGTCTCTGTTTACACTATAGTAGGGGTGGGAATCATGCAGCCCCCTGATGTTGTTGGGCTGCCAGTTTCATTGGCTGTGCTCACTAGGACTGAAAGGAATTGCAGTCCAGTGACATCAGGATGGCTACACTTTGCCCATCACTGCAATAGGAAAAGAAAACAGAAGAAAGGAGAAGTGTGCAGTGGTCCAGATCAAGATGTACGTTTATTTGAGGCAGAGTCATAGAAATAAAAAGGAGTTCGATCTTCACTCATAAGATGATGTTATGTGACTTTTCAGATGACCTTGGACTGCAACCCCCAGCAGCCCTCATGATGCGATGCCTGCATCAGCCATTGTTGTTGTAATATGCCTTATTGTGACCCTATACTACCATCTTCTTAGGAAGGTTTATTCAGAGGAGGTTTGCCATTGTCTTTCTTTGAGGCTGAGAGACTGTGATTTGCCCAGGGTCACCTAGTTGATTTCTGTGGCTGAATAGGAATTCGAACTCTGGTCTCCTGGAAATTCTAGTCCAGTACTCAAACCACTCTACCAGGCTGGTTCTGTGTTTTGTAGAGCAAACTTAAATTCCACTGATTCCTCTGAGTCTATTCTAAGTATTAGTAAATTTGGATCTGTCCAACCTATTACAGCGTTTTAAAGTGTACAAAATATGGTTAAATCAGTATGACATTTCACTCTGCAAAATAAAAGGTTGCATCCTATTTATAAAAGTTTATATCTTGGCAACTAATCTTAGAAGTTTTTATTGTGTCTGTCATCCTTGACTCTTTAGCCATATACTTTCATTGCTGGAAGTCTTGTGGCATTCTTGTCACTTTTTTGCTGCTCTCGTTCCCATTGATAAATTTCAAAATAATAGACAGCGCTTCCCCTTCTCCTTAGCCCCAGTGCCTTGTGAAAACGTCTGGCACTGTGTTCTGATTACAGGATCCAGTGAGCCAACTAGCTTCTACTGGTATTCATCTGCTCCTAAAGGCTTATTCTTCATGAAGCTTGACATTTATATCTAATGTACAATATGCCATTAAATTTGACGAGCGAAGGCTTCATTTACAGATACGGCTTTCCGTGTCTTGAAATAAAATCCCTGTTGCTTTTAATGCTTCACTTGCCAGAACTGCAGAGCCATAACGGTGATATATTGGCACTATCACCTGGTATTTAATTAATATATGCCTCTCCCTGTCGGTTCCTTCTTTTCCTGCCCCATCCCTTTGGCATGTGCTTGTAGAGACTAGAAAAGCTACATTATTGCTGTAACAACATAACCAGATTTTTCTGGTTTCAGATTGACTTTTCTTATTCTTGCAATAACACATGTACCCCTGCTCTGCTTTTTTGAGAGAGTTGGGAAGGATGTTTTTCTAACATCTCTTCATTCTTACTGGCACTAATGGATATCCTTTGTTCCAGACACAGCATCTTCTCAATATTGACTGTTTTGTAACATCACTTACAATGTTTCCCTCTTGCAATCTTCATTGGAAGTGAAGGCATCAGCCAGTCTGGTATTGATCAGCAGAGGGTTGTAGACTTGACAGTATTCCATGTGTTACAAAAGATACTAGGATGCATTTTGGGGTACAAGTTGTCCATTTTTTTGTGAATCACCTCTCTCTTGGTTTGTTAGCTTCTGGCAAATATGACCTAGGTAGTCAGACAGATCACGAGGACCTGTATTTGTGTGCCTTCAAGTCATTTCCGACTTACAGGGACCCCTAAGGTGAACCTATCAAGGAGGTTTCTTAGCAGGGTTTGTTCAGAGTCAGGTTTGCTATTACCTCGTCTCATTCTCAGAGAAGGCAACTTGCCCAACATCACCCAGTGGGTTTCCATGGCCAAGCAAGAATTCGAACCCTGGACTCTTGGAGTTCTCTACTAAAGGGAAGGAGTCATGTGCCGGTGGTAGTTGATGAAGGGGAGAACCTGGGCCCAAATTTTCTGTCACACCGTATTCAGAAATGTAATTGGAAGGTAAGCGAAATGATTGTAATAGTTATATGGAAGATAAAATTGCAGTGAACCAAGCTGGGGGAAAAAACCAACTCAGAAAAAGAAAAGTATATGTATGAAGAGAGAAAAGGAAGCTCACTAGAAGCTTGTACTGAATAGAGTTACACTGACAGCACAGCAGTGAGACATAGCAGCCAGTATATTGTTTTCCAATAATTAATAATAATCAAGAAATTGAGATACTTGGAAAATATGAGAAGGAATGAACTGGCCAACCTACTGAAAATGTAGCCAGATTTAGAAGAGGGAAGGCAAGTTTTACGTACATAATGATGTTTGTCACGTACAAGGGTGGGGGATGCAACAGAGAGATGCACAAAAGAAAAGAAGTTGAAGGCTGGACTGGAATTTTAAACCATGCTGTTAAAAGTATTTGTAAAAGTTGCTATTCTTTAAAAAAGAAAGGAGCAGGATTTGTTACTTGTCATTAAGGGTTCCTGTGAATATTTATTCCAAATGCGAATTCAGCAGCAACAGATTTCGGTGCTCATTTAGATCTGCCCAATGTCAGTTTTCTTTCCCTGCAAGATTTATTTATCATCTTTGCCTGATGAAGAAGCCAGTGGCCTCTGAAAACTAGCATAATGGTTTTATACTTTCTGGCTGGCCTCATAAAGAGGCCATCACAATGTGTGCTTCGGATTTTGGATAAATAAACCAACATACATAGCAACTAGGTAGCTTCCATGTCAGTGGGGCAGCAAATCCATGCTGAGTTTTAGTTCAGACTTTAGAGGAACTAATCCGGGTGCTGAATCTTATCCCCTTCAATAGGTTCAGCAACTTAGGTGACTTCTTTGAAGTTCAGACTAAAATCCAGGGTGGATATGCCACCCTTCTGACATGGAAACCACCAGCAGCTGTTGGATTTACAGCGGTATGGATTTTCCTGACTGAGATTCTGTTTACAGAATTTGGGTTATTAAGCCCAGGAACCTTAGTTTTCTTATTTACAGCAATGATGGGCAGCTTGTGGCCCCCTCAATGTTGGTGGACTACAGCTCCAGTCAGTCCCAGCCAGTACTGAGGTCTGATGGAAGCTGCAGTCCAATAAAATCAGGACAGCCATAAATATCCCCATTCGGTCTACAATAAGTTTGCTTTTGGAATTTTTGTTCCACTTTCCAGTCCAAACTGGGTAGTGGTAAAAAGCTGTCTAAATAACTTTCCAAATGCTGCATTTGCTGATATAGTGGGAATGCAGGGATGGAAGGGTACTTCATCACCTCCCTCCCCACCCCAGGTATGCATGCACACATACACATATGCTCACTCACACCCTTGCTGCTCCTACATGTTGCTGCTCTTGATAATGATTTTTATCACATTCTCACCTTGCTGGGCTCAGTTCCAATTTTGAAGCTCAGCTGGGTTTTTGTTTTTTCTAACTGTCCCATGTCACTGAGAGCTGTTAGACCTGCAGATATTTAAGGAACCTGTTGAAAGGCAGATAGGGAATTGGGATTTAGCGTGGGTTGAATAGGGGGGTTGCATTCCCTTTGAAATCTCAGATTCATACCTTGGCCTCAGATTTGAGTTTGGGTGCCCACATTCCAGTAGTGGCCAGAAGTGTATTGGCACAGTTAAAACTAATGCACCGGCTGTGCCTGTTCCTTTAAATGTCAGATCTGGGCATGGTGACTCATGTTTTGATTACATCCTGTTTGGATTCTCAATGTATATGAGGTGCATTTGGAAATTTCAGATTTAGCAAGGCCAAAAGGCCAGGCTGCTGGCTGGAAGTGGTTACAGGGAACTCATGACAGGGGGCCCTCGATATCCGATAGTGTTTTGTTCCAGGACCTCCTGTGGATATCAAAATTTGTTGATACTCAAGTCTTACTGTGTATAGTGGTGTAGTGAATTGGTGTCCCTGACATAAAATGGCAAAATCAAAATTTGTCTGTTTGTTTTTTAAAATATTTTCAAGCCTTGGTTGTTTGACTATACTCCCCTTGTTGAAACAGCTCCACTATCTACCAGCCCATTTCTGGGCGGAATTCAAAGTGTTCGTTGGGTTGTTATTGCCATGTACAGCTTGAGTAAAGACTTTCTGAAAAACCCTATCTCCCTGTATAAGTGTGCCTCAATTTTAAGAACTTCAGGTAAGAACTTCAGGGAAGGGGTTTTCTCTTGGTCTCACCATCCTCACATGGGCATTTGGTGAAGACTCAGTGGCTGCTCACAGGTTGTGGAATTCCTGGTTTCATCCTGTGGAATTTTGAGATTTGTATTTTGGTACAATACTACAGATCTCTGGTGAAGACATCTAAAAAATTCTCCCTAAATTTCAAGTCCCCAAAGTCCACAGAATGGAACCATGCCAGTTAAAATGGAATCATACTGCTATAATTGTGTGGTGCGAAAGAACCTTTGGTTAATTTGCTGTTGAATGTGGTTCTTTAAACCACTAAGCCACCCAGTTTGCTGGATTTGTGAATGAAGCATTCATTTGAATATCTGAATACCTGGAACTCCACCTGCTATGTGTGGAGTGTTGAAGCCAAAAAATATTATCTGATCTCTTGTTGGAGGAAATCTCAGGATTCACGTGCTAACAAGGAATGATGTCTCTCATATCTTCCTTATGCAAGTTATTGATGCTACCCTGCCCCAGCTAAACACAGCAGAATAGAAATGGGAATAGTTAGCTTGATTTAAGTAACACATATACTGAAAAGCTACCCTTTCATATAGATCTTTCAGTTTTAATGTACTTCTCAGGATGCTTTTTAAAAAGTCTTTGCACTGACTTATGTTTTTGAAAACTGTAACAGAGGAATTTTATTTTTGCATTTACAGAATGCGTATTTCAACCTATAACAAAGTTCTCAGAATGGTTCCTAACAAGAAATACAAATAAAACTATTTTTAATTTAAAAAAGTAATTAATAATTGCAAAGATTTGGTTAGACCCCATCTTGAATACTGTGTCCAGTTCTGGGCACCCCAATTCAAGAAGGATATTGACAAGCTGGAGCAAGTCCAGAGGAGGGCGAACAAAATGGTGAGGGGCCTGAAAGCCATGCCCTATGAGGATAGACTTAGAGAGCTGAGGATGTTTAGTCTGCAGAAGAGAAGGTTAAGAGGGGACATGATAGCCATGTTTAAATATTTGAAGGGATGCCACGTTGAGGAGGGAGAGGGCTTGTTTTCTGCTGCTCCAGAGACCAGGACAAGGAGCAATGGATTCAAGCTGCAGGAAAGGAGATTCCACCTGAACCTCAGGAAGAACTTCCTGACAGTCAGGGCTGTCCGGCAGTGGAATCTGCTGCCTCGGAGTGTAGTGGAGTCTCCTTCCTTGGAGGTTTTTAAGCAGAGGCTTGATGACCATCTGTCGGGATTGCTTTGAGGGTGTTCCTGCATGGCAGGGGGTTGGACTGGATGGCCCCTGTGGTCTCTTCCAACTCTACATTTCTATGATTCTATGATTCTAAGATATAAGTGCAATATGAGATCAATGTGGTAGGAGCAGTTGTTTTGATCTGTTGCAGAAACATGCTAAATCCACTATTAGTCCTACCTTGAGTAGAACCATTGGAATGAATGGGATTAAAACCCAATGTTGTGTGCCTTCAAGTTGTTTCTGACTTATGGAAACCCTAAGGCAAACCTGTCACTGAGTTTTCTTGGCAAGATTTGTTCAGAGAGGCCTTGTCTTTGCCTTACTCTGAGGCTGAGAGAATATGACTTGTCCAAGGTCACCCAATGGCTTTCCATAGCTGAGTGGGGATTCAAATCTGAGTTATTGTTATAGTTTAAACACTCAAAACTGTTGTACCACACTGGCGCTCTGTGGGATTCATGACTACAGTATCTACTCATAGTAAGACTAACACTGGATTTAGCTGAAATAGTTTTATGTTACCCTAAAAGACAAACAGATTTTGTTGTGGCATAAATGTTTGTGGACTACAGCCCACTTAGGGATATTGGCAGGGAGAATTGGGTATGTTTTTAATGTCTTTTAATGTATTTTAATGTATAATATATTTTATGTTGTTCGCTGCCTCGATCCGTGTGGAGAGGCGGGATACAAATAAATTATTATTATTATTATTATTATTATTATTATTATTATTATTATTATTATTATTATATACTACTACTACTACTACTATACAGAGTCAGAGCCTGAGCCTTAGTTCATCTACTTCAGTATTATCATTTCTGACTCGAAGCAGTTTCTCCAGCCAAGATTCTTTCCTCTTTTCCTTGTGATTCACGATATTCTTCTGTCCAAACAGTAACCAGGCCCAATTCTGCTTAGCTTACAAAATTGAACAATAACGGTGTGTTCAGGTGTGGTTACCATATTTTGAAAGGCAAAAAAGAGGACACATTTATCAAGTGACAACTTCAAACCACTGATCGCTTTCCTTCTGTCAACAAGCTGAGACATTTTTATGCCGTCAGGTTTTTGGAAACTGATTTGGGTGGGCTTTTAATGCGGTGTGGGGACTTTTTTTAAAGGTTTGCATGTTGTCTTTTAATTAATATTTATATTTTTAATGTTTAGTGTTTTTATTTTTTAATTGTTTTTTAAATTTTTTATTGATACTTTTATTGAAGCTTTTGTATCATTTTGATCTGTATTGTGTTTGAAGAACGTTGTTGGCTGCCTTGAGTCTCATTGTTGAGAGAAAGGTGATATATAAACAAATAAATAATAATAAGATGATGACTCTCACTTTAAATACTCTTACTGTATGGACTGTGATAATTGCTACAAAATTTTTTCCTAATTTTCATTATATTTAAATGACAATAATTGTAATTGATTACATAGCAATATTTAATAATACTAGCAATTGATCTAGTTCAGTGGTTCTCAACCTCCCTAATGCCGTGACCTTTTAATACAGTTCCTTATGTTGTGGTGACCCCCAACCATAAAATTATTTATTTATTATTTACAATGCCTCCTCCTGCCCGGCAAAGGCCGCCTTGCCGGTCAGGAACGGGTGGGGGCGGGCAGGGAGGGAAAAAGGAGCCGCGCGTCTCCCCCAGGAAAAAACTGCGAGAACCCCCCTCCTCGGGCTCTGCTTCTGCTTCGCTCTCATTTCTGCTGGGGGGGCAGTGTGGGAAAAGTTTCCCTGGCCGGGAGGGGGAGGAATCCCAGCGCCTTTGTCTTTTGTGCTGGGCGCAGCTCGCCCCCCGGAAAAGCGCCGCCTTGCGACCCCCGGCCCTTCCGCAGTGCCCCCCTCCGTGGCAAGGGGGGCAGGGGCCGTGGTGAAGAGGAGGCCTGCCCCCCATGCTGCTGCTGCCCCCCAAGCTGGCCCGTCAGATGGGAGGTTCTCCCGGTAGCGGAGAAGGGGAGCGATTTCAGTCCCTTCTGAACAGGGTGCAGGAGGACGCGAACGCATGGCTCGCGCTTGCGCACCACCACTCCTGCTGTGGCGACACTGTGGCTGCACGTGCTCCTGCCAAAGGGGGCAGGAGGACGCGAGCGCGTGGCTCGCACTTGCGCACCACCACCGAGGAGGGAATGGACCCTGAGACCATCGGAAATACGTATTTTCCGATGGTCTTAGGCGACCTCTGTGAAAGGGTCGTTCGACCCCCAAAGGGGTCGCGACCCACAGGCTGAGAACCACTGATCAAGTTACTTCAGCAACATCTCAACACAACCTAGGATTAGAGGCCATCCCTCCCTCCTGCTCATCCAGCACTGCGAGTTCCCACAACAACCCTGTGAGGTAGTACAGCAGCAGGAGAAGTAGTCAAGAGGGCCAAAAAGAAGAGTTGCGGATAGCAGAAGGAACAAAAGATGGAGGATCTTGAGAAGGGGAAAGGGTGGTAGGGAGATGAACATTTGTGCATTCTGGAGGAGAGGGAAGAAGCCCACAGCCACTTTGTTCCATCCAGTAGCTCTTTCCTTGCCAGAGCTGCTGATACAACTGTTCTCCTTTCCCTCTCCCACCTCTTTCCATTAAGTCCCATCAGCATAGAGTGATGATGTTAAATTCACAAGCAACATACTTGGCTATTTCTAGTGATAGGATATTCTTGACATGGTGCTTTGTTTTATCCCATATATTCACAATAACTAGATGTAGGCCACTTCCACACTACACTCTTATAGTGCGATTATTCCACTTTCAACATCCTATGGAACCCTGGGGTTTGCAGTTCAGGGAGGGGCCAGTCGGTCCCTCCCTAAACTACAAACTCCAGGGTTCTACAGGATGTTGAAAGTGGAATAATTGCGCTATAAGAGTGTAGTGTGGAAGTGGCCGTAGAGAGGCTACTCGCCTCTGAGTTTCAGAGATTGGGGGAAGGACCTTGTAAGAAAACCCAGGCATTTTAAAAAGCTCCCCAGACAGAAATTTTAGCTCTGAAAAAGAAGAGCTGTCCAGGAAAAGGAGTGTATGATAACCCCAGCTCAGGGCCAGTGTGGTGCTTTAGCTCACTTCATCAATGGCAGGGAGTGAAATCTATCTGTTAATGTGGGCTGCAGCCCAGGAAAGCTCAAGCCATAATAGTCTTGTTAATCTTTAAGGTGCCACAAGATTTTGTTCTAATATAAAAACAGTCTCCAGCTCTCTTACTAAGCCGGATATAAATACGCCTGACTACTCCTTTTTTAAAAAAGAAAAAAATTGCCAAATCCTGTAGAACCAGCATTCCCAGTTGCTTCTCTCCTAGTTCCCAACTTCAGGCTCATCCTCTCTTACTTCCATGCCTTTCTGAGCAGAAGTCTCCATGTTCCACTTCTGTTTCGCCCTGGCTGCCTCTTTCCTGTTTCTGCTGCACAGACTCTTGATTATTACTCTGGCTGTGTTTCCCGATATGCCTGCCAGTGTCTTAGGTTAACTTTATTCAACAGTCTTATTTATCAGTTGATAGACTATGAGAAGTGTTTTATAATACTGAAGGGTTGACAGATACATTCCCACACACAGTTGGGCACCCAAAACTTGGCATTGCAACCTTTCTTCTCTTAGAAATCTGCATTCCCCCAGGGGTAATCTGGAGTGGGGGAGCTGTATGCCAGAGGTGGATGGGACAGAAGCCAGCGATGGGAGGAGACAGAACCAAAAACATAAAGGTCCTTTTTGTCTGTCTCTTCCCTGCCTCTGTGTTGCTTTTTCTCTGTGTGTGTCTTCCATCCTGCCCATGTTCCAGCTACTCAGAGTAGGACAAAAGTACTGTACTCTCGCAGAAGGTCTGTTCACAAGCACAGGGCTTTGTAAATTAGGTCAAGGGCTACATGCAGTTAGGTTGAGGTTGCCCACCTGCAAATAGCTAGCTCTGCTAAAGAAATGATTCAGCCTTTGGGCTGTTGTTTTTTTTTAAGTTGTCAAACGAGTACTGCTTCAGTTGACATTTTGTGGCTTGCATGCTAGGAGAGGGTCTTACTGTAAGACAACACAGGAAACTAATTTTAGCCAGCTGTAGGCACTTGGAAGTCTGTGGGTGTGAGTACAGTGGCATCCATCCCCTGTGAGCTAGAAAACATCCCCTGCGGGAGCCAATCAGTATCTTTTTCTCTGTCTGCCTGAGAGCGCATTGATTGTCAGTTGTGAAATTCTGGTCCCTGAATGATCTCACTGCTGTTGTTGCATTGCAAAAGGGATCACCTTCCCACAGGCTGTTAGCAGCCTCCAGCAAGCTTGACAAAGCCAGCTACTTTTCACTCTTTGGTTTGCTATTCATCACTAGTTGCATCTGGGGCTGTGTTTTATTGCATGCAGAAGCAGGTGTGAGGTGAGATCCAAGCATGCTGAGATTCTAGGTTTTCAGATACGGGGTTGCAGGTTCAGGACTATCCCAAGCCATGAGATTTCAGGGTCCAAATGTGAGACTTGGGGATCTCTGGGTGGAGTGGCGGGAGGCAGGTCCTGGTTATGTTAGAAGTGACAGCCCCAGTGATGTCCTTAAGTGTGAAAACTTAAGCATCAACCACAGCTAGACAGAGTATGCTGTTTAAATAAAAATTGCCAAGTCTGACAAATGAGATATACACACACCTTTCAAGTCAGTGCCTTGAGGTCCCTCCTACATGGCATGGGAACTAGAGAAGAGGGTCCAGACCATAAGACTTAGGCCATGAGACTTGCAAATGCAGGGACTAGTGAGGGAACTGGACTGAGCACAAATATCAAGTTGCCTTCAGGTCTTGATTTTCCATGATTACAAGAAAAGCAGGCTGAACTCTACTAAATTCATGCCAGTGGTTTGAAAATCTGTGTGCTAATCATACGGATCAAACAGAGCAACATTTCTTGGTTCAGAAGCTTTATCTAAGTGGAGAGTTTCCATGGTCTTTGTATACTTTCTAGGTTCTAGAAGATCTTTTTCACCCACTCACCCACCATCAGGATATCTTTTGCGTTGATTATGAATCAAAAGTAACTATTAATACCTGTGATGGGTTGGCATTTCCATCCAAATGGCAGGTTTTGCCTGTGTGGTAGGAACAGCATTGTGCGGTGATGTGTACATAGTCTTTCCCCCACAATTAGCAATTGAACTTACGGTACTTTCTGTTCTTCCCATTCTCACATGCACCATAGGGGATACAAAGGTTCATGTTGTGATTGCCACCACCCCCTCCCCAATCTGTTTGAAAGTATGTTTTCTGTTTAGTGTGCAAATAGCAAATCAAGAACAAACCAAAGGAAACTGCTGAAACACTAATGACATAAGTATTCAAAGTAGAAAGCTACCACTAACTACGTACTATTCTGATCTTTTTGCCTTGCAACTAGTAACTAGGAAATTGTGGTAGTAATAACTGTATGGACTTGCAAAATTTATGAGAGGATTTGAACCACTAGGAAAACAAATATTGGTGCACACTCAAACTTGGAATAGTACTTTGTTGGCTCTCAGCTCCCAGAATTCCCCACCCCTCAGGTTTCTGGGACTTGTAACCCACCCTCAAAAAAAAAATAACTTTTTGATCCAGCTCCGCGCATATCTGTTTGCACTGGAACAAATGTCCAATATCACTGAACTAATCTTCTTCTTCTTCTTTTATGGGCATTTGGTCTCCCCTTTCTCTTTCAGCAGTTCTCTTGACCCAGGTGCACAGCTTTATATTCTCTTCGGTTTACATGATACATTGCAGAGAAATTGGCAGAAATAAGCCGACTTGATCTAATGAACTGTAAACCAAAAGCTAATCTAATGCCACTGACCTCTGGTGGCCTATTCTTGGGATAATTCCATTAGTCAATAAAATGAGGATTATGATGACTTCCCAGGAAGCTGGAATGATGACAGATGATACTGTGTGTCATAATACACTGTTTAAAAAAATAGTTGGCTTAAGTAAGCCCTTCATTGCTGAACAAAACCAAGCACTTTTATTAAAAAGTCCTTTAAAATTTCCCAGGGGAAAAGTGCTTCTTGTAGTAGTAGTTAACTGCCATCAAGTTGATTTCAGCTTATGGAAACCGCTCTGGATGTGAGATCTCCAAGTCACCTTATCATCAGCAGCCCTGCTGAGGTCTTACAGACTCAGGGATATGTCTTCCTTGATTGAGTCTATCCATCTGTAATACAGTCTTCTTCTTTTCCTGCCACCCTTTACCTTGTCTTTTCTAGTGAGTCATGTCTTCTGATGATATGTCCAAAGTAAAACAGTCCAGTTTAGTCATCTTGGCTTCTAGGGAGAGTTCAGGCTTGATTTGCTATAGGACAGATTAGCAGCCTGACGTATCTGTAGAACTCTTCTCCAGCACCAGATTTCAGATGAGTTTGTATTCTTCCTATCAGCTTTCTTCACTGTTCAACTGTTCCAACCATACGTAGAAATTGGAAATACGGTGGTGTGGACAATCTTAACTTTAGTATTCAATGGTATATCTTTACAGTTCAGGATCTTGGCTAGTTCTTTCATGGATGCCCTTCTAAAACCTAATCTTCTAATTTCTTGACTGCAGTCTCCATTCTGCACTTTGAAGCAGCTCCCTTGCTATACCATCTGTTGGTGGTGATTTATTTTTCCCAAGTGCTCTGAGTGAAGCTTCCACTGTACTTTCTAAAATAGGAGGTTCATCTTCAAATGGTTCTTTCTTGAATTAATGTGTCACCCTTTCATCTCTTTTATATAGTTTTCCATCTGTTGTTTCCATTATCCTTTTATTTCTATTTGTTCATGTAATGTGTTCCCCTGCTGGTCACAGAGCATCCCTACTCTTGGAGAGCCAGCATAGTGTAGTGGTTTGAATGCTGAACTACAACACTGGAGATCAGTGTCCAGTTCCCCACTCGGCCATGAAAACCCACTGGGTGACCTTGAGTGCATCACCTATTCTCAGCCCCAGAAAACACCATGATAGGTTCACCTTAGGGTTGCTACAAGTCAGAAACAACTTGAAGGCACATAACAACAACAACTTTGGGATTAAATTTGTTTTTGATTTCTAAGATCTTGTGGAAGAAGTCTCTTGTTTTTCCTTTCTTTTTGTCACCTTCTGTTTCTCTGTATTAATTATCATAGAAGTTCTCCTTGTCCCTGCATATAAGTTGCTGAGCAGTTGCATTCAGGGTTCTGTCACCTTTTACTGTTCCTTCTTGTCTGTCCTTGACTGCTTAAAGAGTTTCATCTATCATTCATTGAGGTCTCCCTTTCTTTCTTAGCTGCAAATAGTGTCTTTTTGCATCTCTCCCTGATAATGTTTCTGGCTTCAGTCTAGAGTTCTTCTGGCTCCATGTTAATTAGGCTTAATAGCGCAAGCCTATTGTTTACATTACCTTTAAATTATCTGGTGATGTTTTTCAGGTTATATTTTGGTATGATGGTTAGTTTAGTGTTCTTCTTTAGCTTTACTCTGATTTTTGATATTAGCAGCTCATGTGCAGCTTTGGACTTTCCTTTCACCTCTGAACATGTCAACAGCTAAACATCCTTTCAGCTTGAATACAGTTGCATCATTAGCCATAGCACCAGTTGTAGTTGTCCTCTGCTGTACCACACTAGCTTGTTGAGTGCCATCCAACCTGTGATGTTCATCTTCTGGTCCTTGTCTCCTGTTTCATTTTGGATTCAAAAGGAGGTTTGCTGTGCCTTCTTCTAAACAGTACTAACAAGTGTTAGCTGTGGTATCACCTCCATTGTCTCTGTGAGATCTGTCACCAGTGTCACCCTCACTACTGCTGCTGCCCAGTAGCTGTTCTGGCTCATCAGCAAAAGCCTATCTGACATGGGAGTCTCTATTAGGAGCACTGCTGCCGTCAGTGTAGCCTTTGGCCTCACAAGAGCACACAATACCATCACCACAGAAAGAAGTGCTATGGGTTGGAAAAAAAAGTACGATTCCTTACAGGCAGAGTGTTAAAAAAACCCTGGGATATGGAGTTACTATAGTGTAAGTATAGGTGCACAACTATATCGACATCAAATAAAAACATTTTTATTGCCTTTTTACACTCATTTTTGATGAGCTGGTGGAGAGCATCTTTTTATCCATCAGTTCAGTATATTGGTAGTAAAGCAGAATTTTGCAAATAGTACAGTTTGAGAGTATTTTAGATTTTTGGATATCAAGAAAAGAGGGTCTGTTTTTTGGTGGTAGCTTTCTTTGTGGGCACTTGGAAAAAGAATAAACCTTTTTATGTACAGTTGGCCCTCCATATTCGCTAGAGTTAGGGGCACAGAACCCTCGCAAAAATGAAAAATTTGCAAATATCAAAATATGTGTGTCTGTGGGAGAGGGGTAGGGCATAGGTGGGGACAATGAGCACCCAAGGTCTAAACCAGGTCAGGGAAAAGAGATGATTGGCATGGTGGTGCTGTACTTACTCTTTCTTGCCCATTTCCTTCCTTGGGTGTATGGAGGGCTTTGGGAGAGGGCTTGTGGTGCTGAGAAACCAGGCTTTGAGCTGTCCTTGGCTGGCCAGACAGTGGTTGATGGAGGAGGAGAAAGACTGGAGCTAGGATTTTAAAGAGCTGCACAGCCTGATTGGAGCCACCAAGAGGGAAGGTTACACCCCAAAAAGAAGTACCTGAGGTAGGGGGACAGGAGTTGGAGAAACTGGCAAATAATCAAATCTGTGAATGTCAAACCCACAAATATGAAAGGCTGACTGTACAACTCTGTGATTGTTTGATTGTTTTTTTCCCCCCAATGTGGATTACATTGTAAAGCTATGCTTCTTAAGAAAATGGCAGCAAAGGTAGAGCACACTCTTTGCATGCCAAAGGTTCCATGTTCAGTGCCAGTTGTTCTAGATGGGACGTTGTCAAATGGCAGTTGATGGAGAGCTAGTAGTCTGGGAGCTCCATACAGGTGGTCTGTGGAAACAGAATGGCTGAGAATATCCTCATCAGTCCTTGAACTCCCATCTACTTTCCTTCTTCCTGTGGGGATAAAGGACATCTTGGCCAGGGATACTTTCCCACTGCAGAATTATAACTGTATTATTCCACTTTAACTGCCTTGGTTCTGTCTTGTGAAATCCTAGGGTTGGCAATTTAGGGAGGGGCATTTAGAATTCTCAGCCAGAGTGCTCTAGTGTCTCACCAGACTACAAATCCCAGGGTTCCACAGGACAGCATCATGGTGGTTAAAGCAGAATAATAGAGCTATACTTGTATAGTGTGAATGGGCCCCAAGATAGCAGAACCTTAAAGAACTAGAGAGGGGATGGACAGACAAATAGACAGAGGGTGGGTCAATGAAAATAACCAATTTTTAATTTACAAGGCTAGGTGATGGATGTATTGAAGTTTCTGATTGGTGAAAGAGTATTCGGTCTTTTTTGTTATACAGAACATTTAATCAGTATTGAACCCCATTTGCACATAACTTCTGTTTTCATTGTTTTCTGTTGCAATAGAACTTTTTAGCTCTGTGCTTAGATTCCCCAGGAACAGAATGTTATTTGTTTAGTATAGAGTAGACATTCCTATATATCATTGTCTTTCTTTTCTTTTGTGCACAGACTTCATGCTTGTCAAGAACATTTGGTAATAAATCCAAGGCAACCTTTATGTACAAAAATCACTGTCCTCCACCCTTGAAATAAATGTGATGGGAAACAGGTTGGAACTGGCCGTTGTTGTGAGTGCATTTAATTTGCAACCTCCCTAAGAACCTGTTCCAATCCATGGTGTAAATTAGCAGTCCAACTGAAGTATCAGGTGTATTTCTGTTGGCATTAACAAGTGCAACCTTTTCAATTGCACAGAAGAACAGAAAAGTAGAATGAGGAGCTGAGAAACTTCTTGGAGGCAATAGTGCTTCTTATAGATGGAAACAGGTGGCTTTTAGACCTGTGATTTTCCAGCTGTGTTCTGGGACACCCAGGAGCTATTCTGAGGTCCTCAGTGAGGAGATAAGTAGTGGCAGATACATGTCTCTGAAAGATAGTTTCCATTATTGTTATTACTACTACTACTATTGTTGTTGTTGTTATTATTATTATTGATTTTTCCCCTGAACTGGGTAGGCTGAAGGAAAGTACCAGGGGTATGTTGGGGTACATTCTTATTTAGTGACATGCCTGCCCAGCACTCAGGTGAATCATTTACACTCTAGAACAGGGGTGGTCCAAGTGTGGCCAATGGGCAAATCTATACCCAGGAGAGGCCTTTTGAAAAGAAAAAGGAAGTGAACAGGAAATTACTTCCGCTCACTTCTTGTTGTTAAAAAAGGCCTCTTCTGGGCTTAATATAGCCAAAAAGGCCCAATGCATGCTAAGAATGCCTTTCATGTCTCTTAGAGGGCATCTGCGGGCAAAAATAATTGATCTTATTTTGTGGAAGCAGAGTAGGGTGGTCTCCTGGGAGGCTAATGCAGTCCCTACCCTTCCACAGTTGTCCACCCCTGCTCTAGAACATGTTGCAGAATATTTTGCAATGAACAGGATTTCCCTTGGTGACACTTGGCAGTTCCTCAGTAGAGACAAATTGGTATCAACTGTGTTCCCCGACTGGAGAAACTTTTGAGGAAGCTTGTGGGGAAAACAGATGTGAGCGTATGCAGATGCTGTTGTATTGACAGCTTGCTCATCTCGGAGGCCATGAACTAATACTGTTCGCTCTTCGTGGTGTTGTGCATTTTTGCAGAAGGCGTTTTATCTCCCAGCGCTGCTCTCTAGAGTTTTTAGAAGACATAGTGGAATGTGCCAGTGTTCGAAGGTACTTGTGCAAAAGCAGCATTAACCTTCTCTCGTTGCATGCTTGGCAAGTCCTTTTAATCCCCTGCACCCTCTTCCAAGCTGAATACCTCAGGCCCTGCATGTGTGTTCATTCTGACTGTAACATCTGCATCCTTTTTATTCTTCTTTTATCTTTCTTCAACCCAGAACTCTGACCTTCATCTTTCTCCCTGTAGAACCAAGCACATATCTGGATCTCCAAGACACAAAGGTTTGAAGAAGATGCACTTCATTAAGAACATGAGGCAGTATGACACAAGGAACAGCAGGTAACCTTTCCTTTAACCATTTCTAGAAGGGTTGCCATGTTAGCTTTTTGCAGCAAAGCAAAGTGAAGTCCTGGGTAACTGAAAGACTAAGAAATTTATTATATAGCATGAACTTTCACATTATTAACATTGGCTGTTGCCCAAATTGCTGCTGAGAACACAAATACTCTAATCTTGTTCTTCATCGTCTGTTTATGGCCAGTGTTAATATCCAGTATTAATACCATTATCAGCACGTTCTGCACGTGACAGCCACCGCTACAGTTCATGTCCTTCATTGCCCACTGTCCTTCCCCAACAATGTATACTTTACATATACTTGAAATACTGATAAAAGTTCATGCATCTCATGAATTAGCTTTAGCCCATGAAAGCTCATACTATAATAAACTTATTAGTCTTTAAAATGCCACAGGATTCTATTGCTTTTCTTTAACTAAGTAACTCCCTATTACCTCTGCAGTTAATTATGGAAAATGAGTTTACATTAGGAAGGATCTGAATGAACATTTTTGGTACAAAAAGTTTAATGAGGGGGTAACATGGCCACAAAGAAGGGTGAAAATCTTCCCTTTCTGTCTTTTATGTGTCTATAACTATTGCTCTTCATGGTTGCCTGGGGAACATTTTTTAACTGCTCTCACTGCTTCACTGGCTCTGTGATAAAGCCAGTTAGAGATCCTAAGCCTGCTGATGTTACAGCAAAGCATATCAAAATGTGAGAGTAAATCAAGTGCCCTTGTGGCCCTTATTCTGATTCAAATCTTGGAAAAATGGAGTACAGCTCCAAGACCACTGCTCCCCAACCAGCATGGCCACTCCCCAAAAGTAACTTTTATAAGGTCTCTTCTAAATAAGACAGCGGGGAAACGTTCCCCTCTCTTTCCTGTCCCCATACAAAAGTGGCAAAACATTCCTTGTATTGCAAATGTTTAGTCAAAATATTTGTGGCAGCCCTCACAGCTTTCAGGGAGGATGATCAGGCTGTTTTTCTCTTACATAAGGGTAAGGGATGGTAAAAGGACCAGGTTTGCACATAATAGTAAACCAGCTTGTGTTTTTGTTAACTTTGGCTATGTCCAAATCCATCCTACAAGTGAAACAGATCTCCTCCGCCAGATGCAAGCCACAATTGAAGTCATGGTCTGTTGTTTATCTGTGAACTCTGGATTCTCTAAACTATGGCTTATTGTTATCTTTATCCTGAAACATGACTTGTTCCTGGTTGTTTCCCCAACTGTCAGCCCTGGAGCATGAGCTTACAAATGGGATGGATGAGGAAAAGACCGTAAACAGGGATCAGAGATGATTTAGTCATTTGTGGAACAATTTGTGGCTATCATAAACCAGGACTTAGTGTGACATGTCAACATTGTGACTGTCATTTTTGACATGAATTACAATGACCTGAGATGGAACAGTTCCCAAATAACTGATCAGCTGACCATGAGCCTGCTGGTCAGGATGCTTACAGTGGCCACTGAGAATGGGAGACTGTTTGGTGATTGAGTCAATGCCATGGTCCATCTGGCTTGGTAGTTTCTACTTCAGGGTGGAGAAACCAATTTTTTTTTCTCCTGTTAAGGGCCTCATTTCCTTAGGAAAAATCTGTCAGTGGTCATGTGGCAGTGATGGGCAAGTCTGAATCATCTCTTCCCTTTTGCCACTGTCCTCTTTTCTCTCATTCTCTCCATCCAGTGGGCTTTTGGGAAGGGACAAGTGCTTTTGAAATTAGCTTATGGTCTACAGTTTGCCCATCTCTTTTCTGTTTTGAATGGTTGACAGTGGCTCTCTGAGGCCTCACACAAAGTTCCTGTTGGACTCTGCTCCGTGAGAGACCCTTTTTAACAGGAAATTTCTGGAACTGAGTTCAAGGCCTTTTATATGGAAGCTACAAGTTCTGCTCCTGAAGTATTGACCATCCTAACTGAAAACAAGTTACCACTGGTGACTGGTAGATTAATATCTTCCAGGCTCAGACTGGCATGCATGGGATTGGTCTAACCTGTACTTTCAGAGCAAAAACAAAATAGTGCAATTCTGTAAGTGAAAGGATGGGTTCCCACTGCTTACGGAAGGCCCACAGGGCTGACGTTTTTATGAGGGATGCTGAATGTGGGTACAAAATACGATTGGTGACTCACGGTACTCTTTCTCTGTCTCCTTTCAGGATAGTATTAATTTGTGCTAAACGAACATTATGTGTGGCTTTTTCAATTCTACCTTATGGGGAGAGTTTACGTATCAGGTGAGTATTTGCTATTCTTCTTAGACTAATTATTTTTAATCTGTTTTCCCTTACAAAGTTGCATTTACAAAATGGCACTTCTTTCTCAGGAAATAGAACTGCAGTTTTGGTTGCATTTATTCTGTAAGCACTGACTCTGATCACTTAGACACAACTGACATTCTGAATGTCTTAAATGTGTAAATACTTGTCACTCTGAAGGTTCTAGTCCCACTGATTGTATTGGAAATCAAATTTATTTAATTTATACTCTGCCTTCCTCCCAGCATAGAACCGAAAGCAGAATTTAAAGGAGAAATTAAAAAGGGTTCTGTAAGGCTCATAATAGGCATATATGTGTTTGTGGTCCTGTACCATTTCCCCTGTACAATTAGAGATCTTCCCACTTCCCTTCTGTGTCATGTTGTCATCACAGATTTCATTTAAAGAAATATTATTCTTGTGATTAAAATGTATTCTCCGCTTACAAAATTACATGGTGTTGTTCCAAATCTTTCTGTAAATGTCTTTGTAGATAAGCTTGGCATTTGTGTATAAATATCTTTATGTATGAGCCATAGAAGCCCAATGTGGGTGACTTTGGGCAAGTCACAGTGTCCCAAGCTCAGAGGAAGGCAATGGTAAACCCCCTCTGAACAAATCTTACCAAGAAAACCCAGGGATAGATTCACCTTAGGGTCACTGTAACAACTTCAAGACTCACACATGCATGCATACACACAAAGGCTGAGAGATTGTGACTTGCGTGTGGGAATTCTCTCCAGTACAGATGATCCTCAGTGTTAAACAGTGGGTTACACTAACATTCAGTATTTGAGGAGCAGCAGAAATTCATTTGTCAGGAAGCTATGATACCTTACATCAGTGAACACCAACTATATCATGTGTATAACACTTAAATCAGCCTTGCCAAAAAGAAAAGGAAAAGAAATGCCTTGTCACTCAAGCCTCCTGCAAAGAGAACATTCAAGAAGGAAATGGATGTTTTCATGACAGAAATCCATATACAGATGTGCCTTCTATAAATAGACTATGGGAAACTTCTTTCTGGCTTGATGGGAAAATTGCAAGGGTCACTCAGAAGAGCTTGGCTCTTTTGGAAACTCTCTTTTGGATAATTGGAGTTCGGAAGGTGGAGGGGTGGGTTTTGAAGCAGAGAGAGGTATTCCATGCTGTGGCTATGAACAATGGTCACTTACTAGACATCCCAGATGGCTGTGTCTGTATGCCCTCAGATTAGCTACTGAGTTTGTGCAGGTGGATACATCTGTACCTATCATGTCTAGTTAAGATTTAGATCAGGGCCGGGAAGGTGCAGCCCATGTGGCCCCAAGGCCATTTTGAACCCTGCTCCCATCGTTTTTACTCATAATTCTCTCCACACCCTCTGGGGGCATGCTGGCAATTTTACAGTATTTTTTGGCTATCATCAAGCTGGCCTCTTTTTTGACTATCCCCAAGAGGCCTTTTTTTCAAACTTTACAGGAAAGCTCAGTTAGCATAACAGATGTCTTTCTGGGCATGGCTTCTTTTAACAGAAAACTTGGTCCCAAAGACTGAAAGAAATGGGTGGGGGAGAGGATGCATTCCTATACCACAAAAGGAAGAGCTGTTCAGCACATTTCAGCAGACTTTTTATTTGAAACTAACAGCATGTACATGTGAAAAGAAAAAGGAGATCGGACAAGCCTCACACAAGTAAACACAAAGATTTTGGACCTGTTGAAGGCTTCTTCCAAAAATTTTTCATCAGCCCCTACTTTTCTTAATGATGTCCCTTTTGGGGACCAGACATATAGATTTTTTAAAAAAATTTTTGGGTGAGGCAGCCTTATTTATTTTCCCACTTTCTCTTTTTCTATTTTGGCTTGCTCAGTAAGGGATTCTGAAGGCAGCTGTAGTTTATTTTGACTGTAATAGATGCACACCTGCTGCAGTAGAATCAGCTAGAGTAGAATCTGATTCTTTCCCAGCTTTAAGCTTTATTTCATTGTTTTATTGCAAATACACTGGTGAAACCTGACACTGAAAGTCTCCAGCCCTTCTTCACCATCATTCCAATGCTATGTTGCTTTAAAAAGAAAAAATATCCAGCTACACAGAGGAAAAGGGGGACTAGGGGAGAGGCTTAGAAAGAATTTGTAAAAAGAATCTTCTTAGTCAGTAGTCCAGTATAAAAAAAGATGCTTCCTTGGGCTTAAAAGGGCCTGGTATGATTAAAACTGTGGTCAACCTGCTCCCCCACCCCTCTTAGAGGGCACAGTGGGCATTTTATTTATTTACTTTTTAATTTAAAAAGTCTGAAGGTAAGAACTGTGCCGTTTCAAGATCCAATGGAGGAGATGTGAAGCCCTCAAACCTCAACTAATTGGCCATCTCTGACTTAGTTTGTGAGCGAGAGAGAAAATGTATGCAGAAATATTTTGGTATGTGTTCAAATTCCAGGCTTATGACTTTAGATGGATCTCTTAGCTCTCAAGTTTAAGTCATTGATGTGCTCTTTTAATTATTACACTGAATAGTATATAATCCACTTAATGTCTTCGGCCCATAGTAGATTTTACTGTGCTATGTAGTGAATATATAATTCTATAGATATGAGTAGTGGAATCCCTCAGGAAATTGTCTTAAGGCTGCTGCTTCTTAACTTTTCCATGAATGAATGGAATTAGGGGTGAGTCATGAAATAGCAAAGTTTGTTAATTAAGCTATTTATTAAAATAATCTGTATTCCACCCTATGTCTAAAGGCTTTAGCGTGGGATACAGCAAAATCAATTTAAGTCAAGAAATAACAATATCAACAACTTAAAAGACTAAAAATCACTTGAAAGAAGACAATTTAAAACCAGTTAAAACAATTTAAATAATGTCAGTCATAGCACGTGTGTAAATTGGATGAAATCAGTTAGGCCCTGAAGGCTTTAATTAAAAAACATGGTTTGACTTGGCGCTGCAATGACATCATTGTTTACTTCAACCAGGCCTCTGAGGGGAGGATATTCCATAACTGGGGTGCCACAGTAGAAAAGGCTCTGTCTTGCGTTCCTCCTCTTATGTTCATAATGTATTATCACCACTGGTGGGACACAGAGAAGAACCACAGTAGGGTGGCTGGTACAAAAACAAATTGCAAAGGGCTCTGAAAGGATCACTTCATTTTTTTTCTTTTTTTAATTTAATTTTTATTACAAACAAGGGAGTTATACACAATACTATAATTTAACTTATTTCATGTTGTACATCATTTATACATAAAGTCCTCTATTTGTTCTTTCCATACATTGTTATCAGACATTTCTTATTATTTCATATATTCAGTCACTTCAAACTGGGAAAAATAGGCAGTAAGGTGGAATCGAAGTTGGAAGGGATCCCACAATCCATCTTGGCCAATCCCCTACTGTTAACTTATCCTTGACAGAGGGCTGTTATAACCTGTGTTTTAAAAAGTTCAGTAAAAGAGATCCACTACCTTCTAAGATAGCCTCTTTCTTCCATCTGGAAGTTTTTGGTAATGTTTAATGTAAGCCAGTGTAAAGTAATGCATATTGGGACAAAAACAAAAATCCCAGCCTCACATACAGACTGATGATTCTGAGCTAACAATGAGGGATCCAGAAAGGGATTTTCAGATTGTAGTGGGTGGATGGATAGATGGACGGATCGATGGATGAAAACATCAACCCTACATGCAGAGGATGTCTACAAACCAAAAAAGACTTTCTGTGTGAGGCATAATGAGAAAACAAATATAAAATAAAGATGCTAATGTCCTACTGCTCTTCAACAAATCTGTGGTGTGACTTCACTTGAAATAGTCTATGCAGCGGTGGTCATTGCACTTTATCTAATTAATTAATTCATTTACTGAACCTGCCGTGGGAGGGAGTTCCACAGCCTGGCAGAGGACAGTGAAAGGGCTCTCTCCCCACCAAACAGGGATAAAAAGGGATATTGTAGATCTGGGAAATGTATAGAAATAACCCAGTGTTCCCTGTGAGGAACAGTCACATTTGGAGCTTTAATTAGGAAGAAGTGGTAAGTAAAGGAAGACAGAATTGAGGTTTCTGATGTTATGCATTATAGGGAGAAAGTAAATATGAAACAGGTTGTGTTTCTGTTTCATAATACTAGAATCTCGGAGCATCCAGCTTCCCTGGAGATGGGAGATTCAGAACAGATACCTCACACAGAGCACCCTTAAACTTAAGAATCTCCTGCCAGAAATGTTGTGATGGTTGCCAACTTGGGACAGATCTAAAAGGGGAGAAATCATGGAAGATAGAGCTGTCTGTGGCTACTAGTCATCAGGGGTGTATCCTTCCGCCACTTCCAGTGACAGTGTATTTTTGTATATCAGTTGCTGGAGAGTACCAGCAGGATGAGTGTTGTCACATGAGCTTCCCACAGACAACTGGCTAGCTTTTGTGTGATCAGAAGACAGTACTAGATAGGTGTGTGGTCTGATCCAGCCTGGCCCTTTTTACATCCTTAGCAAGCAGAAGGAAGCCACTTTTTTTTGTCCCTTTTTTGCTCCTTAAAGACCAAGGATGAAGTTCACAGACGTTTCTTGCACATGGATTCCCATTACTCAATCCACATCTATATATATTCTACAGTGTTGATGCTTATTGTCATTTTCCTTGGTCATTCCACATCCACATCTTGTAATTCAGAGATTGTGCTGTACCCAGGCAACGTGCTCAAACGTTGTACCTTGTCATGGGAATTGCTTAGGGGCTTGAGCTTTGCATGTGCAGATGTATGAATTATCCTTGAGTTACTTTTAAAAATAGGAAGAACTTTGGCTGTTGCTGACGTCTTCTTTGCTAGTTCACAGATCTTTAAAAAATAGTAGTTTTTAAAAAACAAAAACAAAAATCTTTATGGAAGCAGAGAAGACATGGGAATTGCCCTTCTAATCCCTTAATGTTTATGGGTTTGTTTTGTATTTAAAAAAAAAAAAACTACTGAGATGGTTTAGGCTAGGATGAGAAAAAACAGCTTTAATTCCAATCTTGCCAATTCTGCCCTTAACAGTGAACTGAGGATAGAGGGGCAGAAACAAAGACATCCTTCTGGCGGTGTTTCAGTCTCTTCTGACATGGTGCTAGGAATGGAAGGCGTCGAGCTGGGAGCTGATGGCAAGGTAAGGAACTCCTAAATGAATCATAGTTTTCTGCTAAGGATTTTTGGAGCAGGGCAGTTTCAGTAACACCTTGGAAGAAGCTAGATTTAATGCAGGATGTTTCACTCAGAGAGTCTATTCATCTTGCTATTGATTCTTCAGCACTTTATGGTGTTCCCTCTGAGGCCATTCAGACATGTTGTTGTAATAGAAGATCCATTGATCTTGTTTGCTTATTTTTTTTTAAAAAAAAGTATTAAAATACTAGTATCTTACCCTCTGTCTCAAGATCCCAGGGTGGTGTGCAGTAAAGTCAAATTGACCAATTTAAAATAGTGTAAGCAGTGAAAAATGATTTATAAAGGCTAAAAGCATATTAAAACATTAACAAGTTATAAGAAGGCAAGTTAAAACCAGTGAAAATAGTTTAAGATGATTCAAAACTATGTGGTGAGGTTAAGTGTTGATGTTTGCTGTCAAGTTAGTTTCAACCTATGGCAACTATGTGAATTTGGAGACCTCCAAGAGCCCCAGGGCTCAACTACCTTGCTCAAGTCTTCTACCCTCAAGACTGTGATTTCCTTGACTGAGCCTGTCCATCTGTAATGCTACCTTTCTCTTTTTCTGTTGCTTTAAACTTTTTCCAGCATTATCCTCTTTTCCACTGAATCATTTCATCTTATAATATGTTCAAATTACAGTAGCCTCAGTTTAGTCCTTTTGACTTTTAGGGAGAACTCTGAGTAATAGGGAGTCTTTTATGCTATCAGTCCCCTTCTGAGTAGGAAGCACAATATACAGCTTGGGGACTGGGAGGGAGGCTGGTCCTTTGGGTTAGAACAAGGGTGGACAGGTTTAGTGAGTATGGGATCAAATTGTCACCTCAAAACCCCAAAAGTTGGCCGCAGGACCCCAAAACTGGCTGAAAGCTTGGATAGTTTGGGGGATTGGCAGGAGGTAGGATGATGTTGAAAGGTAAACTGCTTGAGTATTTGGGGCTCATTTTGGGGGGGACCAGGGCAATCCTGGGGGGCACAAAGAAGGCCTTAGGGGATACATGTGGATGAAGGGTACGCATGAACCACGTGCCACACTTCCCACCACCACCACTATTTTTAAGAAAGGGTCAGAGCCAATGTACTGCCTCCAGAACCCACCTCTACCAGTGTTAGAAATGCATGAAAATGAAGAAAAATCAAAATTAGAAATGGCTAGAAATCCACTTCTAGTTCCATTTTGAAGTTGAAGGAGAAGTCAGTTGTAATGAGGACCTTGAGTCCTGTTTTATTACCAAACTATTGTTTCCAGAGGCCTCTAGAAGTGGAAAAAAATTGTACAAGTTTTCTTTTCCTGGATGGGGCATCTGGTGTGGAAAAAACAGCTTTACAGGCTAAACTGTAGGCTGCTGTTTGACCACCCTTGCTGTAAAGCAAGTTGAGTTTCTCCAGAGCAAACAGCATGCATCTTGGACCTCACAAGACTACTCCTTGCTGGTTAAGTCATAAAATTCAATCTCCTTCACTGGCTACATTTAGACTGGCAGATTCTCTTTCTGCTGAGACCCTTTCTGAGCAGGTGTGTTGTTTTCAGTATCTTGCAGGTTAAATAAGAGCTGAGCAACCTGGACTTAATTGTGCACCCCCTTGAAGATTTTTCCAACTGAGATTGCTGCTGTGTCACAAAAATAAAACAACTCCTCCAGATGCACACACACACTTGCCCTTCAGAACAAGGGATACCTCATTTTTGTGTATAGCTAGACTCCTGCAAACCTCCAGGAATAACGTTGACCCCTCCCACCTGACACGTTGTTATTAAAGGGAATGCAAGGTTTTTGCCACTGCACTGCCCAATTTTAGTAGTAAATTTGGCATCTGGGAGTAGAATTTGGTTCCTGGACCTTCAGATGCATCCATTCCCCTTGGTTCTGTTAAGTATTTATTTATCAAACCCATCAGGGAAGCTAATGGCTGTTAACTTTAGCAAAAGTCAAGAGTTTAGTTGCTCTGACGTTGTCCAGTACCATAAGAAGTCCTTGATTTTCGTTCTGAAAATCCTATTTATTTAAGAGTTTAAAATGCAAAATTGTTTCTGTCCCCTTCCACCTTCATCCATTTTAAAAACTCCGTGTGAGAATCAGAGGGTCCTTTGCAACAATTTTTTTAAACACTTCACCTAGTTTGAAAACACCAGTTGAGGTGGCTGCCTGTGGAAATGGCAGCAATACAACAGTTTCTTTCTTTGAAACAGCTCTCTATTTCTCCCCAAACCACTGGCTTGGTTTAAAGACATTTCAGTAAACCTGAGAAGTGGGATCTGTTTGTATGTGTGTTTTTAGAACTGTTGCTGTTCCATGAAGAACATAATTTTGATCATAACAGGCTGGAGCATAGAAAAATGTTTGCAAAAGCCATAAGAGAGACTTTCTGGTAATACTGATGAAACTGTCTTGCAGGTTGTGTCTTATGCAAAGTTCCTCTATCCAACCAACGCCCTCGTCGGCCGCAAAAATGAGGCCCATGGTGCTGTTTCTTTGTGTCGAGCTCCTATTCCACGAGGGGCTGGCAGTTCGAGATACAAAACTCCAACAGCCAAAACGATACCTTCCACAGCAGATATTGGTAAGCACTTCATTCTGCTCTCATAATGTCCTTCTGCGTTATGTAATTTTAAAGCAAAGCAGATATAGTTTGGATGATATTTGAGGGAGGGGGTTAGTGGCAAATGGAATATTGCCCAGTTGGCTAAAAATGGATGGATTAAAAATAAGAGTTGAAATTCCATTTCTGATGCAGTAATTTAGGAGATTTGGCATTTCATTTCAAAGATCAAAGCCGCCACTCTCTCCCAGTAGCATAAATATCATTAAATAAAAGTCAGTGGAGGTTGATGGCTCCTCATCAGTGGAGTGGTGAATCTGCTCTAGGATTTAGTCCAAATTTTAAATGAGCTATCCATTTGGGAAATGGGGTGGAATGTGTTAGGTAGTTCCTTTAAAGTTCTGGCTGAAGCCCAGAGTGGATTTACTGTGCCACCAACATCAGAGCCATCAGCCCCCATTGATACCGATGTTATTAATGTTTGCTTTAGTCATCAGGAGAGTTCAGAAACCTCATAGAAAACAATATCACCCCTGGTGTCCCCCCACCCAAAAAATAAACACACTAAGAATTAAAAGTCTATTACTAAAATCACAGAAGGGGACCTGGGGAAACTAAACCAAAGGGGCAACAAAGCAATAAATTTTTTACCAGCACACTGGTACATCAGTAAAGGGGATCAATTGGGCTTCCCAGAGCAGGATATTCCACAGCCTGGGCGCTGCAGCTGAGAAGACCCTGTTCACTGTCTCAGTCACTGGATCTCTTGTGATAACAGGAAGCGGGGTCTCTGGCAGCAATTATAATAGGTGGGCAGGCTCATGTGGAAGAAGTCTTGCTTTCAAGCCCTTTAGGCTTTCATAGGTATTAACCAGTACTTCGAATCGCACTAGGAAACTAGGGAGCAGTGTGGGCTGGACAATATTGGAGTCATATACCCTGAAAAGCTGGTCCCAAACTCAACTCTTACCTGCTGCATTTTGCTTGATAAGGTGACCCTAAGGGCTTGTGAATATTACCCAAATAAAAGCCAGCATGATGTAGTGGTTTGAGGACTGGACTGTAACTCTGGAGACCAGGTTTTGATTCTCCACTCAGCCATAGAAGCCCACTGGATGACCTTGGGCAAATCACACACTCTCAGCCCCAGAAAACCTCATGATAGGCTCATGTTAGGGTCATCATAAGTCAGAGATGACTTGAAGGTACACAAACACACCACACAGTGCTAAGAGGATTGCAGTGCGTTGAAGCCACACAACCATGCCCCCATCATGAACCCTTCTTTGTGCTCCCTTCTTTATCTTATCAAACTTTTACCAGGAACTAAGCACGTTTTTAAAATTATTTAATGATTTTTTCCCCATGTTTTCACTGCCAAAGAATTCCCAGAATGGCATCCATTTTTATCTGTCTATAATGGCTAGGAAATTTCAATGCATAGAGAATAGACTTATGCCTCTTAAATGTTCGCTTGTGGTTATGGGGGACATTGTGTCCTATACAATGCTTAGATTCAGTGGCTGTACACTGAAATGTCAGGACTGTCTAAATATAGAAGAGAACTCTTTCTTCCAGCTTCATAGCCATGACCAATCAAAGGATACAGATGAAGCATTTTCTAAAAATCAAGGCTGTGCCTTAAAAAGCAAAAACCTAAAGAACTTGTAAAAAAATTGGGCAAAATAATAATACTGAGTTGTTTATTGCTCATGTTTAGGGAGTATTTTGCAAACATATCCCCAGGTTCTAATTCCTGAACGCACCCCCATCTTCAAAAATTGAAAGCTAGATTGTCTCAAGATGCTAAGACTATGTTAAAACAAGTGAGGTCAGGAACAGAGTGTTGCAGTATGGAGTGGTCCTGCTGAAGGTCCCAGCCAACCACTCCTTCTTCCATGATATTTCCTTGCATCCCTACCTCAATCCCCGCCCCATCTCAGCAGATGCTAATCCATGTCTGTTAACATGCTCAGTCTTCACTGACCTGGAAGGAGGAAGTTTTCTCCCCTGCAGTGTTTTTTTTTTGTCTAAACATTTTTCATACCTGTGCTAATGTTGGTGTTTCCCTGAGCCTACTAATACTTCCTTTTTGCACGTGGATAATTCTCTTTTGGCTCTACAAGGTTGTTATTGCGTGCCTTCAAATAATTTCTGACTTATGGCAACCCTATCCTGGAGTTTTCTTAGCAAGATTTGTTCAGAGGGGGGTTCCCTTTCTCTGAGTCTGAGGGAGTGTGACTTTCCCAGGGTCACCCAGTGGGTTTCCATGTCCAAGAGGGGGTTTGACCCCTGATCTCCAGTATCATAGTCCAACATTCAAACTGGTACACCATGCTGCCTCTTAACTCTACAAAGATCAATCCTTGAAGAACAAGTTTACTGTTCCTATGTTCTATACCACAAGTGTACTTAGTAGACTTGCTGGCCTGAGGCTTGCATATCAATAATAATAGTTATTCTGGGTTTTCTAAGGTCAGCTATAATGTTGGAATGCAAGGGTGCATTTTTGCTTGTTGTTCTTTTGAGCATCAGAGCACCTAAATATAGAGAGTTTATTATTCCTCATAGAGGTAAAGCCAAAAAGAAACCAGCTTCATTTCCAAATTAGGTTGTACAGCTGGTTATGTGTTTGGCCTATGACTTCCATCAGCCAAAATAGGCAATTGTGAGAGATGATAATGATTTGCTGCTGAAATTCAGCAGCAAAATCAGTAGATTCACTAGAGTCAAGTAGAACTAAAGACACTGTAGTCACTGGAAGAATCAATATCAGTCTGGAATCAAATGCACTGTTAGTATCATAGCTAATATAACATTCAGGGTCAATATAATATTAAAGTCCATCTTACTCTATTTAAATTATGTAACTTTTATTTACATAAAAATGTTCCTTTCTGTTAGGCCCTCATCCCTTGGGCATGTAGCCCTCAAGCACTTGCTCGACTTGAAAAGGGGATCCTAGCAGATGTTACCCACCCTCACTTTGTAATACAAAACTGACATTACACCTGAAGACTGTAAATAACTGCAGATTCCATACTTGAACCACCAGCCACTTTTTCCCCCTTTGTAACTTGTGGAGAAATTCCATGTCAAAATAAAAGCCAATCTTACATTTCTGTTTTTGTTTTGGTCTAATTGTAAGAACATAAGAATTGTAAGAACATAGGAAGCTGCCTAAACCAGATAGCAGCATATGTCCATCTAGCTCAGCTTCGTCTTTACTGAGTGGCATCACTTCTTCAAAATCTCAAAAGAAAATCTACCAAACCCTACCTAGAGTTGAACTCTGGACTTTGGGCAACAAAGCATGCATTCTACCACTGCTGAGCTACACATTCAAAACTTAAGAAGATACTTCTGAGGTTTTTTCCTCCTTAAACTTTCTTTAAGTACATCATTGAACTCCTAGTTCTTTTTTTATGTTTCCAGGAAATGATGTTGGAGAGTTGACAGAATACAATCCCAATCTCCTTGATGACCCTCAGTGGCCCTGTGGGAAGCACAAACGCGTCCTTATCTTTGCGTCATACATGGTAAGACACTGATATACTGCAAATCCATACCAGGTGTGGCACTGTAGCATTAGCATACACTTGTTTCTTGGTTATTGCTTTGTGTTGCCTAATGTGTTTTGTACCAATTAATACTTTTCGGATATTGTCCTGTGTTTTGTGGTCTACTATAAACTCAATTGCTACAGTAAAAGGTAAAAAGCAAAGAAAATGACAGTTACTGGTGGTGGCAGGGGGAATGGGAGACTAGGAGAAAACATCAGAGGCCCATTGACACTATAGAATTATAGCACTATCATTCCACGTTAGCTACCCTAGTTCCATCCTATGGAATCCTGGGAGTTGCAGTTTAGGGAGGGGCATTTAGACTTCTCACTCAGAGCACTGAAGTGCCTTGCCAAACTACAAACCCCAGGATTCTATAGGATAAAACCATGGTAATTAAAGTAGAATAATCGTCCTATAATTATGTAGATATGAATGGAGTCCAGGTGTCCAAAGGTGATTACTAACATGCACAAACTGTCACAGATGGGCAATCTATGGCAGGTAGAGTCAGTAGGAGATTGTTTGTCACATTTGTAGGAGGACTTGGGAGTTAAAAGAGAGTGAATTTTTAGTGTTTGGTTCTAAAAACTCTGTGCCCCAGTAGTGGTGGTACATGTACCATGAATAAGACCCACTGCCTTACACAATGGTCATAAGGATGACTGCTAACTCATGTTGAGTGCTTTGAACATCATAAGGCACACAGAAATGCTATTTGCTAGGGTCCAGTAATGGAGAATGAGTTGTAATACTTTGTGTGAGTTTTTTAGAGTTGTCTGATCAGTCCCTCCTAGAGATCAGATACCAGAGTAAACACTTTTGACCTTAGCCAGCAAGCAAGTCCTAGTGAACTCAGGTTCACATCCTGCATTTCAATTAGTATGTTATAATGACCGCAAGCAAACTGTTACTTTGTCACATCAGATAGCTGCAGAATGGTGCAAGGAGTGTTGCTGCCTTACTTTTATCTCCACTCACTTCTAACATTACCCCTACTATAGCTGCACAATGAGCAGGAGTATTTGCTTGTTTTGCCCAGGACATAGTTGGGGGGGGGGGAATCAGAGAACCTGTATAAGCTTACAGTCCTGTACGGTACTGAAGTGCCAAGTATTACAGCATTAAGAGATTACCAAAGAGCTTTGGAAACCTTCTGTCCTCAAAGAGATTAAAGTTTTCTCATTGAGGATTCTACTCTGATGGCCTAGATAGAAGAGCACTTGGCTGTAATCCTCTACAAGGGCAAATGATGGTTAATAGTGGAAACCTGGTATAACATGATACCAGCTAAGATCATCATGCTCTCAAGTTGCCCTCAACTGTGATACAGCAGAAACCCAGCTTTGAACTCAGCTGAGATCACTGCATTTCAGACTAGTAACGTATTCACCACTAAACTACTACCATGGTGGACAAAATTAATGCTCACTGTCAAACTAGGTACATAGTTTCTTGCTCAGGAAGTGGTGCATCAGAATTCTTAGAAACCTTGGAAGTGGTTATCTAGGAGGTGTGAGCTACTGTTCTTGTCAGCCATACTTACCTCCTTATTCTGCTTTGATTCTTAATGTGAATTAGTTTTTCATGAAAACATGCAGACTGAAATTGTAATCAAGTGGATATTGTGTAGGACAAGAACTTGGGAAAGCCAGGTTCAAGTATCCACTGAGCCAAAAAAACTCACTAGGTGATCTTAGGCCATTGCTTTCTCTTAACTTGACCTATCTTGCAGAGATTGTTGTGGAAAGAAGGAGAGCCATACACACTGTCTTGAACTCATGGGAGAAAAAACATGATAGAAGTGAAATAGCCATTTCTTCCTCTTTCTCCTCTTCTTTTTCGTTGTTGTTGTTGTTAAAAAATGATATATTGGACACTCAGTCAAGTTTTCTTTCTTCCAATAAAGGCAGTTCAAAGAGCCATAAATAAACCGTGTTCCATTTTATTTCAGACGACTGTAATAGAATATGTGAAACCCTCAGACCTTAAAAAGGATATGAATGAAACATTTAAGGAGAAGTTTCCTCACATCAAGCTCACACTGAGCAAAATCAGAAGGTAAGAAAAGACTGAGTTGCAAAAGAAAAAAAGGGAGAGTGGATCATCACTGATGTTCTAAGCCACCCCAGAAGACATTTCTACCCTCCTAAACTTGTTCAAAATATATATTGTATAATTAAATACTGATAGGCCAGATATGTGCTTGTATATTTAGAAATGTCCTGATGGATTCTGTTGGAATCCTTTGGCTTTGCACCCTCTCATAAAAATGTGGAACTTCAATCTATTTTGCTGCTGTTGTGTGCTTTCAAGTCATTTGTGACTTACAGAGACCCTAAGACAAACCTGTAACTGGGTTTATTGGAAAGATTTGTTCAGAACGGGTTTGCCTTTGTCTTCATTTCAGGCTGAGAGAGTATAAGTTGCCCAAAGGTCACCCAGTGGGTTTCCATGGCTGAGCAGGTATTCAAACCTTGGTCTCCAGAATCTTAGTGCAACACCCAAACAACTACATCTCCTGTACCCCACTCATATAAGGGCTGCATTCTTCTTTCTCTCTCTGCACAAATAATCAAACCCAGAGAAGTCATATAAACAGAGCAAGGCCATTTGTTGAGCCATCCCATGCTTACAGACCACTAAGAACCCAAACTCATGCATTTAATTCCATTTAAATATTTACTTTCAGTAAGTTTTTAGCTGTATCGTTCTTTTTTAAAAATGTAAGCTGCTTTGGGTCCCAGTTTTGGGAGGAAGGCAGCAACGGCGGTGGCGGCTGCTGCTGCTGCTGCTGCTGCTGCTTGACAGTTGGAATAAAACAGAAATAGGAAAATTGTAAAAACACAGCTGCTTCTTGCGCTTCATCAAAGTGAAACATTGTCTCCCTGCAGGCATGCTAATATCAGCCTGTTGCAAAGGGAGGTTCTGCATTGCCATCTGACAAGGAGCAAGAATGAGAATGCACAAGATTTAGGTACATGTTTTCTGGGCAAACAGCAGTCTTCCTTTAAAAAAAAATAAAAACTTTCTTTTTCTCTTTCTTTCCTCTTGCAGTTTAAAGAGAGAGATGCGGAACCTGAGTATGGAATGCAACCTTGAGCCAGTAACTGTGTCCATGGCTTATGTTTACTTTGAGAAGCTTGTTCTCCAAGGCAAACTCAACAAACAGAACCGAAAACTGTGTGCTGGTGCTTGCGTGCTGCTTGCAGCCAAGATTAGCAGTGATCTCAGGAAACATGAAGTCAAACATCTTATTGATGTAAGTAGAGCTAGGATAACTTCCAAGAGTGTCCACGCAGACTTCTGTAAATCATCAGATATTTTTCCCCAAACCTTTACCTAATTTTTTCTGTAGATCTGCTTAAAATTTTGGATGGAAACAAGTGATAAGTCTCAGCACTTAGATTGGTGACCAAAATACTTACAGTAGTTTAAAAATATTTTTATTAACATGTATTTAATATATAAAACAGCATATAGGGGATAAAAAAACAAAATACTTATAGTATATTGGCAAAAGGGCTCTTTATTCAGTCATCACCAAAACCAGGTATGGGCACAGTGCAATCTACAAGCTACAATGCTGTTTCAAGGATTTTAGTGCCCTCAAAAATTTTGTCATGTCCCCCTCCCACCTGCTTTTAGGCCCAGGAGGTTCTTTTTTAAACTAGGAAGACTTCAACTTCCTGGTTATAAAAAAGCCTCTGTCGTCGTTGTTGTGTGTCTTCAAGTCATTTCTGACTTATGGCAACCTGAAGGTGAATGTGTTGTGGGGTTTTCTTGGCAAAATTCTTTCAGAGGGGGTTTGCCATTGCTGTCCTCTGAGGCTGAAAGAGTGTAACTTGCCAGAGGTCTCCCAGTGGGTGTCTATGGCCCTAAGTGGGAATTTGAACCCTAGTCTCTATAGAGTCCTAGTCCAAGATCCAACCATTACACCATTCTGTGGAGAGGGACATGAAAAAGTATGCTCTCTATATCCTCTAAAGGCCATGTGGAACATTTCTAATACTACCAAAAGTGGGGGGAAAAAAACAATTGGGGAGATGGGGGCAGCCCACTCAGATCTTCTGAGGGATCAATGCAGCAGCTGAATCCTTGGCAGCTGCCTACTCCTGCCATAAACTTTGGAGAACATCAGAGAAAGAGAGTCCAGAATCTTTCTCATGATTTGAAATATCATGGTCAGAATGAAGAAAGTAAAATGTTACTGTTCTCGTACCTCTGCATGGCCAGTCCTGGTTGCTTGCAGTTGGTAATCAACCAAATGACCATTTGTTGTTGTGTGCCTTCAGGTTATTTATGGCAACCCTATCATTTGTTGACAAGATTTGTTCAGAGGAGGGTTGTCATTGCCTTCCTCAGGGGCTGAGAGAATGTGACTTGCTTAAGGTCACCCAGTGGGTTTCCATGGCTGAGTGAGGATACAAACCCTACTCTCCTGGAATCCTAGTCCAAGACTAAGGGCATTCACTACACCACACTGGCTCTGACAAAATGACCATATACAACCACAAATAACAGCTGAGTATTGGAACTGAGTGTTGTTGATCATCACCAAAGCAATTCAGACTCTCAGGGTACACTCCCAGCAACTCTGTCGTTCAGCAATTCTTTTTGTTCAAACACATCTGCTGTTATGCTGGCTAAACCCTCCCCACCTGCATCACTAATGGCAAGAAGTTCCTTTTCTACTTTTTCTGTTTGCAAGATGTGGCTTTGGAGTGATCTTATGCAGCCAGATTTTGTGCATACTTACTCAAAAACAAATATTGTTAATTGTGATAGAGCAGATAAATGCATGGATAGAATTGCAGCCTCCCACAACTGTTTACCCCCCTTCAATGTAGTTCCAAGCTTCAAGGACTTTAAATGAGTTCTTATCTGCACACCAAGTACTGGCTGAATAGCCTTTGCACTCTTTATCAGAACTGTACAGAACTCCTGTTGCTTAAGTATGTAGAACAAGGATAGCACAGGGGATGCTGTTGTGTCCAGGTCATAGGAAGAGTGGGGGAAGCAGTTACGGTCAAAATCCTATAAGTCAAGCCATTAAAAATCTGCAAACCATTCTAAACATGGATATTATCTCTGGTAACATATTCTTGTTCTCCTGTTTTTGTTTTTGTTTTCTCTTGTAGAAGTTAGAAGAAAGATTCAGATTCAACAGACGGGATCTCATTGCATTTGAATTTACTGTACTTGTGGCTTTGGAACTAGCCCTTTATCTTCCTGACAACCAAGTGTTACCTCACTTCCGACGTCTCACACAGCAATCCTAGCCAAAACTGCATTCTAACAAAGTGCCAGTACTTAGATCCTGAACTTCATAGTTGGCCATCAGCATTCTCTGTGCCACAGTGTTGAACGTTATTATGAATATATCTGAAGTGAAGACTGCAATGGGATCCTTACAGAGCTACCAACATGGTGTAAACAAAACAGATTCCAGGTGTCAAGTGGAGAACATGAAATGCTGAGCTTTGGATTCGGACGTTAAAGCACAAATGATCTGCGATGAGTTGCCACTAGAAGCTGCTGGGTCATCCATTATATACCTGGTGGGTTTTTTTTAACACGGAAATTGTCCAGGCTCTCCAGGCTTTGCTGCTTTGTCACTTCCATAAACTTATTATCATTCTCTTATTCCTTTTTCTTAAATCTAAAAGAGCATCACCCATTCCAAAATGTTCTATGCTTCAAAAATATTACTGAGAATTCTTTTTACACTTTAAATCATGAAAACATGTACTATAGGGGGGAAGGTGTGCCTAAGGCTGCGCTGGGCTGGTACCAGTTTCTCTCTCTCCAATTAAGTTATATTGCTTTAGTGACAAATTCTGAACTTAAACAGCAGTGCATTGCTTTGCCTTTCTTTACTTTGTGCATAAAGAAAACAATTCCATTCTTGTCTGCACTATCATTTCCAGAAGGGATGTTTGTTCAAGAACAATATTCTGCTCAGTTCCTGGGGGAAAAAAATCTTCACTTTCTTTTTTTAAACAGAGACATGTTTCTCAAATGTTGCACTTGTTGAACAAGGCAGCTGTTACAAAACAATTCCCATTTTAACTTTGTCTTTCAGAGAATTACTGAAGGCCATTTGATTTACACTGGTAGTTTAGTTTTCTAGCTGCCAGAGATGACACCTTTCTGTCCCTGCGTATTGTAGCCTGAAACCAGTAACTGTTACATTTATAACAACATTTTCACGTATTGTCTTTCCTGTACGCTCTTGACATATAAAATTCTCTACCAGTACAGCTGTCGTTATCTAAATCAAGCCAATGAAACTCAGCATGTCTGACTTCTATAATACTGTTTTCTCCCCTTATAATTTGGTTCTTCCAAGCTTTTTGTCACTGTGATGATCCTCATGAACCTGACTTCATTGCACATTAAATCACTACACTCAAAAGAGCTTATTGTCCAGCAGAGTGGTGGTATACAGATGATACAAGTTCTACTATAGTTAGCCAAATATTTTGGCTTAAGCATCCAGATGTTAAAGTATGAACTGTATTAACTTTTGAACCTGTAGCAGAAGAGTCAGTGGCTGTCAGGTTTCTTTTCTAAGCAATATTGTGATACAAGACAAAGTATTTATGTGTGCAAGTTTGTGTGATATTTATTAGTAAACATTAATACTTGGGTGTTGTGATTGAGAAATTCATACTCTTAACTCCTTTTTATTGCTACATTGGCCAGTTCTAAACACCATGCAGAATGAAATAGTAGAGTAAGGTGCAGAATTGTGAATTGTACCACTACAGATAAGAAGATAGTTTTAAATATGAGCATTCCCTCACTCCGTTGCATAATAATCCAAGCACACTGGGAGGGCTTGGATTAACCATTTTCTTCTATGTACTCTTGTACCATATGCATGTTCTTTATATAAAATATCATACAAAATATATGGCCATCACCCCTGTGCAAGTTTGAAGTGGTACAATTCACAGTTACTGTGTAAGTTCATATATTGGATCTTAGAAACCAAGTCTCTTGCTAAAATGAAGAGGGCTATATGCTTACCAGTATCTAGAATGTTGCTATTTTTACTGAAATAAAATGGGGAGGGGAAAGTCACAAAGTGGTAGTAGAAACATTTGAAGAAAGAATTCGCAGCCATCAGTGCATTGCCCGACATGGAATTATTCAAGTGAGGAGGACTTAGCTTCTTGGTCCCTAGCTTCTGGTGCCTATGCATGAATGGAAGAATGACTTGGCTCAATCATTTTAGATCAAGCCGGTTTGACATCATTGAAATTGCTGAAAGCATAGCCTCTTGAATCAGGGCTTGAATATTCAATGCAAGTAATAGTACCAGTCCAGTCATAACTATAGTCCCTTTTTATATAATGTAACATAGGGATATATAATGTAGTATTGGGTTCAATATATACTTATACGTAGTGTAAATTTTGCTGTTCAGAGTGTAAGATGCAGTATGCCTTATTTCTGAACAGACATTTCATAATACAGGATGACATCCAGCTTTTCCCAAGACAAATTTAGACATGGTTTCATAGGGTATTGAAGCATATAGTCCTCCACTTGAACAAAAAGAGGCTGTAAAAAATAACATAAACAGGATTGACTTGTATGCATTGTGTCCTGAATAATTGTCAATGTAACCTTTTTCTAGCTAATGCAGTTGTTACTTTATCCAGGCAAAAATTTAGGTTTGGTGAGGGTAGATTGACTCATGTTTAAGACTGCTTGCACAGACCTTGGTAGGGTTCCTTTTATTGGAAACTTTTGGAAGTAGTATTTCCGAGTTCTATATTTGAGCTGCACAATGCTGTAAGAATTGAACTGTGATGTGTCTGAATGTTTTCTTTGGAAAATGTATAGTTTCAAATTAAATTATTCAGTGAATATTCAGGCAGTGGAGAAATGGATGAACTCTACTGTTCAAGGCATAAGCTTCAAAAGAAAGCCTTTTCATTTTGTCTGTATAAGGCCAATGGTGTGGTTGCATCCTCTTCATTGATTAGATTTATAATTTTTCACAGTAAGGTAAAAATCATTTTTTTAGAACAAAGAATCTAAAATCAAATGTTTTGACTTGTTCCTTATTTCTGCACAAGTATATCTGCAGATTTGAGTTGTCCAATATATGGACAAAAGAAGACTTCTTGTATTCATTTATTGTGTGTAAGAAGTTTTTTGTATTACTATCAAAGATGTTCAACCTGAAATACAGCTTGAGATATGTGTTGATCCAGGCGATATAAAGATGAGGACTGAGGATCACTTTTCATTTTTAACTTTGCAATTGGACTTGTATGTTGAGGTTTTTATCCCCAAGATTTAATCTGTACAGAAACAGTCAGCTGCTGAATACTGCAGTGAATGCAGAAGGTATGGAATTGGTTTGCATTTTTTTTACCTTATTTTTGGATTCTATTCATTCAGCTAAACTTCATTGTATTCCTTATTCATGCGAAAGCTGCCACTGTGTGGTAGAAATTATTATTACAAGCAAGCCTAGATCCAATGTAAAATCCCAAATTGTTTTTTTAGAGATACTAGTCTCTAACAGTTGAGGTTTAAATTATGTAATCTTGTGTAAATAATGGTGCTTGTCTAAGTCCAAGAAAACACTCTGAATGGGAGTTTGTATATTTAATGTTAATAGTATGTTTGTGTCGTCCTAAATTTAAGTTCTTGCTTTGTTTACTGTCTAATTCTGTTCTTCCAATGAAATGGATGAATTTGTTCATAAGGTGCTGTGTAACTGAATGTTTTGATACCTATTTTATAACCAAGCACACCTGAAGATACTTCAGGTTGTCATAAATATTCCTTTAAAAACACTTACTTAGTATGTTGTCTTGTTCTTCTTCCTGTCCCAAAACCATCCAAGGGCATATGGGCAAAATGACTAGATTTTTAAAATGAGTACTACACCAGCATACAAGATAGGGATGGGGAGAGCAAGGATGATTAGAAATCCAGATATCCAAGTCTGATTGTGTGTGTTTGTTTTTTCAGAACAATTTTTTTTTAAAGATTTAATACAGTATTACTGTCAGGTAGGGTGAGGGGAAGAGGCCCTGTAAGATTGTAAGTGGAGGTTTATATTTCCTTTCTACTGTGATGTATTTCTGTTCTGCAAAACTTTGAACTAGAACCCACATTAGGATCCAGTTTAGTGAGTTGTGGAGTTTTCCCCCTAAGCTCCATAGTTTTGCAAAACTAGCCTTAAATCCACCCAGTTGAAATATTTTTAAAATGATTTTCTAGTGTCAATAGTGTTAAAACATTGGTGTAGTCTAATCTTAAATACATATCTATCGTACAGTGTATTGTACTCAACTAATGGAGTCTTAAAAGTGAGTCATTTCTGTTACGTGTTATCTAACAGATGTCACAAATATGACTTTGATTTGCCACTGATTTGCAAGGCAGGGTACTTTATGAAGCAAAAGTGTTTATTCACACCAAATTTGGACTGATACTGATTTGTTAAAAAGAAATTGTATGTGGCAGTGTGATAGGCCATGTTCATCAATTATTTCACGAGGGTTGCTTGAGACCAAGTCCGTAAAGTCTACTTTGATGAGCTCATAGAATCATAGCTGGAAGAGAAGAGACCACAAGGGCCATCAAGTCCAACCTCCTGCCATTATCTGAGCTAGCAGCAAGCTGACCCTTTTTGTCAGTTGCATAAATAGAAAAAAAGACACAAATAGCTGCTTACGACTGTTCCAATTATAAGTACAAATAGACCATCTGTTTCAGTGCTTGCCTTTTTTATGTCAGTTGATCAGTGATATTTTTAGATATCAAAGTGTCCAGAGTTGAGTTGCACAATGAAAATAAAGGACAGAACCAGCCAGCTTCTGTTTCATCTTGGATAGGCTGTATCCTTGTTTCTCCCCTCCAGCAGCATAAATCAAGTGCCCAAAGGTTTATGTTAAATGTTATATTGACCTTTGAGGCAACAGCTCAAGGCTGTCCACAACATTTTTAAATACAATTCACTAAAACATCAGGATAATATACTAAAATAGCAGTTTAAAAAACTGTAAATGTACATTTTATTTTAATAAAGGAAAATGGGAACACTCAGGGCTTTTAAGGATTGTTTTGCAGTGATGTATTTAAGTCTTCTACTCCAAGTCTCCAAGTCTCTACCTTCAAGTCTCAAGTCCTTGAAGATACTTTCAAGTCAAATCTCAAGTCTGGGAGCCAACTTTATACCCCAGCCTATATTCCAGAATTTCTGGACAGAGACAAATAAAGTCAGTTTTAACAATTTAAGCAGAGTTGGCCTCCCACATTTGCTATTTTGCCATCTGCAGCTTCAGAGGTGAGGAATAGGATTCTTCTCTCTCTGCCTTCCTGAAGCTGGAGGCTTTTGTGCCAATGGGCATAAAAGAGTCTGCAGCTTTGGAAAAGGAGAATAGGATCCTTTTTACTTCCCATTTCCGAAGCCAAAGGATTTTCAGAAGTAGGGAATGGGATCTTTCTTACTGTCCATTACTAAAGCTTCAAAAACTGTAGACAGATGGATCCTTCCTCCTCAGGCCCACAGCCTAACACACTTGCTGTTCTCTGAGAAACGTGCCCTATGATTTGGGGCCCAATCTTGCCTTCTGCTCTTAGGAAAAGCTTTAGAAGTCTCCTCCAATATGCAGCAGGGACAGGCTGCTGAGCAGACCTCAAGCCCATTGCCTAACCTATTTACTGTTCCCCTCCAAGAAATGTGCCCACAGTTTGGGCTTGAGACAGATTGTCATGTGATCAGCAGGCAAAAATTGCTGGAAGTGCTTTTCAAAGTAGTAGGGTTTCTGGATGAATGTGTTATGTTACTGAACCAAGGGCAACAAGTCAGTCACTAAAAAATAGACAAATCTTGAGTCGAGTCGAGTCAGTGCATCTTTGTTGTCAAGTCTGAGTTGAGTCACTGAGGTGACTTAAGTCCAACTTGAGTCCAAGTCAGTCAACTCGAGTCTACATCACTGCTGTTTCGAAGAAATTAGTTGGCCTCCCTATCAGTGGCTGCCATCTTGTGCACTAAGACATTTGGACGAAAAAGACTTAAGATGAAATATAAGACTTAAGATGGAGAAGATGGAATCCTTGATTTCAAAGAGAACACAGATAGTGTGTGCATAACAGAAACCTGGTAGAATGTAGATTAGTGGGATATGGTCATCCCTGGATACAAGGCATATGAAGGATGTTAGGCAGAGTGGTACCCATTTCTATATCAAAAAGGACATAGTGACAAGCTAGAAATTTCACATAGAATCATTGTGGATCATAACATCAGCCCCCAATAGTAATTTAGTACTGGGATGGGCTGTTGCTCTCATGGCCAAAATACTCAGCATGATCTTGAGATGGAAAATGAAATCATGGAAACATCCAACAACAACCTGCTCACTTGCTGCATTTACACAGACTCAATCCATGTCCACTCACCAAAAAGGTAAAATTTCTAAATATCCTAAACAAGGATGCCTAAAAACCATGTGTCATGGAACCAACTAGAAAGGAGGTGGTCCTCCAAACCAGTTCCCAGATTTCAAGGGTTAGCTGCTCTCTCCTAGGCCTCAGGGGAAGGACGAAATGTGAAGAAGAAAGTGCAATCTTCAGAAGAAAGAAAATTGGTAGGTACTGGCCCTCCCTGCTTTGGAGCAGGCAGCTCCAGAGAGTCCGCTTTGCCAGCCTTTCCTTCCTCAAAGTTTTTCAAACCATAGCCACCACTAAAGCTCGGAGGAGGAGGAGCAATTAGCATGGGGAAATATTGAGCCATCTCAGTATTTGCTGACTAGGACTCACTGAATATATCAGTGAGCATTTTGTGGTTGCTTTCTTATTATTTTCCCAATTCTGTTCCCACCTTCCTCACTCTTTCCTAACTGAATGAAACCATTTCCTTTCTGGGTCTGAAGTACACATGGATTGCACCATTGTTGGTAAAAAGCCTGTTACTAATCTGCTTAGGCACTTCATGCCTTTATTTTAATTGACTTGACCGCTGTTTCTTCTCTTCTTTCCCCCTCTCCCCACTGCAACTCCTGGCTAAATGTCTTCCCTTCCTTCTCATCTGTTTTCCTTCTCTCTGCTGATAGTCCTACCTGAACCGTACTCATCTTCTCCTTCATTCCCTAGTTACTCTCTTATGTTCCTTCTCATCCCACCCCAAGAGTTTTACCATGACTGACTTTATTGTCCATGACCTCTTCGTCAGATGTATGAAAATTTATCCACAGTCAGCACACAACTGCAGACCAAGCATATTTTCATCTTTCACCATTCTCCTCCTGCCTCTGTCTCTTGGTTCTTCTCTTCCCTTTGTTACCATGGTTCAGACTTACCCGGTGATAGTACTAGATATCTCTTGATATCAAACTTATTTGGCCTTCACTTGGCCTTTCTCTGCCACCCGGCTTCACGTGTTTGCGAGGCCACCGGACAAGCACGTAAACAGGCACGGCCAGTTAATGGTTGGGCATTCCAATCCCCACTTAGGCAGGCAGATTAACGCCACTCTGTTGCTTCAGGGACCTCTTTGCAGACACACCTTGCTTAAGCGCGACTTTACACAACGACGCTCGGCCTTGAGCCGGCACTCCCTCAATGCTAAGCCATTTGCATACTGGTTACACTATTGTTATATTTGCACTAAGCCCATCGTGTAAAACTTGACCTTTCCTAAAGCTTTGTCCCGCTCCAAACTCGCATTGTTCTCACCAAGTATGGCATGGCCTGTAGGCACAATCCACCCTATAAAAAGCCCCCGATTCCGAGACCTCCTCGAATCGCTCTCGACTTCCATGCCGCCTTGCTGTCGTTCGGTCTGACGAGCTCCCCTCAGCGAACTGCGCTGAGCTTTCTTCCCTGCAATCCTCCACTTCTCTCCAGGACTACGAGATAAGGTGTCATATCACCCATTTCCCCAAAAAACTCTCATTTCTAATTTCTAGTTAGCTGTGTGCTTGTGGTGTCTCTTCTATTGTTTGTCCTTTAATAAAGATATAATTTTTGCTATTTTGAAAACTGTCTGACTGCTCTTCTGACCTGACGCTGTATACATAGGGTTGCAAGATCCCTGCTAAGTTACCCTGCCTCTCATTAGCGTAAGAGAGTGCTCAAGTTTATTTCCCCGTCTTGTGTTTTTGCTTGGTTTTTGGGCGTCCCTCCTGGGACCCCCAAAATACAGGGTAACACCTTCCTTCTCCTTTCCCACCCCGGTATCTCCTAACTGCACTCATCTTTGTCCTTCTCTTGTCCAATTCCCCATGTCTCAACCTCTTTCTCTTCCCTCTTCAGTTCCCCACACTCCATTTATTTTCTTTCCCCTTCACATGCTCTTTTCTCCTTCCATCCACTCCCTTTTTGAAAGGGGAAGGAAGGAGATGAGGATGTACCCCAGTGTGTCCTTTAGAGTCTTCAGCAGTGATGCTGAAGCAGGATTCAGGATTTAAACAAAACTTGAGGGCAGTACTCTCATCCTGAGATGATTCTTCTTGCTCTGAAAACCAGGAGAGAAACCTGGCCAAGGCACCTGGGGAGCCCATCTAATGAGTGAAATCACTGATGCAAGATGGGTCTCCGTTACCCAAAGTGGTACTCATTCACAGGACATTCTGATCTCAAGTCTGTAGACAAGCCACTAGTGTTACTAAAACTGGTGGTGGGGCAGAAATAGGCATTTCCCTCACTTCCTAAATTACTTCAGGCAATGAGCATCTTTTGATTTCAAAAGTGTTGTGGTGTTTGCCTGCTGTAGACAAAAAGAAAAAACACCTCCTAACAAAGATACTACACAGCATGAGTTTTATTGTCTAAGACTTGATGGTCCATGACCGCTTTCAGCAGATGCACGCCGCCTGAAACAGAACTGTCAACAGTTTTAAATCATGGGCATTTCTGCACTACACTGTTATAGTGCTATTCCATTTTCAATCTCCTGTGGAATTCTGGGGCGCAGTGGTTAAATGCCAGTACTGCAAGCCACAAGGTTGTGAGTTCGATCCTGCCGGACTCCAAGGTTGACTCAGCCTTCCATCCTTCCGCAGGTCGGTAAAATGAGTACCCAGCTTGTTGGGGGCATGTATAGAAATGTTTCGAAATACATGCTATTTGTAAGCTGTTCGCCACCTCAATCCATATGGAGAGGCGGGATACAAATAAATAAATAAATAAATAAATAAATAATAAAAATAAATACTGAGGTCAAAGAGTTCTCTGGCTGAGGCATCTAAAGGCCCTTCCCTAAACTGCAAACCCCAGGGTTCCATAGGATGTTGGAAGTGGAATAACAGCACTATAACAGTGTAGTGAGGAAAGGTCCAGAGTTCAAGTTAAGACACACCACAGCCCCATGCTATCTTATTTTGAATGTCTCTTCCTTGTCTTCAGAATAGCAACACTGGTGAGGCGTTTTGTTTTTGTGGGAGCGTGCCTGCGAAGACCCCACCTCCGCCATGAAAAAATAATACCCAAGTATTAGCTTCTATTTCTGAGGAGATTTTCTCAAGGTTTCAGGCACGTTTGATTGACCGTTCCTGGCGGGGGGGGGGGGACAGAGGCAGGCAAAAGGCAGCCCTGGGGATTTCTGGCCATTTCCAGGGGACGTTACACTTTCGGAAGTCCTGGCAGCCCCCAGCGATCCAAAGGGCAGGAACCCAGCTGCCAAAGCCACCACAGTTGCCCACCCCTACTGTGGGAGCTCAGCCACACGGGCCCGATTTCGAACAGATCGTTGCTGGAGGAGGCTCAGTTCTCCCTGGTCTAGTCTTGGGAGGCTCAAGCCCACTCCCCGCGAAGTTCGGGGGTCCCTGGCTGTCGCGCTAGTCAGCTCTTGTCTTTTTAATACAGAGACCTAGGCCATTTTAGTGTTTTTAATGTATTTATATACTGTTGTAATGCCGCCTCGATCTATTGGGAGAGGCAGGATATAAATAAATTTTATTATTATTATTATTATTATTTCCGCACTGGGCTGTTACAGCGTTATTATTCCACTTTCAACATCCTATGGAATCCTGGCGTTTGCAGTTTAGGGAGGGACCAGGATCCCATCGGATGTTGAAAGCGGAATAATAGCTCTATAACAGTCTAGTCCGGAAACGGCCCTGGCGTCCCCGCTTTTCCTCGCCTCTTCAGCTTTCCCTCAAGCGAGCGCCTCATAAATTCCCGCCTTTTTCGTACACAGAAGCTCCCCGCCGGCGGTGAGGCGGAGAGAAAGAGAGGCGTGGCTACCACCCTCCCTCCCAGTCCCGCCTTCGCGGTGACGTCACAGCCCGTGCTCGTTCGTTCCAGTTGCGTAAAATGCGTGCGCGCCGTCCTACGGCTTTTCCTCCTCCTCCTCCTTCCGACCTTTCTCGTCGCTTCCGAGTGACGTGGCCCTCCCTTTCCGGCCTGGGCTCGCGGCGTGTGAGGAGGTGAGGCGAGGCCGGCTCCATTTTGTGGGGGGCTAATTCCTCCCCGTTACCTTCTCTCGGGGGTCAGAGTGGAAAATGGGGAGGTGGGGTGAAGGGCTTAGCTTAACCTCTCCACATTCTTCAGCCTTTTAAAAGCGGAGTCGCGCCTGTTTAGTTGTCTTTGGTCTCTTCTCTGGTCCCGGGGAGGAGAAAAGGGGAGCTTTGGAGCAGATTCCATTTTAAAGAGAACGTTGCTTTTGTGCCCAAGTGGCCCAGAGTGACTACAGTTTTCTCCCTGACCTCATAAACTAGTTATCCAGAAAGCCAGTGTGCTTGGAAATTTCAGCCTTCCCATAGTGGTCGAAGTGAGAATGAAGCTGACTTAATTTAAAAATTAAAGTTATCCAGAGACTTATTATATATGTAAAAGTTAATGGATGATTCTTGAGTATGAACAGCTATGAATTTTTTCTTTTTTCCTATTTTTGATTAAAGAGGGGTTACAGACCTTTGTCTCAAAAGCTGTCACTTTGTTAGAGGAAGAAATCTACCTTTATTGTGTAAATAGTTCATATTGTGTATAGAGTAATGTTGTGTAGATCGTGATAGGATTGTTTATATGTTAGAATCATAGAAATCATAGAAATGTAGAGTTGGGAGAGACCCCAGGGGCCATCCAGTCCAACCCCCTGCCATGCAGGAACACCCTCAAAGCAATCCCGACAGATGGCCATCCAGCCTCTGCTTAAAAACCTCCAAGGAAGGAGACTCCACCACACTCCATGGAGGCAGCAGATTCCACTGCCGGACAGCCCTGACTGTCAGGAAGTTCTTCCTGAGGTTCAAGTGTTGTTTAGGTCTTTCTTGCTTCTTATATTGGTTTTGTATATTTTGTGTGTTTGTGTGTGTTTGTCTTTTTACATGTGAGGCGATTTATAAAATTTATAAAAATTAAAGTTATCCAGAAAGCAAAGGTGGCTGAGCATGCTTGGAAATTTCAGTCTTCCCCTTGTAACCACAACCGGATCTTTTTTTGAAAATGGGGCATTATTTTAAAATTAAGATTTTATAGAAAGTAAACGTTGCAGAGCATGCTTAGAAATTTCAGCCTTCCCATAATGGTCGAAGTGGGAACTATTTTGGAAAATGAAGCTGACTTAATTTAAAAATTAAAGTTATCCAGACAGTTATTATATATGTAAAAGTTAATGGGTGATTCTTGAGTATGAACAGCTATGAATTCTTTCTTTTTTCCTATTTTTGATTAAAGAGGGGTTACAGACGTTTGTCTCAAAAGCTGACACTTTGTTAGAGGAGGAAGTCTACCTTTATTGTGTAAATAGCTCATATTGTGTATAGAGTAATGTTGTGTAGATCGTGATAGGATTGTTTATATGTTATTTAGGTCTTTCTTGTTTCTTATATTGCTTTTGTATATTTTGTGTGTGTGTGTGTGTTTGTCTTTTTACATGTGAGGCGATTTATAAAATTTATAAAAATTAAAGTTATCCAGAAAGCAAAGGTGGCTGAGCATGCTTGGACATTTCTGTCTTCCCCTTGTGACTACAACCGGATCTTTTTTTGAAAATGGGGCATTATTTTAAAATTAAGATCTTACAGAAAGTAAACGTTGCAGAGCATGCTTAGACATTTCAGCCTTCCCATAGTGGTTGCAACCATAACTTTTTTTTTCTAAAGAAGCATTAATTTAACAGTTAAGGACGTACTACAAATCCATTATCAGTTTGGTAACATCCTGTTTCAGAAGTGAGTTTAGGAAGGTTAAGTTTAGTTGGTTCAGAATACCCACAGGCGTAGTGCTTTTAATTCTTTACTGTTTTGACAGATGGGTGCTGGTGCATTGTGACACTAGAAATACACTGAGTATACAGGTATAGCCTTGTTTTCATCACTGAAATCCAGGAAAACTTGTTGCTTTTCCTTAGTGGGATCAGCACCCAGGCTCTTATCTATAGGAGAAGACTATACTTAAATGAACTGTGGCTTCTGTAGTGTAAAATTGAGAGGTAGCTTATGGTATCCTAAAGTTATGTTGTTTTAGTCATAGGTCATGTATTTACATATTGAAAGTGTTACTCTGAGTACTTTGTGAGTAAAAGTGATGGACAATTCTCTGAAAAGTGCAAGGGTTACAAAAGTAAAATTTCCAAGCTTAACTACTGAACATAATCTTTTTTTTTTTTAATTAGAGGAGTAATTGTAAGTGTTCTGTGAAATCTAGAAGCTTGTGTATTTTTCTTGGTTGAAATTAAAGTGATCAGTTAAAATCATCAGTGTTCCTCTTTTGAAAACAATGCTATTTTGTGATGACTCTAGGCTTAGGCATGGGCCTTCCCTTTTCTTTTTGCCTGAAAGGAATACCCTCTTGGTATAGCACAGATGAGGTCTCAAGGATCCATTCCACTCTGCAGGCATCTAGTTAGAAGAAATTAAGTTCTCATAAAATATGTGCACCCCGTCACTTGCACTTGTGAGGATTACTACTGTTGATCAAACTATGAAAAGTGGTTTTTCTGAACTAAAGCCTTAGGATTGTCAAAAAGTCAACAGGTAACTGACAACTAAAAAACCTTCTTTCATAAATAGCCTTTTGTTAACTAGTTTTATAGTGGTATTTAGATGAGATACCATGACTTTTTTTTGAGGAAAAGAGTAGCTCAAAGACTGGTGGAGATGGAAGGCTTATGTGTTTTCTAGCCCCATCAGCATCTACCAGATACTGATTTGTTGATATCTTTTCTCAACAGTTTTCTATTGCACGTTACCTGTGGCAAGTAATCTTGAAATACACAATGCAGAACGACGCTGGGGAATTTGTGGATCTCTATGTGCCTCGTAAATGGTGGGTATACAGTTGATCCGTGAAATGGTTGGCCCGTCTTGAGTAGCATGAAGTTTACCTCTTTCCAGAGAGCTGCTTGTGTTAGTCTACAGCAAAAAGTCCTGTGGCACCTTTAAGATTTGACCAGTATTATTTTGCAGAATCTTTTTGTGAAGCACGGCCTACTAATGTAACACTAAGTAATATAAGAATGAATCTCAGTGATTTTTTAGCCCATGTGCTCCTCCATTGACTCTCTTTCTCCAGTAGAGTCACAGAGAGACCAGTAATAACAACAGTTGGTTGAAGTATTCCAGTTTCATAAACTACAGCTTGAGGTTGGCACGTTTCAGTTAACCGTACTTAAGTTTAACCAAATGTGTCCTTGTTTGGATAATACTGACAAATAGTGAGTAATATACAATGGGAGCAAATCGCACCCAGAATCATCTAGCCATCAAGAACAGTTTGTGGATTCTGCATACAGCAGTCCAAAGAAGTTAACTTTTTCAGTTTCTAGTTAAATATTCCTTTGTGTGCTATAGTCAGCTTGCTGAACTTCTTTAGTGGCCAATACATTTTTTGCCCTGACCTGCCATTGTTGAAGAGAAGCACTGATGACAGCTACCTACGTAATTCTCACACATCTTTTGAAATATACATTACCTAATCTTCAAGAAGATCCCAAAGGCAATTAATTAGGCTGGTTGTTAAATAAAGCAAGTCTACTCAGAGGAGAGCCCTAAAACATTGTCTTCTCAGGCTTTGGAAAGAGTGATTCATGGCAAAAATCTGTTTGATTATTGTTCTCTTATGGCCTTATTTTATTATATCCTCTACAATAGCCTTATTCTGTTACTAGCTCTATAATGCATTGAGAGATTCAGTGACAACGGTGTGTCCACCTCCATAGATTTTGCTCCTTAAAGCCTCCATTCTGCTTAAAGAGTTCAGCTGTACTGCACTGGTGGTTGAATCTTACTTGAGCAGTGGTGCTGTGGCCATGATATGAGCAGAGTCAGAGGGTTCATTTCACCACTAGGGAGTAAGGTACACCTCCCTGTTTTGAGCATGGGCTGTTGGTAAACACTTGCAGTAGGATATGATGTTCTGCTGCACTTAATGCAGAAGGTTTATTTAGGGGGTGCAGGACAAACTGAGGCACCCAGAATTCTGGTCATCCAAAACAGGGGGATCATTAGAATGCTGCAGCTTCACTGTATCTAAACGACCAACCTGCCATTACCAGGTGATGGTAACATCACAAAGAGAAAGTTCTAGATATAAAGAGAGGTAATAACAGAGGGAGCTTAAAGAAGGAAGTGAAGTCAAGGAGTGGATTGAGCAGTGGTAACCTGAAGGAAAGGTATATGTAGTGGAAAGGGGTGGCATCTGAGGAGAAGGAGAGTATTTAGAAATAGAACATTTCAAGGAGGATGAGAGAAAAAACAAGCAGCTCTAGGAGAAAAGTAGGCAGATCAATAAATGCAGTAGGGCTGAGGGCATAGTGTTAAAAACAACCACGGACAGATGAGAAGAAGAGGAATGCAAAGAGGAGTGATTATATTCAGTTGCATCTGTAGTTTTGTTCTTGGGTTTTAGAATTGTATCTAGACCAGTATGGTTCCTTTCACTGGTTGACTGTTTGCCTGATGCTCTGGATCTAAGATACCATGCACATTGCTATAGAAGTTTTTATTTTTGTAAACACTAGGATTTTGTGTTTCTTGTGTATGAAGGGCAAAATTTCACACAATACTGGTTCCAAAAAAAGAATTATTTTCCATTTCTTTTCCCTGTTCTATCAAGGAATGTTAACATTCAGAAGATGATTTGTAACATAGAATGTAACATAGTTTTGAGACTTCAATTTATTACAACTTATTTCAAAAAGGAAATGAAGTTTCATGCCTCGATAGAGAGAATTCCAGAATTTAAGAGGCCATATTGGGTATTAGTTGTGCCTAGAATGTAGGAGTAAAGCCAAATTTCTTGGATAACCAGACCAAAGCAGTTAGGTCATGCTTTGGCTAAAAGAAACCCATCTTGTTGACATTGAAGCAAAACGAACTGAAAATGTCTGGTGAGGTCTCGGGGTTATTTTTTTTAAAACGTTTTATTCAAAGAAATAGCCACAATGTCCACAGGGGTTATGACCCCTTGGGGACTGTGGCTCCTGGTAAAATATTAGGTTGACAGGCAGGGTATAAATTCAATAGATGAATAAATAATAGGGTATCTTTATGTGATGTTTCTAACAGGGATATCATTAATGCTACAAATTCTTTCAAATGGAGCTAGGAGTTTATCTTGATATCAAGGAATATCCACTAGAATTATGTCGTGTAATCAGGTTGTATTGTGGCAGAAATGGTGGTTCATTGAATGGGTAAATTGAATGAAGTACAAATTGTCAACTGTAGGAAAAAAAGAGTCTTACAAATGATTTTTAAATGAATCTGGCAAGGGCAGCAACCAAGGCTTTTAGCTTCTTCTTCTGCATTGTGCTTGAAATTTCAGCCATGACCTGGAAGTTGCTAAGGCATATCTTGAAGTATGGTAGGGCTAATGCCCTTTGAGAGACATTAGCTCCCGTCAGCTATACAGTGGGATAAGTCTTTTCTAGTCCTGTGCTTTGATGATATGTCTTTGGTTTTTTTATCTCTTCAGCTCTGCAAGTAACCGGATAATTGGTGCTAAAGACCATGCCTCCATCCAAATAAATATTTCTGAGGTAAATACAATATCAGAACATAGAAGCTGAAAACCATAAATGTTCCACATTTTAGTGACTTCATTTAATGAGGCTTGCAGTTTGCTGCTCATGTAGGTTGAATAGTACTCACTAACTACCGCAAAAGTTGAAAGCTACTGAGCACACTCCCAGCTTCAGAAGGCTATTTGCTCTTTATGTCTACAGTAATTCAGACTAAGCTTTGCGCTAACCCAAAGCAGTTATCAAATGCCTGTAAGTATAGAGAAAACCAGTGTTGGCTGATTTGTGCTGCTCTGTTGGTTGCAGAACCTTTTCCCCTTTCTGCCTTTAGAGGTGTTTATATTTTAAGACAAAACAAGGAAGAACTCTAAGCATTATTAGGTATAACAGCAGTGTAATCACTGAAGCTTTTCTTGGACTCTTGGGTCCAGAGGATGCAGAGATGAGTAATTATTCCCTGTGCTAGACTTCCTGTTACAAGGAAGAGCCAAATACAGCAGTTGATACATCAGCAACCATCGTTGGACTAAGAACCTTCAGAGTCCAAAGACAACACACAGCAGGGCAGAACTGGAGACTGAAGAATACTGAAGTGAACAGCTAATAATCTCTCCATAGTATAGAATTTCCTTTAATTTTCTTGCATGCTGCTGTTTTTTTTTTGTTTTTTTTTTCTCTTTTAAATGCTAAAGGTCAAGAAAAGAGCCAGTTCTGTTTTTCAGCATTTCCCTTTGCTCCTTAAATTCCTGCTTTGGTTTGACTGTGCTATGGATTAGCAAAAATGAAAAATAAATCCTTTTCCATGCGTGGAATATGCCTGACCTTTGCTCCAGACTTTAGTACTCCAGTGGTTCTGATCAAATCCATTTTTCTTTGAGATTTCTAAGCCAGTCTGTTTATTTTCTAATAACTCTCTGTTTGGATTTAAAAATCCAAAAGATAGCTGTGTTTTCTCTATGTTCTCTATTTTTCCAAATATAACTGCAGAGCACTTAAAATGTTGATAAATAATCTTAAATCCAATTTCAGGTTGATAAAGTCACAGGCAGAGTCAATGGCCAATTCAAAACATATGCAATTTGTGGAGCAATTCGTAGAATGGTAAGTATCTAAATGGTTTTCTGTGTTTTTCTAGACACAAATGTTTGGCTGACATTGGTAACATTCCAATCCCCAGTCACTTCATGGTAAATGCTAAAGATACCAAGTGCTGAATATATTTGACTGCACCATTTCATGACAAGAACTGACATTTGCCGTCTCAGGAGGGAGAGTAGTAACTAGTCGATGTTGGAAAGGAAGATAAACATGCCTAGTACTGCAGACTAAATAATCACTGCAATTGTGGTTATGTAAGGTTTGGTTGTTTTTGTTTTCCTCTCCTAGAACAGAAAGATGTGTGTCTTAACATCATCCTACTCATGCTTTCCTAAAATTAGCTACATGAGAGAATCAGCATTTCCTGTTATGGAGATAATATACGTAGGACACTTTGAATACATGGAAATACTATGCAGATATTGGGGGTGCCTTTTTTACAGTTCACACCTATCTTTTTGATGGTTTTATGCTTTTTATGTTTATACTCCTTTTTTGTGGCATTCTGCATTTTATTCTAAGCCAACTTAGACATACAAAGGAAAGGAAATACTGGAAAGATACGTATGTAAGAAAGAATGAAATTCACAATAGTAGCACAGTTTCAGGAACCAAAGTGCGATATAGTTTTCTACTCACAGGTTTCTTCCAGATACTATACAAATTCCAAAGCTAACATAAGGGTGTTTTTTTTAAGAGTGAAATTTAATGTTTGGCAGTGTATTCTTAGCTATTTTAACTACAAAACTTATTTCTCTGTTTCAGGGGGAATCTGATGATTCTATTTTGCGTCTGGCAAAAAATGATGGTATCGTTTCCAAGTAAGTTTTTTTATCTATCTATCTATCTATACATACACACACATGCGTGTGTGTGTGTGGGACTGTGAACACTGGGCAAAACAACTTCCTTGCGGTAGAATGTCATGTGTAAAGTCAAAGGCTTTCATGGCCAGAATCCATGAGTTGTGGGTTTTTTGGACTATGTGGCCGTGTTCTAGTAGTATTTGCTCATGACATTTTACCTGCATATGTAGCTGGCATCTTCAAAGGATCTGGAGACCTGGAGGTGGAATGGAGTATATATACTTGTGTGATCCCCAGGTGGGAGGGATTTGCTTTTGTGATGCATTAGTGAGGCAGCTGGCCTGTTAGTCAGGGGATATGCATAACAGTTGTGTGTGCATTTAAGTACTTGTTAGCAATCCATTGTATTGTTTCCTGTAGAGAGACCTCCTGAGTCTGAGTGGTGTTCTTTGGCATATTTTTGAGTCTTGATTTTAGTGCTGTCATCTCTTTGTCTTGGGTGCAACACAGAGATGCACTGTAGGCTTAATCAGCATCTTGTGCTGTTCTGTCTAACTCCTTAAACCATTGGAAGGCTAAACATTTGTTTTTCTTTTTCCAGAAATTTCTAACTGAAGAAGACTGATGATATGGAATTTATTATAAAATAAAAAACTGGGAAACATCTGGTGTACACTGTGTCTTTTTCACTTGCAACAGGAACTCTGAAAAGATTACTGGTATTGTTGCTGTGGCTCAAATGAGGCCTTTTTAATAGTGGAATGCTATACATTTCTACTCAAAAATAAATTCCATTGAATTCAACAGTACTGTATGAAATTACAGACTAGTATTTCTCTTCATAGAGTATCCTATTGCCTTTTCATTATCACTTCCATGAGATGACATATTAGCTGAGACTCAGGTAACAGAAAACATCTTTCAGCCTGTCATCTTCACTTGTGTTTGGTTTGTAGAAGCCATACCTGGCTTACCATAAAGATGTGCACAGAGAAGATTTTATTTTAATTTCCCTATGGGTTAATGCAATTAGTTTGTCTCTAATAGTCTGATTTTTTACTATTTCCTTATGTTTGTATAGTTTGGCAGATTTTCCTTACACTTAACTATGCTGCAGGCAAGCAATTGTTAAAAATTTTTGCTTTGCCTGTGATAAATATCATTCCAAAGTATGTAAACATGTTTCACCAAACAATCAAGCAGCTGCTTCTGTAAGTCTTCTAACTTGGCAGCAGGTTAAAAAAAAGGTTTATCTGCAGCTATTTGCTTAGTAGCTGAGTCGATTGAGAAGACACATACTGACATTGCCTTTGTTATCTGCCACTCCCCTAATTCTGGCTGATAACCATCATGTTGCACTTTTCACCTCATCTGTGTGCAGTCTGCTGTTGAATTTGGAGTTGAAACAGTGTTATTTTTAAAACTTAAAAATAGTAGCAAGCGGGTATGTTACAGCAAATCAAAGAGAATAGTAAGTTTTCATATAAGGAAAATGAGGTCTAGCATTAGACACAACAGTAGTTTAAAGGTATACTGGGTAGCAAAATCTCCATAGAATCCCCAGATTCAGCGCTTTAGAAAAATCTAAGCTCACTGGTTGGCAGACCTAAAGAAATGCATTAAAAGTGCTTTTAACCATTGGCCAGTCATTGATACTTCCAGTTTACACAGGAGTATATTCTTGCACTAGAGGTTTACTTCAGAGGTGAAACAGCACCTGATCGGGTACAGCTGTGCCAATAGGGATGATAACTGATCTTTAAGAAACAAGAAGAAAAGTTATTTGGTATTCCATAACTAAAATTCAGCAAATGAAACACAGCTGAAAGAGAATGCCTCTCCAAAAGGAGGCTATATCACCAGTAAAAACAGGTGGCTGACTTCTCAGAGAATGAGTCAATGGGCAGTAAAGCTAAACAAAAGTTTAATTATTTAGGAAAGAAGATGTTAGGTAATACTTAGCAATAAGCATCCAGTGTCCATACACTTGTCTATAAATTTTGTCCATCTCTCAGCTGGAGATAGTCTACTCCCTGGCCCCTCTGGTCTGTCAAGTGATGACCTTAAGTTACAGAGCAACATAAGGAGGGGATAAAAAATCAGCTTTCATCAGTGCAAGCTACTGCCAGGATCTTTTAAGGCTTTTACAACAATCAACTGGGATGGTTTCTTCAAGAAAAACAGTAGCACAATTTAGGCAGTATCACTGCCACTTCTGTCTAGGAACCCATGAGAGTTCAAAGTGGAAGGTAAGCAATTGTGATTATACGAGAACAAAGACTCAAGATCTGGAAAGTTGTGCTTTTGGCCTTTCACTTGTTCTCAAGATTAATGTGGATTGAACAAGCCATATTGTAGACTATTGTAGACTAAGAAAAGATTATGGACACATTTGTCAAAAAGCAAGAAATCTATAGTAAATAATACTTTTTAAAAATCCATTATTATAGACCAGTGTTTCTCAACTTGTGGGTCATGACCCCTTTGGGGGTCAAATGACCCTTTCACGGGGTCGCCGCTCCTCTATCCCACCCCGCCCCTTTTGAAACAAGGCCACTAATCCTCCCGCCAAAAGCCAGCCCCCGCTGTTATTTGGTGGCCTCACAGCCAGTGGGAGGACTGTTTCTGAGACTCCACACTGGGAGGAGGGGAGAGGAGGTAGCTGTTGCTCCGGGCGAGGGGGGGTTGCGCCGTTGGAGGAGTGCCACCTCCTCGCTGCCACTGCCACCCTGCCAGCGGCCTTTCTCGCTTGGGCCACCGCTGCCTCTTGCTCCTCAGCACGGCAGCCGAGCACGGGCGGGTGGGCGGGCAGCCAGGCTCTGAAGTAGGACACGGCACCATCTTTTCCTCCCCCCGTGGAGCTGCCAAGGCGAGTGAGCAAGCACTGGGTAGGAAAGAAGGGTGGCCAAGCCCACGCCTGGAGTGAGGCCCTGCAGTGGGAACGGGGCCATGGGCGAGCAGGAAAGCTCCGGACGCCCCACAACGGGAGGGAGGGATTGTGCTTTGCGCGGAGAGTGGAGAGCCTGGCCGGCGCTGCCCCTTGCCGGGCTCACCCCTTCCCTCCCTCCCTCCCTCCCTCCCTCCCGGCTCTTGGTGCCCGCAGCACCATTCGCCACGGGTGGCTTACGTTGCCTTTCCTGCCTGTGCTTTGGGCGAGCGGCAGAGAGGCAGAAGGAGACGCGCCACCCACCCTCATGCTGGGTTTGCTATCATGGGAGCACGGGGGGGCAGCGTTCGGGAGGGATCTGAGCCCTTGGGCCCCCTCCCTCGCCCCCGCCTCTACATGCGCACCGACCACGACTGTCAGCTTCCAGGGCTGCCATTTTGTCACCAGTGTCACTGACTCGGAAGTGGAGGCAGAGAACTGCAAAAACACTCCGATCGCATGGGCATTGGGCAGGGAGGGGGGCAGGGTCGATGGGTTGCAGGAGGGGGGAGGTGTTTTGACGGAGGGCTTGCGCAGGGCGGGAGTGTCCATCTGCCGGGAAAGAGAGCTGTGGGTTGGATCAGCTTCCAGGCAGCCCAGTGCTCCGTGGGGTTTGGCAGGCAGGCTGAGCGGCAGGTTGGCACGGGTCTCAGCCACTTTGGTGGAGGCGGGGAGCTCGTCGTGCTACCCCAGGGATTCCAGGCTGTAAGAGGAATTTATTTCAGAACAAGGGGGAGGCCTCCTTTTCCTAGGAGATGAGCAGTCCTCTCTCTCTCTTTCCAGGCTACTTTTGGAAACTTCTTGCTTGAATTTTGCGTTGCAGTTACTTGCCCTCTTCTCATTTGCCCGCCCACCTACCCTCCTACCCAATGGTAGGCCCACCTTAGAGTCAACATAAGTCAGGAACAACTTGAAGGCACACACAAGAAGCTTGTGTAGTCCCCCGAGATGTAATTAGAAATAAATATTTCACAATATATAATTACATATTGTTTTTGTGCTTTGGGCTCCAACACAGATCACAATGGCCCAGGAAGGCTAGTGATAACAAATTATGGTGACTGAACATCTACATGCTCCATGCTTCAGTTTTGACAAGGACAAATTTGAAAATTTGGTTTAGCCCTTAGTTATTTCTCAGCTATTTTCAGGCGGAAACCCTGCCAAGGTAGTTTGCATGAAAGCAGTTTTAAATAATGTAAAATTGTTTCATCAAACAAAACTGGAAAATCAGTGCAGCAATTCTGATAATGTTGTAAGGTGATCTGTCACAGGGGAACCTCTCCTTAAGTCGGGGCTTTCCAAACGGTGTGCTGCAACACGTTAGTGTGTCACCTGACATGTAGGTGCGTCACACAATCTTGGAAATGTATGTCATTATTTATAAATCATATATTTTTAAAAATATATGAAAGATTTTCATGAGATATGTTGTGTCCCTATACATTTTGTTATTACAATGTGTCTGTATCTTTTATAAGGGATTAGTTTAACCTTTGTTTTGCTAGTAAAACTGAATTACTGTATCACAAAATGATGCATGTCTAAAAAGTATGTCACCAACATGAAAAATTTGGAAAGCTCTGCCTTAAGTCCTAGATAAAGGGTACAGAGGTGGCCCTTTTCTTCCTCTCACCCTCTGTTCGTCTTCATCTCTAGCCTTTCCAATTTGTTTCAGTGTGAGGGAAAGTAACCAGCATCTGGATGGCTGGTGTGGTTTTTCTCTGGAAGGGGCAAAGGAGGACTTAGATCCTTATAGGTCCAGGGCTTCCACCAATGTGCTCCTGATGCCCCTTCATTCTTACCATGATCAGAGCAGCAAGGGCAAGAAAGCCATGATGCCAGAGGTTGCCACTGCCAGTGGGTGTTAGGCTGCTTCTACTGATGGCACTCCCTCTCCACAATAAAGAGGAAAGTCTGCAATGAACACTTGGCCACCCTTATGAGTGCTTTGGATTAATCCCTAAATTCTAAAAAAAATTCACAGTCGAGCACAATGTGCACATGAAACCAATGTAAACAAGAAAGGAACTGAATGCAAGCAGTTGTATTAGCCATTCAATCAGGAGGGTAGCGGTGCCCTCCAGATTTTTCTGGGGAACCACAGTTTAAAACCATCTAAAAACAACAGTTTGCTCCTAGTGTATTAAATCGTTGAAAGCTTGCTTCAGTGTCTCCCATGATTATATATTCTCTTTTCATGATCTGATTAGCTATTCTTGGAAACCAATGTAACAATAGCTTCCTGTATGTTCATCTACATGTAGGGGAACAATAGTAATGTATTCTAGGACTGATATGAACATTTTTTTCAGCTGTAATACTGCTGCCTCCTTTAGGCTCTGTAAAATCCTGTTTTCTTACCAGGCTAAAATAGGATTGCCAGCCTAGGCTAGGGAGGGTTTTCAGAAGTATTTTTAAGACTCTTTCCAGTGTGCAGTAAAATGGTCACTGTTCTCAGACAAGAATAGTTCAGATCTCAAAAGAGCCATGAAAGGGAATGCACTGTACAAGTGGTGTCCCCGTTTCCCTTACATGGTTACACTACACCAACTTGTGAAATTCTCATCTGTTACTTACAGAGTCTTGGCATTCAAGGACATCTGCACCAATTTGGGCAGCTTCATCTGAAACTTCATATTGCCTAGCTGAGCTCAAGGCTAGTCTTCATTCCTTGGGAACAGAATCCTACTGTTCCACAAAGTTGTGTTGTTTCTGTTTGAGTGTGGAGGAAAGGAGGAGACTGGAACAGTTAACATTTCATGCAGACTACATGTAAGTAGGTGCCTGAGACTCTGTGACTGAGAGAGTGTAATTTGCCCAAGGTCATGCAGTGGCACACAATCCCACCACCACAGAAAGGTAATGCCATGGTGGGGGGTTGATTTTTAGTGAAGTGTATAATGATTATGTGTAGCTGGAATGTATGGCATAATTTTTCATCCCGTTCATGCTGAAGGAGAGCATTTTCTTTGAAGCCACTGTGTGCACTATTCATAATTTAGACTACAGAATCTGGAAACTGTGATGGAAACAACTGTGTGTTTGAACAATTCCCCACCGTTTCCACCATTATCCATGGGGCCAATCAGTCTCAAGTAAACAAAGGAAAGCCAGTGAAACTCTGTTTCCAACAAGGAAGCATGCTATTGTTCAAGAACTGGCAGGAGGAGTTCCTCTTGATGAAGTCCCTGAACTGGAACTCAATCCACAATGCTGGATTTCTATCAAACAGCAAAAAGGATTTTTTTTTCAATTATTTAAATCTATACCCATTGGAAATAATTATAAAAAATTCAGAGGGCCAGGATCTTGTCCGCTAAGTGTACACACACACACACACACACACACACACATTCTGCAAGTTTCTAATTCTTTCTACATATCAATGGATAACAGAATGACAGAGTTCTTTTTTTATCATTATCACTTAAAGTCACTATGTCCTACATTTCCTTTCCAAGGAGATCAAGCAGCATATGTGTATAACAACATGGCCGGAATTCACAATTGCAGTTATGGATGCATAACCTAGAGTTATGCATATGTAACTATTTCCTATTCACGGTCCTTATGTATTCCTGGAGTTAATTACAAACAAGGCAAAAAGTCCCCCCCAAAAAAGTTACTTTAGAAGTTGCAGCCTCTGAGGCTGAGGCTAAACTTGCCTATGCAGACAAGATGGTCTCTTCCACCCTAAGGAAGGCCAGTCCTTATGTATTCACAGTTGTGGTATTATTGCCAGGATCATAAAAGTCCCCCAATCCTGCTTTACTGGGCAATAGCCGCTGCAAGCAAGGGAGGCCTGTTCTCCTGCCAACTGGGGTGCAGCAGACTGATGTTTCTACCCCACTCTTGCCAGTGATCTCTGGTGTAAGGAGGATTTGTGACAGGGATCCTGCTTCTGATTGTCCCATCTGAGATCATTGGAAGTATGGGGTGGAAACATCAGGATGCGGCACACCAGTCATTAGGAGAACAGATCTCTGTCACTCACAGCAGCTACTGACTGGAAAAGCAGGATGGCAGGAGGCGGGCAGGAGATACTACTTTCTTATATATAGTTAACTTAGTAGCTAAACTAATTATGTTAGTTATAAGATAGTTGTACTTAACTATATAGTTATGCTTAACTAGGTTAAATATAACTGTATAAAGTTAGTTTTACTTGTATTTAACTTAGTTATACTTAATTAAGCAGCTGATCTAGGATCAATTTTTAAAGAGCCATCCCAAACACCAAAACTGATAGCAGCCAAAATAAGAAAGCACCAAAGTGTGATTGAAAAGAAAGGTTTCATTAGCCCTCTGTGGTGCAAGTACTGCAGGCCAATAAAATCACCTGGGAGAAATCAGATTCGAAAGGTAAGGGCTGTTGCATTAGGGCAATGGGGATATTCTCCCGATCTCCCATGCCTACCTCATTATATACAGGTAGCCCACAGAGTAGCACTGGATCTTATCATCCTCTTAGGTCAGCATCAATCTTGTCTTTGCAGTAATAGCAGGTACAGTTGGCCTTCTACATTTGCAGGTTTGACTTTCTCAGAGTTAATTTTGCAAGTTTCTTCAACCCCTGCACTCCCCACCTCAGGCACTTCTTTTCCAGGGGAAAATTCCCTTTCAGTGGCTTCAAGCAGACCATGCAGCCCTTAAAAAATCCCCCTCCAGTCCTCTCCCTCCTCCACCAGCCACTCCCTGGTCAGCTAAGGACCACTTGCTGTCCAGTTTCTCAGCACCATAAACACAGGAGATGGATGAGAGAGAGGAAGTATAGGGCAACCATACTGATCCAACCCCTTCCCTCTCCTTTCCCTGATCTGGGTTAGACCCTAGCTGTCCATTCTTCCCACCATGCCTTGGCCCCCTTTCCATAGACACATACACATTTTGATATTTGCAATGTTTCCACTTTTGCAAGGGTCTTGTGCCCCCAACCCTAGTGAAAGTGGAGGGCCAACTGTAATTCTTCACTAAGTTTCTTTTCAAAGGAAGAAGCAAGTAAATTTAGCAGTTTTCTTCCCACTAAAAAAGCAGACTGAATACACAGTTTTCGTAGCCTATTTGCAATCCAGGACTTATTCTGCACAAAATTCCACATGGTTGTTTTGCACAGGAAACAGCATTTCCTCTGCAGAAGATAATATATGTGTGCAGGAATATTGTTTTCTGAATGCAAAAAAGCAGTTTTTTGCAAAGGAACTGCTGTTTTTTGTGCAAAACAACCATGTGTGAATTTTGAGCAGAGTAAGTCCCAAATTATGAAGATTCTCATCAGGTCAGGATTCTTCTCATCAGGGTTTCTTGACACTCAAACACATTCCTCCACCATTTTTTAAACATATTTTACCTGCTGTGCAATTCTACATGCCTACATTATAGCATGCTAACACTGGACAGAAGTATGATATTTCCTAAGCTCCAGCTGATTGAAAGATTGTCTATAAGCTGAAAATTCAAATTATTTTCAAAAACAGCCCAGTATAAAGCACATAAAATTCCCTAAATCAGAATGGCTGGCATGCAGGAAATGCCAGCCAAATCTGGGGGAAAAAATCATGCAAGGTTTGGCTCAACTAAGAGATGTCACCATCATACGTTGAAACAAGTCAGCCTATATACATGCATTCTTGACCTCAGTTTGCATTACTTCTCTTGGCCACTGTGTGGTTCCAGAGAGCTGTCTTCATTCTACCTGTAAAACAGGTAAGGTGTGTGCATTTACACACATACAACTGTGTCTTGGTTTTCCTGAGAGCCTACGAAACCCACCCAGTGAAGCTGCAATTCTGTCTGAGCTCAGGGCAAAAACTAGGCCTTGCCGTGTTCAGCTGATCCTTCTTCAGTTCTTTTTTCATTCATAAGACTGAATGGCCAGAATCTTATATCAGCTACTGAGTTAAATTAGTTAAGCCCACTAATTACTACAAGGCTCCAGTTTCCACCCAGAACACACTATGAAACCTATGATTTACAGCCAAGGCCTCCTGTACAACTGCCCCTGCTCAGACCCACAAGACAAAACTCTTGGGTTTACAACAGTTATTTCTCAAGCTATAATATCCACTGAAGGACATGAAAAAGCAAGTCAACAAGGTAAGATTAGTACCCAAGAACAACCCACTACAGGACAAACCAAAAACACAAAATGACAGAATGCTCCTAGCTGTCACCTACAGTCCCCAACTGAGACCCTCAACCACATCATCAATGAGCCACAACCAATTTTGAAAAATAATACAGCCCTCTCAAACGCTCTGGGAGGCAGGTCTACAGACAGCCTCCAAATCTTAACTACTCCTTTACAACAGAATACATAACATGGATTGAAATACAGAGGCAAGACCCTGCCACAAACTCAATGTCAACTTTGTCCTCACATGTACTCTTAACAGTAATAGTTTTATTCTTAGGTGCCTTCCATTCATTTCTGACTTAGGGTGATCCTAAGATGAACATGCCATGGGATTTCTTGCGGTTGAGAGTGTGTGATGTGCCCACACACCATGGCTGAGTGGGGAATCAAGTCTTGGTCTCTAGCATCATAGTCCAATGCTCATCCACTACACCATGTTGACTGTTGTAGGAATAGTTATTGTACCTTATATAGAAATGCATCTCACTATAGTGAGACTGTGACTCAATGACCTGCATGCTTGGTCAGCCTGCTGCCCAGGAACTAACTGTGAATGGATGGCTCCAAGGCTCCTCCTCTCTGTTCTTTATCATTAAGCCAGACTGGGACTAGATAGCCTTTCAAATATAGCACTGTCCTCTTTATAGTGGGATATGTGGCCACCCTATTCACCCTTTTATGTTTCTGTGGTTTGCTGCAGTTTTCCTCTAACAGCCGTATACCAGTCTGACAAATCTCACAGTATTTTGCACTATTCAGCCCTGATACATTGCATCATAAGGATTTGACCCATAAAAGTGACTTACAAATATTTTAACTGAATTTAAAAAATAAATGAATCTGGGTAGCTGTAGTGAGAAACAGAATGCTGGGAAAGATCAACCTCCAATTGGTACATTCTTGGAATATTTCAGGGGCCTTTCACACTATATTACACTTTAACTCTCATAGTTGCCTCCTATGCAATCCTGGGATCTGCAGTTTAGAGAAGAATATATAGAATTTTCAGCCAGAGAGCTCTAGTGCGTCACCACAAACCCCAGGAATCCATAAGATGCAACCATGGCAGTTAAAGTGGAATCAGGGCACTCTAACTGGGCAGTGTGAATGAGCCCCAGGACATGCAACTGCAGTAGTGTAGTTACTGGGGCAAACAGGCAAAATGAGGGCATTGCCCTCCCAAATATGAATTCTGCCCCCCATTGTGAAATTTTGCATCTTTCTCCAAATTTCTAGCATTGCAAAGCAGGAGACTGTGAAAATCTAGGACTCTCCCATTTCCTGTGCTTGCATACCCTTGGTAACTCTGCCTGCTCTTTCTCCTTGGATGCCTAAACTGGGTTTCTAAATGTTTAATTGAAGTTTCAGTTTACTGCAATGTGAGAAATGAGGAGACTGAAGCAAAATTTAACGAGGATTCAAAATCTTATTTGGGAGGAAACATACTCTGACTTTGCTCCTCACAGTAGCAACACCCTTGGGCAACTGTGGAAGGTCTGGACCACACAGACTGCCAGAAATGCCAAAAAGAGCCCTAAGAAAAACAACTCTTGAAGTGTGTGAAAGTCTGCTGCTTGTTTTGAAAAAGTAGCATGCTTAAAATGCTGAAGAGTGCAGGGAGCTCCTGCAAACGATTTAAAAGGTGAATCATCACTTCTGGAGGCTTCCAGGAAAGATAATCCTCCCCCCCCGTGCCCAGGTTTTTTGTTTTTTTTTTTCTGGTCAGAAAAACAGTGGTCTGGTTTCTAGGTATGGTTGTGAAAGCTGGACAGTAAAAAAGCTGACAGAGGGGAAAAATCCATGCATTTGAAATGTGATGCTGCTGGAGAGTTTTGCAGACACTGTGGACTTCCAACAAGACAAATAAATGGGCCCTATTGCAAATCAGGCTTGAACTCTCACTAGAAACCAAGATGACTAAACTGAGGTTGTTGTAATTTGGAGATATCATGATATGATATGACTCACTGGAAAAGATGATAATGCTCAGTGAAGTGGAAGGCAGTAGGGAAAGAGGGAGACCTCATTGCAGGTGGATAGACTCAAATAAGGAAGCCACAGCCTTGTACTTGCAAGACCTGAGCAAAGCCATTGATGACTGTGGCTCTTGTAGGTCTCAGTCATAGGGTCTCCATAAATCAAAGTAGATTTGATGTCAAATAACAACAGCAAGAAGAACGCCAGAGGGGTTGTGGACCATAAAACCTGCCTTGGGGAGTCACATATGAGTTCAAGGTTGTATTTTGCCCATCCTTGTCATAGGCCATTTCCACATTAGCATTTTAAAATGGTGCAGAGCGACCTCCAACGGAGGTCTTCTGCACCATAGCGTGGACTACTTTTTGTAGTTCCACACCTCAATCCACGCAGGAGTGACAGGAGCTGGTCGTGCAGCGTGGTTTTTAAAAACCTCTTTTCAGAGGTTTTTAAAAACCAGGGAGCGCGCAACCCCGTGCTGCTCCGTCGCCCAGCAAAGAAGCAGATTTGCAGGTGCGTGCAAGTGCATGCCTGCAGATCTGCGGGGGGTGGGCTTCCAGCTGGCGAGCTTCTCCGGTTGGTGGAGAGCCTCCACCAACTGGAAGCCGCCATTTGGGATGCTGGAGGACTGTGGAGCAGCGAGCTCGCGCTGCTCCGCATGGTGACGGACTCACCTGGCTGCTGGTAAGCTCCGTTTTCGGGCGTTTTCGCCCGTTTCCCCCACACACACATGTAGAAAGGGCCATAGTTGAACCATCCAGCTGGGTTCTTTTTTCTACTCAGTTCTGACTTGCTGAATAGCTCTCTAAAAATTAATAATGGAACTAACTTAATAAAGTCAACAGGGTATGTGTGTATGTGTGTGTGGAATCTTGCCCTTTTGCAGATAATGCAAAGAATCCCTCAGAGACAGGCATGAGTCACTTTGCATCTTGAAAACACAAGCTACAAAACAAAAGATCATCCATATTAAAACCTGCTCTTCATTGTATCTACTGTAAATTTTACATCTGAATGACAAAAAGAAGAAAATTAAGCAGCTGGGCTAGTTATCATTTGTGAAAAGGAGTTTACCCTTGGCTATCCATCCTTCCCAGTTCATTGGAATGTATCATGTAAATGGAGAAGATAACAAGAAAACTTTTCAAAATTCCCACCTTCCCCAGATCTTTCCAAATAGCTGTAACAAAAGCTTTTTCCCTCCAAGTTAAGCCCTCCAGAAACAAACATCCTGGGAACTGGCAGGAATAAACCAAGGGGAATTCAATGCCTCCCAAGAGGGGTGGTTACTGATTGGAGATAAAATGTTTGTCAGAGAATCCCCATAAATCTCCACGGGATTTAAACAAAATGTCACACAGCAGCAGCATCTATCCGGTCTGGGTCTGCCTTTGCTGCTGAACCCATGAAAGAACTGCAGCTGCTTCCGTGAAGATAACATTTCCTGGACTGTTAAAGCCAACTGATGAGTTTCACCAACTGATGAGTTTCACATACAGAACCATTTTGATAGTGCTTTTAACAATGGTGGCATGTCCCCAGCAGTGTTACTGAGTCTTATTGAGAGAGTTTATGTCACAAGTGGGCAATTTTGGCAGGTCTAGGGGCCACATGGACTATCAAAAATGCTAAAAACTAAAACAAATTGAAGGGCGCAAGATATCTGCTTTGGTGTTGAAATATGGGTGTAAGACCCCGCTTTGGGTGTCCCCAATATCAGTATGGTTTGGATGGGCACCATACCTAATTGGCATCATATGTAATAGGCAACACATTTTATTGGCTCTGATAGCAAATTCAAGCCTGAGAGGTGACAGAGAGATCAAACTGAGGGAGGGAAAGAATTTGACTGTAGATGTGGGAAGCATAGGTCAACTCCAAAATTCCTCCAGGTAAGACTGAGTCATTTGTCAGGCAAATACACACCATTCCTGTGGATAATAGGCTTAAATAGAAGCTGGACTTTTCCAAGGAATCCAACTGTAAGGAGACCACCAGGACACTGACTGAAAGATATCCATCCCTTGTACACCTGGATTCTTTCCTTTGTCCTCACAGCGCCCACAATAGACAGCTATTACAATATTCATCATGTCTTTGTCAATCAAAGCACTAAGCCCATCAACAGGCAAAAGACTCATTGTCCACAAGGTTCCCTTTGTCTTGCATCTGGAACCTTCACAACCACAAGCCATTTTCACGGTACAAATACCCCTGAATTGAGGATGCCCAGTGCAGTCTCTTGAAGGTCTACCCGTCACTCTGTCCGTTTGGCTCCTGAATGAGAACTGTCCTTAGGTCCTACCTAAGCCAAATACACTTCTGCTCTTCATTACTCTTCTGGACTGGTAATTATAAATCCCTCCAAATCCCTCAGCCTCTCTATAATTTTTCCTCCCTTTCTCTTTCAGCTAGCTCTTGTGTGAATGTGTGATTGTGTGTATCTTGTGTGCATGCATGAGTGAATTCCCCTCAATAAAATCATTTTATTAGACAATTTTGCTTGGTTTTTGACTTGGCCTGACCCCGTAAAAATTGGGTTTAAAAGATCTCGCTAGGTTACCCTGCCTCTCGTAGTGCTACAGCCTGTGCTCTGGCTAATTCCCATTCCCCATTATTTGGAGTACATTGAGGTGTCCCCCACAGGACCCCAGAAATCAGGGTAACATGGGCCTTTTTAAAATGAGTATAGGGACTGCCACTTATTTAAAAGGGGAATCGTGTCTCCTGAATCCTTCCAAGTGAGATAATTCACTGTTTCTTTGTTTGTTTGTCATTTGTTTGTTTGTGTTTTACCTAGAAAAAGACCCGTCAGGCAGTGTTGGCAGGATCAGGGGCCAGAAAGCAGCTACATTGTTACATGGTGAAGTGTCATAACTTCCTTCCTAGATAAGACCAAGATTCATCTTATCCATTTCCAAAGACTATTGGAAGCTTGTAACAAGTACATGAAATCAACAACCCTCCTCTGTCCAGAACTTCCAGTAATTTAAAGACGTACTAGGAGTTGACCTAAGGTATTTTCTTATTCAAGGCAAAGAAGTTGATATCCTCTCTATTCTATGTTCAGAAACCAAGCAAACAGTCAGCTGAATCTTATTTTAACACAACCAACCATTTTGAAAGCCATTGCCACTAATTAACAGCCATGGGTGCATTATTAGTTCTGAATTCCTGAGAGAGTGATTTGTTTGTTTGAATAGGTTTGTCTTCTCCATCTTTGTTAAGAGACAGCAATAGTTTTCATGCTTCTCTAAGAGTTTAAGTATAGCATGTATTCATGTCATTTCCCCTGACTTCGGGGGGTCCCATTTGGGACACCTTGATTAGCTCCAAAAATGCCAAAAGTTGGGGAAATTAGCAGAGCACTGGCTTTTAACAATGCAGAGGGCAGGGCAACAGTTAACAAGATATTTAACAAAATGTCTACGGAGTCAGATCACAAAAGAACCAGGCTAAAAGTTAAATCAAGAAATTTTATTAGAAAATATATTCAAGCACACAAGGACTATCGAGATGGAAAGAGGTGAAAATTGATAGGGGAAAAGTGGAGGGAATGTGAAAAGGGGTGACACTGCACCTGTTCCAGAAGTCTTTGGCCGGGGAAAAAGACAAGCAGAGAGAAAAACTCAGCGTAGGGAGGGGGCTGAGGGGAGTCTCAACTAACAGAATGGCAGTCTGCTAATCAAGCATGGGAGAGCTCTGAAATGGGGTCTCAAAAAGGGGGTCTAGTTATAGGGTGAAACATGCCTTGGGAGCAGACTCTTTTCTTGGAAAGGATAATGGCCAAAACTGAAGGATAACGGTTGCATGATGGCTGCATAATGGTCGTACCACGTAACTGGACCTTGCTTTGATATGTCTCACTTTGTTTCAAGCATTCCAGGGGAAATCGGGCAATCTCCCCAAAGTATTGTTGTAGCTGATGGCCTATTACCTGTGTGTACGTGCCTTTCTGAGATGTCCTATGGAGACATGACAGGGGAAGTTCTGAGTCTTTGATTTTTTGTCCGATTGCTAGCCTGACTGTCTACACACCAGCCCGGTCACCTCTGGCTTGGATGCATTTTCATATTAAAATTATACTCCCCAGAATGGGGTCTGCTAGCAGGGGCTACATCTGTTTGTTGGTCTTAGCCACACCATCTCTCATCCTGCATCAGTCTGAGTCTGTTCATCCTTCATTTTGTAATTTGCAGTTCACTCTCATTCCTCCATGTTCAAGAGCACATGTTACAGTCTCTCAATATCAAATGTTATGAAGCCTTTTGTATTTGTAAACAAACCTATTTCAAGTGTTTTTACAAAGTCTAAGGATATGAAATGAATGGGGTTGTCCTAAGTCAACAGGCAACTTGAGGGCACATGTGCGCGCGCGCACACACACACGCACACACATACACAGCCTACTTTATTTTTCAGCTGGAGCCTGTATGTAAAGGGGTTGGTGGGTGTCTGGTTGTTGCTCACCTTCTGCTTGTGAATACTAATCACTCTTAATAAGAAACATTACCATCTCTCACATTCCCCACCAATCCTGAATTTACTGCCAGTCAACTTCAGGACAAAAAAATGGAAGTACTTACTTTCACAATATATGCCTTAGAGTAGCGCTACTCGAAGTAGTGTTGTCTGGACCACTGCTCATCTCCAAGCCATTGGCTGTGGATCTCTAAAGAGTTCCTAGGAAGGAAAAAAAACAGTTGTCAGTGAGCAAGAATATGGCAGTGGTTCCTGACACACTGAGCAAAAGCCTCCGCACTGCTTTAGAGAATGCCTTCTACATGTTCTGCCTTGTCCAGTTGGGCTCTGCTGTCAGTGACTTCCTTGGCTGAGGAGGAGCTGACATGTACTATATGGTCTTTCATACCTTTCAACTGTCCTAATTTGGCAGAGACAGTTCCAAATAATCCTCCGATGTCCCACTTTTCCACCTGCTTTGAAAATGTCCCAGTTTCTCTCTCCTCCTCCAATTCAAGTCTTGCCAAGCTTAGGCAAAAACAAACTGCTGCAGCACCTCCTAGTTTGGTTATTCTTCCTCGTTAATAACTTTTGCCATCTTGACCATATTCTGATGATACTTTGCCCAGAGTGTCCTAGTTTTCATTTGTGAAATGTTGGGGAAGTATGTCCTTTACATGGTGGCAGCCTGTGATACACTGTATCTAGGGTCCTAGGCTGGCATTGCTGGCTCCCTTCTGATCCAAAGATAGATGATGGCTTTTGTTTGTCACCAAGTGTATGGGACAAAGTGCATATGAACTGCATCCCACATTTACATTGCTTTGTGAATATTTTGCAGAGTGAAAATGATGTGAAAACAGCATAGGGCTTAGTAAAAGTGAATCTTCAGGGCTTTTTTTTAAAAAAAAAATTCTAGCAATTCATTCACATTATCTTATTTTTTTTTCTTGTTTAGATCCATCACTGCCTGTGTTGAAAATTAAAATTAATAAACCCCCTTTATGGAAATCCTGGTGTTGAGCTCTCAGAGGTATTATCTTGTGTATTCATTCATAATAAACAGATAAGCAGAATATATTGGAAAGAAGCATTGTCCTAAAGTAAGTGGTGCAGCTTCTAGTTCTACATCAAATTCCCAGATCTTGAAATGCTTCCATCCGCTGGACTGAATCCTAATTTTAGCCTGTTCTTTCTTTATCTTTTCCCACTCAGACTGAAAATGCAAACTACTTCCTTATCTCTCTCTTTTGGTCAGAGATCCAGAACTGCAAGTAGATTGCATCTCTCCAGCTGTTACTAAGCAATCAGTATAAACCAGCAATGACTAGTTTTCTTCATAAAGTGTTTATCATTACTTTATAAGATACTTGTGCATTTGCTTATGCTGTCCTTTTGTCATAAGATCTCCAAGCAGCAAACAAGTAAAGCAATATAAACAATTCAGACATTCTAAGTGAAATCAATAAATAATGTAAACAAAGACAAAATATTAGACAATTCAAATGTAATTATCTGAGTGATATACATGACTAAGTGGGAAACTAAATTCAAAAAGCCAATACAATAATTAGCAAGCATAAGAGACTAAAATGAGTGTCAGTAACAACAACACACCGTCACACAAAAGATCAAAAACCATCTCATTAAGGATGAAAACCTCGGCATCATGTAAAAGTGAGGTTAACATAGGTTTTAAAAGGCCTAGAATAGTGGTTCTTAACAGCTTCTTTACCATTTACCTTCTTTAAATATTGCAGAGGACCACCAAGATTTAACCCAAGCTTTAAAACCCTGAAGTGCATCATATACTTATTTACAATGATGTCTATCACCAGCAAAAAACTCCTGCTCTTTGAGATCAATGTATGAGCATCCCTCCCTCCTTATTTACTTGTAACTGGGTCCCATTTAGGGGGAAAGGAGGCAAACCAATTCAATAGATAAACAAATAAATAATAGAAGCTCATAACATTTCCTCCCCCCTCTCCTCCTCCTCTTCTTCATATTATCTTTATTTGTATACTACCTTTTTCTCGGAAGGGCTCAAAGCGGCTTACAATACTTTTACAAACGAAAACATAGTTAAAAAATCATGACATACAAATGTTAAAACACAAATTAAACAATACAGCAATAATTAAAACACAGTTAGAATACATATTTAAAAACCCAGACAATTAAGAATAGCCAGCACCTTTCACTAGCAGGCAATGATCGCATGTTGAATCCCAGCTGAAACAAAAATGTCTTTGCTTGTCTTTGGAAGGAAGAAAGGCAGGAGAGGGTGCCAGTCTGACCTCTTGAGGAAGGGAGTTCCAGAGCCTGGGAGGCTGCCACTGAAAAAGCCCCTCTCCCATCCATGAAGGCTTAAAGAAGCCTAAAGAAGACTCTCTGTGATCTCCTCACTGTTACAGTCCACAGACTAAAGGTTAAGAACCACTGCCTTAGAATATAAAAATGTCTTAACCTGGCACCAAAAGAATAATGGATTGATGGGCAGGAGCTCTCTTGACAGCTTTTCACAAATAGGAGGGAGATCAGCGCAGAAAAGACCCCTTCCTGCAATCCTGCCCTCTTTAGAATATGAGATACGCAGATAGTCTCCCACCTCTATGATTGCAATAGTTCTATACCATACATTCCCAAGTTTCACAGATGTGGCTAAGCAACATCAGAATTTGGTCAAGATGGCAAAAGTTATGAATGAGGAAGAACACACATGCTAAGAGAGGCTACAATGGTTTGCTTTTGCCTGAATTCGGGAAGGGCAAGACTTCAGCCATTTCCGCACTAGACTGTTATAGTGCTATTATTCCACTTTCAACATCCTATGGAATCCTGGGGTTTGCCAGCCGGCCCCTCCGGGAACCACAAACCCCAGAATTCCATAGGATGTTGAAAGTGAGTATAAACTACTTTTGCACATAGAACTCAGTTTGCAGCAACTGAAGTAAGTTAAGGAAATAGGGAGACAGTGGGAGGAAGAGAGAGAAACTGGGATATTTTAAAAACAGCTGAAAAAGTGGGATGGCAGGGAATTAATTGGGACAGTTGGAGAGAATGAAATATGGGGAAAGTTGTCTTGTGAGGATAGCATTTATTTTGCACTCTTAACTCTGAGAAGTGAATCCTATTACAGGCTGAAAAAAATCACAGAGTTTGTCTCACACCCACTTAGCCAAAAAAAAAAAAAAATCCTCTCCCCCCACTCCAATTAACCCTCTCCCATTACTATTGATCCTCTGTGCACTTCACAGGCCAAATGTCACTTAAATACCCACACAGCAAATCTGCCATAATGTATACTTCCTTCCTAACCTTTTGAAACAACATAGAGCAAATGTATCCACTTGAAAGAAACCTCTTTAATCAGTAAAAATCCAGGATTAGAAAAAGAAAGCCAGAGCCTAGAGGGGAAAAGAAAACAGGGCAAGGAAGAAGGGGAAAAACCACTTTCTGCAGTCTGGCCTGCAGCCAAGAAGCCGCCAGCAAAATCTGAATGAACCTGCATTTACCTTTTTGAGAGAAATGCTATTGCATTGGTCTCTTCCTGAACAAAAAGTCATTCATAAGGAACTGTATGAGGCCCAACGAATACTACACCACACTGTCTCAGAAGCTGGATAAGAAAATATTTTTTAAAAAATGAGCTGAAATATCAGGGTCTGCAACCTGAAAGAAGACTCCTAGAGACCTAGAGATTTCCTCCTCCTATTCAAAATGATAGGTGAAGCAGGAGATATACAACTATCCTCATCCAGTCTTTTCCAATCTTTTGACTCCCCACCTCACCTGCTATGGGGCATGTCTGGGGTCCTACAGGAGTGTTGAGTGTGTTCGTCTCTAATAAAATTCCACCAACTTAAGAAAATTTCCTTCAGCCCCCAAAGAGCTCTCTGGCTGAGAATTCTAAATACCCCTCCCTAAACTGCAAATCACAAGATTCCATAGGATGCTCAAAGTGGAATAATAGCACTATAATAGTGTAGTGTGGAAATGGACATGATTTGTAAACGAGATGCCCTGAGATAATTTTAAAGAAAGAGAAAAATCAGACCCACACTCCTGGAGTACACATTGTTTTAACCCAGTGGTTCTCAACCTTCCTAATGTCGCAACCCTTTAATACAGTTCCTCATATTGTGGTGACCCCCAAACATAAAATTATTTATTTATTATTTACAATGCCTTCCCCCCAGCAAAGGCCGCCTCACCGGCCAGGAATGGGGGGCGGGCAGGGAGGGAAGAGGAGCTGCGTGTCTCCCCCAGGAAAAAACTCCAAGAATCCCCCCGGGCTCTGCTTCTGCTTCACTCTCGTTTCTGCTGGGGGGGGGCAGTGTGGGAAAAGTTTCCAGAGTGTCGACCCTGGCTGGGAGGGGGGAGGAATCCCAGCGCCTTTGTCTTTTGTGCCAGGTGCAGCTCGCCCCCCCTGAAAAGTGCCACCTTGTGGCCTCCTGGCCCTTCCTCAGCGCCCCCCTCCATGGCGAGTGAGGCAGGGGCCGTGGCGAGGAGGGGGCTGCACGTGCTCCCGCCAAAGGGGGCAAGAGGACGCGAGCATGTGGCTTGTGCTTGCGCAGCACCACCAAGGAGGGAATGGAGCCTAAGACCATTGGAAATAAGTATTTTCCGATGGGCTTAGGCGACCCCTGTGAAAGGGTCGTTCGACTCCCAAAGGGGTCGCGACCCACAGGTTGAGAACCACTGCTTTAACCAATGTGCACAATCTACCATTTTTATTCTCAGAAGTTGTACAATTAGATTATTTTAGATTCTGATCTCACCAGGGGGATGCTCTTTATGTAGTAATTTGCACTGTACTTATGTCAAAGCCAGCTGGCTATGTCTGGGGGCCCGGTTGCTTATTCTGTCAAGAGGAGAACACGGATTCTTGCTCCCAAACTCCTGACCAACTAAATGTTGGTATCCATCTGTGGCTGTTATGTGCTAAAGTAGTGTGGGTAACTGTGGAAGACTAGGGGGCTGCATTAGCTCACTGGGAGACCTTGGAGGGCTGCACCCACCACCGCCACCACCACTGCTTCAGTTTTTAAAAAATCATGTAGCTTTTCCCAGCAAATGCCCCCAGAGGACATGGGGGGTGTTTTGGGGTGTTCCTAGATCCCTAAAAGGTATTTTGTGGCCAAAATAAGAAAAAGAAAAATTTTGCAAAATTTCATGTTGACCCCAGGGAGCTCCAAATGTGGTGGAAATGTTCCAGGGAGCTGCGCTTGCTCATCCATGTGCTAAAGACTGCAAAAGAACTCAAGGATATTAAAAGAAAGCAATATTTAGATACTATATTTAAGCTTTGGGTTATTTTTCTGAGTCTTATGTGTGGCTTTATATGTAAAGCTTTTTCCCCCATGTGAACTACCACAATTCTTACTTGGAAGCCAAGATCAAGAATGAATTGGGACAGGACCAGATTGTCTCTGTGCTCTTAGACAGAAGGGTTTGTTTACACACTCCAGGACAGATAAAGTCATGAATCCACCCACTTGATTCCCATTCAGATGGCTTCTGTGTTTGCACTGAACTGGCACACGCTTATAGAACATCATCCCAAGGCTGCCAATAATATCATTTGACCCCAATCTCCAGCCATCTTTGTTCTTGCTTGGGAAAGATTGTGATAAGAGACACAACAAGACACTAGGCATGGGCTACTGTTTAGTTATTTGGATTCCATCCTCCTTTTCTCTGAAAAGTTCCCATGTCTAAGTCCAACTTATACATTATAATTTCCATGGTGGTTCTTGGAAATGTCCCTCATATCTGGATGACTGAGAAAATCAAAGACATGGTTGTTACAAGGATGTGACTTCCTTTCTGACCAAAACATGGAAACCTTGGGGTTTGGAGGCTACAGCACCCCCGTCCCCTAGCCAGCTGTGCTGCCTAGAGGATTCTGGGAGCAGTGGTCCAAAAAGGTAACTTTTCTAAACTGTGGTCCAGAGGAACCTGTGTTCAATAGCCTTAAACCTGTTTGACCTTACAATAAGCTCTATGAGCTGAATCCAGCCTTACTCCTTCCAGATGTGATAAGTGGACCCTTTTTAATTAATGAGATTTGTTAGTCATCACTTATGTAAATCCTATTTACTTCAAGGGGTCTACTCTAAGTAAAAAGAGCCAGCATGGTATAGGGGTTTGAGCTTTGGGCTATGACACTGGAGACCAGGTTTGAATCCCTACTCAGCCATGGAAACCTACTGGGTGATCTTGGGCAAGTCACACTCTTTCAACCTCAGAGGAAGGTAAAGGCAACTCCCCCCTGAACAAATCTTGCCAAGAAAACCCATTTCATCTTAGGGTCACCATAGTCAGAAATGATTGAACCCATACAACAACTGGAAGTAAAACTAATGCTAGAGTCAACCCTATGTTTAAAAATGGGAGCTCTTTCTAATACAGGAGTAGGCAAAGGGAACCCGTCCAGATATGGCTGAACTACAATTCCCAGCATCTCTTGCCAGCATAGCCAATGGTGAGGAATGCTAGGAGTTGCAGTCCAAAAACATCTGGAAGGGTACACAGTTCCCACCCCATTCTAATGTGTGATGTGCTACAACAGACACTGAAGACAGTGTTTTCTGTAGAAATTAAAATGGGGGTGGATTTTAAAAGGAGGTGAGCATGAGGGGTGAAAGACTTAGCAAATATGCCTAGCAAATGTGGGCTCAGACTAGATGGGACTGCAGGAAAATGTGAAAGTTGTTTTGTTAAAGGATTACTATTTCACTGGATTTTTGTTTCATTTATCTTACTTTATTTATTAAAATATTTTAATCTGATGCTACTATTATGAGATCTCAGGGTAGGAAAGAGATAAAACAATATAGACAATTTAAACAATACCCAGATAAAATCAATAAACAATTTCAACAAGATAAAGGCATGTTGAACTACTAAAAAAAAAGAGCTTTAAAATTTTTTAGTTATATACCTATATACCTAAAAGCAAATTAGTCCACAAAGGTTACAAAGGTTTTAATTAAAGCTACCCATCCTTATATCCTCTTAGTTGCAATTTTGCAGACCTCTGTGAATTAACCTTTCAATTTGAGGCCATTCATTTTCAACCGTTTCTTGTTAATCAGACCGTTGCAGCCCTTCAGCCAATATGATGTTGTTTTTGTTGTTGTATGCCTTTAAGTCATTTCTGACTTATAAGGTGAACCTATCCTGGGGTATTCTAGAGGCTGAGTGTGTGTGACACACCCAAGGTTAGTCAGTGGGTTTTCATGCCTAAGCAGGGAATCGAACTCTGGTCTCTAGCATCAGTGCTCAAACCACTACACCACACTGGCTCTCAGCCAAGATACCAATGCTGAAAAGTGTGGTTAAGCATTTAGTTTCATCAGCTTTCCTAAAGTGGTACCTGCTAGATCTGTTGGATTACAACTTTCTTCATCCCCAGACAGCCTAATGCCTTGTAGGGTGAAGAGTATGCATCAATAGGAGTATGGTGGATAGACCTTGATCTATCCACCATACTCCTGTTGATGCATACTCTTCATTAACTCCCTTGAATGGTACCACTTATTCTGCACTGGTTAGACTTCATTTGGAATACTGTGTCCAGTTCTGGGCACCTCAATTCAAGAAGGATATCAACAAGCTGGCGCGTGTCCAAAGGAGGGTGACCAAAAATGGTGAAGGGTCTGGAGGCCATGCCCTAGGAGGAGTGGCTTAGGGAGCTGGGGATGTTTAGTCTGCAGAAGAGAAGGTTAAGAGAGGACATGATAGCCATGTTTAAATATTTGAAGGGATGTCATGTTGAGGAGGGAGCAGGCTTGTTTTCTGCTGCTCCAGAGACCAGAACAAGGAGCAATGGATTCAAACTGCAGGAAAGGAGATTCTATCTGAACCTCAGGAAGAACTTCCTGATGGTCAGAGCTGTCTGGCAGTGGAATATGCCAGCTGGGAGTGTGGTGAATTCTCCTTCTTTTGAGGGTTTTAAACAGAGGCTGGACAGCCATCTGTCGGGAGTGCTTTGATGTGTGTTCCCGCATAGCAGGGGGTTGGACTGGATGGCATCTGTGGTCTCTTCCAACTCTATGATTCTATGAGTATGGGAGTGTAGTGTAGGACACTGTGAAAGCATTGGGTTGGGAGGGAATAGAATACCTGATGATCCTATGATGAGACCTCCAGTGCTAATCTCTTAAACATCTGTTAGTTAGGCATCTAATTGATTCAGAATTCAAAAACTTAGAGACTTTCCACACTACAGTGTTAAAGTGCTGCTATTCCACTATCCACTTCCTATGGAATTCTGGGGTTTGTAGTTTAGGGAAGGGCACTTTGAATTCTCAGCCAAAGAGCTCTTTGGTCTCAGTAAACTAAAAACCTCAGAATTCCACAGGGCGTTGAAAGTGGAATAGCAGCACTTTAACACTGTAGTGCGGAAATGGCCATAGCTATATTAGTCTGGATCAGTAAGCAAAGGGATCTTGTAGCACTTTGGAGACCAACTGAGAGAAAGAAGTTGGTAGCACAGGCTTTCACAGAGTTAAATCTACTTCATCAGAAATGTGTTTGTTTTCAATTTGTTAAATACAAGGTTTAGGGAATTTATTCTTTAAGACAGCAACACTCAGAATCCTCCAGCCATGTGAAGGTACTTGACAGATTCTGGGAGATTCCATTTAAAAATCACCTGAGCATCTTCAGTGATCAATATGATTTTTGTCTAGACACGCCAGTTGTCTTAGTGGATGAACTTCCTGCCTAATCGTCAACCATTCTTAGAAACGCACACAACCTAATCTTCAAACAGACCCTGAAGGCAACTAATCAGACTGGTTGTTAAATGGATCAAAGCAAGTCTGCTCAGAGAAGGAGTGAACCCTAGAACACTTCCTTCTCAAGTTTCGGAAAGAGACTTTTGCTGTACAGATCTATTAGGTTATTGTGTTTTATGGTATTATTCAATCATTATATCCTCTACAATAATCTTATTCTGGAATGACCTCCTTGTTTTAACACATTGGGAGATTCAGTCCATTTATGACATACACTGTTATAGTGCTATTATTCCACCTTCAACATCCTGTGGAATTTTGGGATCTGTAGGTTACTGAGGCCAAACAGCTCTCTAGTTGGGAATTCTAAATACCCCTCCCTAAACTGCAAATCCCAGGATTCCATAGGATGTTGAAAGTGAAATAATAGCACTATAACAGTGTAGTGAAGAAATGGTTTCAGTGGCAATTGTGGGGACATTCCAATACATTTTGCTGCCTGAGACCCTCATTCCTCATAAAGAATTTGGCAGCACTGCCCTGGCAGTTGAATCTTACTTCAACCCAGGCACAGTGAACTCTGCTTGGAGCATCTATTTTTTAGTAAATGCTTGTACTTTAGATAGCAGTCTAGGAGGTGCAGGACAAAATACATGATGCCCAGAGTTCTATCACCCAAAAGAAAGGTATTGTTAACTTTTTTTGTATTATCCCTTGTTTTTCTGTATAGTATTTGGTTTTGGCTTATATTGTGAGTTGCCTTGGATCCCACACTGGGAGAAACGTGGGTGGCTTCAAGTGGATTCTCTGATGTATGGTAACCCAAGGGCAATCCTATCATGGAGATTTCTTGGCAAAATTTGTTTGGAAGGAGTTTGCCATTACTTTCTTCTAAGACTGAGTGAGTGTGACTTGTCCAAGGTCACCCAGGGGTTTCCCATGGCTGAACAGAAATTTGAATCCTGGTCCGGCTCTCTTCAATAAAATACATAAATACATACAATTTAGATTGTAAGTCTGAGGGCAGGGAACTGTCAAATTAACAATTTGTAAGCCATTCTGAGATCCTTTCTGGCTGAAGAATGGGGAATACATCACATAATACATATATATATATGAGATAGCCACTGCTGCTTCCCTTGTGGCTACTACCTGAGGCAGTCGCCTCCCTGTGCCTCATGACAGGGCTGGGTTTTCATTGGTGTTGCCATCAACTGGACACCAAGGATATCACAAAGAGACTGTTGATGTCACCCAAGCATGTCACAGAGAGAGGGAGGATCTAAATGAATTTAGAGACAGGAAAATCAGAAGCAAAGTTGTGGAAAAAAGATAGTAACATTGAAGATGGGGCTGGGAAGCGGTAAATGATGGGAAAGGTAAAGGAGAGTGACTTCTGAGTTAAAAAAGGGTGATCAGGGATGGAGCATTCCAAGAAGGATGGCTAGAAGAACACACCAGTCTTTAAGGGAAAGGGCAGCAAATCTAGAAAAAAGGGTGATTTTAAGGCAGGGAGTGAAGGAGAAAGATGAGAACCACAGAATAATTGAGAAAGCAAAGAGTGCAAATGGGAGAGATTGTGATCACCTGCTTCCTCATCACCTTTAGCCATGGTTTATTACTGACACAATACTATCCATATACCTGAGAGATCAGCAATATTTAACCCTGTAGGTATTTTTAGACTACAGCTCCCATCTTCCTCACCTAGCACAGCCAATGCTCAGAGATTGTGGAATTGTACTCTTAAAATGTCTGGAGATCACAGTTTCCTCATTCCTGGCTTACGCAGTGACAGTATACACCCCACCTCGTCTCAGAAGATCTTACAATGTAAAATCCAATAATGACAAGTTAATGCCATCATGAATTAAGAGAGGGAATTATGACCATGATTAAGAGTACCTCTTCAGCTGGTGTATGTTTAAAAGTGGTGCTTTTAAAATGTTCTTTTCATGTAAATTCTCTGTGGCAAAGAATCCTTGAGGTAAACATTACAACACCTCTCTGCTCATGAATTACTTGAAGTAAGGACATAGCATTTTATGAACTCCTGTCTAGAGCAGATCTGAATTTAAATCCATGTCTCAACCATGAAGATCACAGGTGGGCCCTGGGCCAGTCCCAGTTACCATAATCAAAAGCTGTGTTTGGAGGAGTGGAGAGCAGCAGGAGTGTAGGGTCTGCTGTCCCCATCCAGAACCTCCTCATATTGACAGTCACTGTGTGGGCTAGGCTGGTACAGTCTTACTCAAAATCCAATTGGGCAGAAGCTGTGCCCCCTGACCCAGTAGATGGCTGGCCAATAAGAGCTCCCAGGTACCACAGCTGCTCATACTGGGTCTTGCTATCTGGTTGCTCATGGACTCATCCTTCTCATGCTGAAAGTATACCCTCCAACTGTCCCAATGTGGCAGGGACAGTCCTGATTAATCCTCTGTTGTCCCACCTTTTCAGCGTGCTTTTAAAATGTCATAGTTTCTCTATCCTTCTCCAATTTTCCCAATTGTCCTCAGGTTACACCCATTGCTGCAAACTGAGTTCAAAGTGCAAAAGTAGCTTGTACTGTACTCAATGAACTCAGCAGAGAGGAGACGAGAGGAGAGAAGATGCCTTGCCCTTCCCAACAGAATCAGGCAAAAGCAAACTGTTGAAACCTCTCCTAGCTTCTCTGTTCTTCTTCATTAATAACTTTGGCCTTCTTGACTCACTGTGACGTTGCTGGCCTACACATGTCCAGTTTTTCCACTCTGAAATGTTGGATGGTATGTGAAAGGGTTTAGTAAATCCACAATGGAAGTGATAGTAATGAAGAAGAAGTGACAGTAGCAATGTGAGGAAAGCAGACCATAGAAAGAATTAGTTAAAGGCAATGCATTAATCTAAGGAGAATGTAAGCCTCTCAACAGCCAGCTACAAACAGTTTGCTAACCATTTTGCACATATAATTGCTTGGATTCGCTCTGACTTTTAGATGCCAGAGGTGATACAGTTCTGGTGGATATAACCTTGGCCCCTGCTTGTCCAGAGTTGATGAATTCTTTTCAATTAAATTAATTCAATCTAATTAATTAATTAATTAATTAAAGTCACATTACATATTAACTACACCCGTTCCTGGAGAAGTCAGAACTGGGTACAGTGGTACATGCCTTGATCACATCCAATTTGGACTACTGCAATGCACTCTATGTGGGGCTGCCTTTGAAAAGTGCTCAGAAACGACAGTAGGTTCAAAGAGCAGCAGCCATGTTGTTAAATAGAGCTGGCAACAGGGAGCACACAACTCCCTTGTTGCAACAGCTCCCCTGGCTGCCAGTCTGTTTCAGGGAACAATTCAAAGTGCTGGTTTTGACCTATAAAGCCCTATATGGCATGGGCCCAGGTTATTTGAAGGACTGTATCACCATTTATGAATCTATTAGAACTCTAAGATCAGCTGGAGAGCCCCTTCTCCCTCTCTTACCACTCTCTCAGATGTGTTCATAGAATCATAGAAATGTAGAGTTGGAAGAGACCACACGGGCCATCCAGTCCAACCCCCTGCCATGCAGGAACACCCTCAAAGCACTCCCAACAGATGGCCACCAGCCTCTGCTTAAAAACCTCCAAAGAAGGAGACTCCACCACACTCCATGGAGGCAGCATATTCCACTGCCAGACAGCCCTGACTGTCAGGAAGTTCTTCCTGAGGTTCAGGTGGAATCCCCTTTCCTGCAGCTTGAATCCATTGCTCCTTGTCCTGGTCTCTGGAGCAGCGGTAAACAACCCCTCTCCCTCCTCTATATGGCATCCCTTCAGATATTTAAACATGGCTATCATGTCCCCTCTTAACCTTCAGTGGGAACAAGGGAGAGTGTCTTCTCAATGGCTGCTCCCAGACTGGAATTACCTCCCTGGAGAGACCGGGATGGTCCCATCCTTACTCTCCTTCTGATAGCAGGTTAAAACATTTTGTGATGTTAGGCTTTTATAAATTCACTGGGTTTGGGTTCTTGATGCTCTGTGAGTCTGTTTTAAGGTTGGTAATAGTTTTTTAATCTATTTTAATATATTCAACATTTTAATGTGTAATGTTTTAACTGTATAAATGGTTTAATTGTTCTTTAAATTTTATATTTATACTTTCATGGATGTTTTAATTTGAACTGTTTTAATGTTGTTGACTGACTGCCTTGCATCCCACTGTTGAGAGAAAAGTGGAATAAAAATAATGTTTAAAAAAAGTAACTCAATGGGGAAGAGTGACACTATTTTACTGGTGTAGCAAGTAATGATTTCTAGTTACTTTCAACAGTTACTTTGTAAGGGCATTTTTATGAATCATGATAGGAATTTGTTATGCTTGCATTAAAAAAAAATTACCAATGGAGGCAGTGCAGAAATGAAAACAAGAAATTTTCCAGAATTCTGTATTTCTGGTGTCAGGCCAGCTGAGAGACTTTGCAAGAGCATGCACACGGTCAGCAACAAATGTGCCTCTGTAAGTCCTTCATGCTCCCTATAGTACAGGACATGGGATCTGTAACAGTGATAGCAATTGTTATTGCTGCTACTGCTGTTTCTGCAGGCAATGGGTACAAATATTGCACCGGTCCCTGTCACATTAGGGGGAATGGCCAATCTCCCACATCACATAGGTTGAGAGGCACTGTTCTAGGAAATTTTGAATGTTTTTACTACAAGAAGGAAACCTGAACAGAAAAAATGAGAAATGGCAACTTGCAAAGGAGTGATTTCAGAGCATAAATATGTGCCTGAACCTCCCTCCTTGCCTCTGAGGCAAAGAATGTGCCACCCTAAAAAAGGCATGTCATTTATCAGCTCATCCTGCCAAAGGCTTTGGAGAAGATATGCTTGCTTGACATCAGGAGAGAGGGGGAATGCCATCAGTGAGGTATCTACAGTCTTTACAGTGATTAGTTTATCATTTATGTATTTATTTCATATCCTGCCTTTCTCCCGTATGGGACCCAAGGCAGCTGACACAATGTACCGGTAGATTAAAATGAAACACAGCTAAAAACCAACCATAATAGGAAAAAAAAGTTTAACAACATTTAATTTCCTTTTTTGTGCATTGTTAATATCTATCCTATTACAAACACGACTAATTTGAAACAGACTTCAAGCGTGTAAAATATAACAACATGGATAAAACTATACATACAACCAGACATACATGAATTAAAATTGTTCCACAGAAGTGTTCCATTGTCAAAAGTCTAAATAAGTAAAAAGGTCTGTGTGACAATAGAAAGAAACAAAAGAGGTTGTAAGCCTAGGGAATTCCACAGTTTGGGAGCAGCCACCCCCAAGAAGGTCTTCACATGTGTCCTCACTAAACAATGCTATGAGAGTGATGGGAGTGAGAAAAAGCCCCCCCCAAGATCTCAAAACTTCGGCAGAGTCATATATGAAGACTGCATGTGTTAACCTGGCACAGTCTTGGTGGCTGCTTCCACAACATGAAACTCTCTGCCATCGGAGTTTTAGTTTAGTGTGTTAATATTGTGTTTTAGCTTTTTTTTTAATTTTCAAACATACATTTCTTTGATTGTAATTTTAACTGTGAAAGTGACTTTATTTTAAAGCTAATAAATAATCTAAAGGATTTTTTAAAATTTTATGCCACGTTCTCATCAATCCTAAGGTAGTCCCCCCCACAAAAAAAAGAAAAAAGTTTCTTTAGTTTCTTTATAAGCATTCAAACAAGAAAAACAACACTACAGTGAGAAATGGGAGTCAATTACGTTTTTAAAAGTAACTTTCCAAGCTCTGTAGATGGCCAGGCATGAAAATTCTCAAAAGTTTAGTCAGCTGCCCCTGACTAATGGGAACAGCCTGAGATCGGGATTTGCACCCTAAACGCATGCAAAATAGTGATAAGGAAGTTATGTGGATGCAACAGAAGAGCCGTTCTGTTCGTTAAGATAAGCAGAGCTTTTGCATGAACAATTCCCAGTACCCCCGATTGTAATCCTTTGCCCTAAAGCTCAGTTATAAATATGATGGATGGAATGTAAACTCCATGAAGATTACCAAGAGCCAAAGAGAGTGGAAAAATATGGATCCAGCTCCAAACTGGAGAGCTTTTCTGCATTCCTAAGGGAAATTCCAATGCTGCTTCTTTTTTCTGTATCCCTAGTGGGTTGCCGGTCCCTGGTTTATAAGGCTAGTTTTAACCATCAGAGCCCTCAAAAGTCAAGGTCCTATGGACCAACTACTTGTTACGAAGACATGTTTTCCTGTGGGATCAGGACATATTCACTGTGGGGTATTCAGGTAATTTTAGACTCTGCTCTTAATTATTGTTATTAGGGGTGTCCTCTTTTGATGGCAATGTATATTATCTCCCAATGTGGATAAACTAGACCTCTTCAGTCCATTAGGTGAGCTCTGGATTTCTGCTTCAGAGCCTGAGAGAATCTTTAGATGTTCCCATGAGACTCTAATACAGGGATTCAGAAAAAGATCCTAGTTTCAAAGCTATACTTTCCTATAAAAAGGGATCAGAATCACGAAGCACTCCAGACCTGATGGACTGCACCTACATGTTGCCAGGTTTCAGATTAACAATAAAGGACAGTCTAAATTCTTGATATGTAAGGTTGACAATCAGCAAGTAGCTATTAACAAGAACAGGTGTGGTGTAGTGGCTTGAGCCTTGAACTACAATCCTGGAGACCAGGCTTCAGTTCCCCACTTGACCATAGAAACCCAGTGGTGACCTTGGGTGTGTCACACACTCTCGGCTCCAGAAAGCCCCACGATAGCTTCACCTTAGGGTCACCATAAGTCAGAAATGAGCTGAAGGCACAGAACAACAATGCTGTCTAAATACCAATGAAGGTATTTACTTCAAGTTAATTTGGCCATGTGATCTCTGTAATGTTAATGTACTGTACACACTCGTAAACTACTTGATGCACACACTTCTGCCTTTATGAAGAGCCCACACCCCCAAATACATAATTTTTTGGCTTCTTGTTCAGTCTGTATAAAAGAGAAGTCTTTCCAACTGTTACTGCAGTTTCTAGGCCACACTTAAGGTGACAAAGATATCATTTTGATATCAATAATTTGGCTCTCTTCCACCATCCCTCTCCACGTGTTTGTGAGGGCCCCAGACAAGCACAGAACTAGACTCGGACACTAATTGCTGCAATATCCCAACACAATACAGGCAGGCCAGAAGTAGCCAGATCGCCGCTTTAGGAGACCTCTCTGCAAACACCCTCGTTATGTATGCACACTGCTTACAAAGAACTCCCTGCCCCGAGCAGGCAACTTGGCAAGCTGAATACTCAACTGCCAAGCCCCAAGCATTTGCATACTGTCTACTTCTTTGTCAATTTGGACTTAACTCAATCATGCTAAATTTTGACCTTTCCAAAGCTTTGTCTCGCGCGCGTACTTGTTTCCCCCAAGTACGGAATAGCCTGCGGTTACATTTCTCCCTATAAAAACCCCTGCTTCCGAGACCTTCCTGGGATCGCTCCTGAGTTCCATCCCGCCTTGCCTCTGCTCTGCTTGGCGAGCCTTCCTCTCAGTTCTATTGGCTGAGACTGCGCAACTTTGGACCTTCACAGTGATCTATCCAGGTTTCAGGACAGGTGTAGTATCACCCAATTCAACATTCCCTCTGAAAATTCCCTCTGTCCCACTCTAACCTTTATTTTCTATAGTTATCTGTGTGAGTGTGTTGCATACACTGTTTGTCTGTATTTAATAAATATCACAATTATTCTTAAACTTTGGTGTGCTCCTTGGCTTGGCCTGACCCCGTAGACGCTGGGTAAAAGATTCTGCTGCGTTGCCCTGCCTCTCGTACTGCTAGCTTGTGCTCTTAGCTAATTTCCCCAAACTTAGTTAATTGAGAGCACATATAGGTGTCCCTCCCGGGACCCCCAGTAATCAGGGCAACACAACCCTCAAATAGGGGATCACCCTTATAATAAAGGTTATCTGTCAGTTCTATAAAGGAGAAGCTTCCCAGCTCTCAAATAAGGGGTATCTCTTATCATAAGGGACACTTTGCAATCCTAACTGCATCTCTACCAACACCAGGAAGTCTACATGTTTCCCAAGCATGCTGTGTCAAGAAGTCCCCATTCTGAACAATCATTACTCTAAAAGCAACACCTTACTCACTGTCTGTTCTTTACTCATCCCAAAGTGGCACACTATCCACTAACCTCACGCTGTTTAGTCACACATGCCAGACAACGTAGCGCAATATTAATTTATTGATGTACATGTAAATTTCTGACATTTTTTACAAGCTACACACAAAAACAGTCTAAAATGACCCCAAACCTGCAAAATTAACATTTCTGCAGTAAAAAAGTAAATGTTACTCATTATGTAAAACACCTACCATTTAAGCCGGTATCATTAGAACATCTAAAAGAACATCTAAAAGTGATGGCATAGCCTCAACAAAATAACAGTGTCATTTATTGTCAAAAAAAAAAAAAAATAAGTAGCAATGTTACTTTTAAGATGTTGCTTCCATGGTCTGATTGGATACAGCCCTCTGTCTCCAAGTTCAACCTTTAGCTTTTCCCTACAAAACTGAATGACAAAGTTGAATACTCCAACTTAGGCCATTTCCGCACTAGCCTGAAACAGCGCAATTATTCCACTTGCAACATCCTATGGAATCCTGGGGTTTGCAGTTTCGGGAGTGGCTGGCCGGCCCCTCCCAAAACTGCAAACCCCAGGATTCCATAGGATGTTGCAAGTGGAATCATAGCACTATAACAGGCTGGTGTGGACATGGCCTTAGTTTATATCAGGCTGCCTTTGAAGAGTGCCTGAAAAATGGTGTAGCTGTGATTGCTAGATTATTGACCAAACAGCTGACATAATTGGCTCCCCAGTTGGTTTCTGATCCCAATATAATGAGTAGGTTCTAAGCTTTAACGCACCAAAATATCTAGGACCTAGATCTATCTGTATCAATGGTGGTCAGCTTAAGGCGAGGGAAAGGTATGCGAGCTCCACTTAGCATACCCAATAGACAGGAATTCTAGAAGTTGAAATCCAAGATCATCTGAGTCTCCCTGGCTGAGAACTACTGCTCTGTATAATGTACCTGCATTTTAAGCTTACCTTCACAGATTCTGAGAAATAATCTCCCACTGTCTGATACACAGTGAGCAGTTAAACAAGACAGAGCTTTCCCAGTGACAGCACCAAAACTCTGGCATTTCCTCTCCATGGAGTTTTTTCTCACTTCATCTCACTTCTACTAGCATGGCTTTTAGTTGCTAGACCAAGATAGCTTTCTTTCAAGGATCCTTTTGTGCATCTTAAACATTTTAGCAATGCAGCTGGAAAATCACTGTCGTTGTTTTGTTTATTTCATTGACTTCTATAAACTAAATTGATTTTATTCATTTGCTGCTTTTATTGAATTGCTGGTGTTACTGTGTTTGATAGTGGTCTAGATTTGATAGAATTATTGTTAGTCATTTGGAAGTGAGTTCTGTTTTCATTTTCATTTTGTTTTTCTTTGGTCATTAACAGAATATCAACTGAAGAGGATCAGTTCTCCCATGCCTAACATATGGAACTTTGCAGGCATTGGTCTACCCAAGAAAGCTTTCCTGCAAATATTAATAACAGGACAGATTAATAACAAGGCATATGGTCCATTAGATGGCCAGGCCCTACAAGCGCTTAGGTCTTTAACAGTTGAAATCAATACCTTGAATTGTGTTTGGCAACTGCTGCACATCTCTCAATATTAGTGTAATGTACTGTAAGGAGAGAGCAAGCATGGTGTAGTGGTTGGACTGCAGCCCTGGAAACAAGGGTTCAACTTCCTCGGCCACAGAAACCCACTAGATGGCCTTGATTGCATCACACACAAAGCTCCCAAAAACCCCATGATAGCTTCACCTTATGGTCACCATAAGTTAGAAATGACTTGAAGGCACACAAGAGTGGGAATCATGCAGCACTTCAGATGTTGGACTGAAAAGTCTTGCAGCTTTTACCAGCATAGACAATAGTGACAAAGGCTGGGAATTGCAGTCACAGAATCATAGAATCATAGAATCATAGAAATTCAGAGTTGGAAGAGACCACACAGGCCATCCAGTCCAACCCCCTGCCATGCAGGAACACCCTCAAATCAATCCCGACAGATGGCCATCAAGCCTCTGCTTAAAAACCTCCAAGGAAGGAGACTCCACTACACTCCATAGAGGCAGCAGATTCCACTGCCGGACAGCCCTGACTGTCAGGAAGTTCTTCCTGAGGTTCAGGTGGAATCTCCTTTCCTGCAGCTTGAATCCATTGCTCCTTGTCCTGGTCTCTGGAGCAGCAGAAAACAAGCCCTCTCCCTCCTCTACATGGCATCCCTTCAAATATTTAAACATGGCTATCATGTCCCCTCTTAACCTCCTCTTCTGCAGACTAAACATACCCAGCTCTCTAAGTCTATCCTCATAGGGCATGGCTTCCAGGCCTCTCACCATTTTGGTTGCTCTCCTCTGGACTTGCTCCAGCTTGTCAATATCCTTCTTGAATTGGGGTGCCCAGAACTGGACACAGTATTCAAGATGGGGTCTAACCAAAGCAGAGTAGAGTGGTACCAGTACCTCCCTCGATCTAGACACCATACTCCTATTGATGCAGCCGAGAATTGCATTGGCTTTCTTGGCTGCCGCATCACACTGCTGACTCATGTTCAGCTTGTGGTCTATGAAGACTCCTAGATCCCTTTCACACGTACTGCTATCCAGCCACATGTCCCCCATCCTATATTTCTGTATTCCATTTTTTCTACCTAAGTGCAGGACCTTACATTTCTCTCTGTTGAATTTCATTTTGTTCGCCCTGGCACAGCTCTCCAATCTATCCAGGTCATTTTGAATTTTGATCCTGTCCTCTGGCGTATTAGCAACCCCTCCCAATTTGGTGTCATCTGCAAATTTGATCAGCATGCCCTCTATTCCTTCATCCAAGTCGTTGATAAAAATATTGAACAGCACTGGGCCTAGGACAGAACCCTGTGGCACCCCGCTAGTCACTTCTCTCCAGGACGAAAAGCAGCCATTTGTGATCACCCTTGGGTTCGGTCGGTCAACCAATTACAAATCCAACTAACGGTAGCCCTGTCCAGCCCACATTTTACTAGCTTCGTTGCAAGAATGTCATGGGGAACTTTGTCAAAGGCCTTACTGAAATTGAGATATGCTACATCCACAGCACTCCCTTCATCTATCAAGCTAGTAACTCTATCATAAAAAGAGATAAGATTAGTCTGGCATGACTTATTTTTGAGAAATCCATGTTGACTTCTCGTGATTACCGCGTTGCTTTCTAAATGATTAGAAACTGACTACTTAATGATCTGCTCCAGGATCTTTCCGGGTACTGATGTCAGGCTGACTGGGCGATAATTATTTGGGTCCTCTTTTTTTCCCTTCTTGAAGATGGAGATAACATTTGCTCTCTTCCAATCTGCTGGAACTTCTCCTGTTCTCCAAGATTTCTCAAAAATTATAGCAAGCGGTTCCGAAATGACCTCTGCCAGCTCTTTTAATATCCTAGGATGCAATTCATCTGGCCCAGGAGACTTGAATTCATCCAATGCGGCCAGGTATTCCTGTACCACCTCTCTACTTATTATGTGCCTCATTTCCTCTGCTTCCTCCCCTGCTCCCCAACCACCAGGTTGAGTGCTTGTATCCTTCTGGGAAAATACGAAGGCAAAGAAGGTGTTAAGTAGCTCTGCCTTTTCTCTCCCCCCTGTGAGTAATTCGCCATCTTCTCTGCGTAGCGACCCTACTGTCTCCTTCTTTTTCCTTTTGCTGCGGACATATTTAAAAAAACCCTTTTTATTGTTTTTAATGTCTCTGGCCAGCCTAAGCTCGTTCTGTGCTTTAGCCTTTCTGACTTCCTCCCTACATCTCCTAGCTACTTGCTTAAATTCTTCTTTGGTGGTTTCCCCTTCTTCCATTTCCTATACATGTTTCTCTTAACTCTTAGCTCAGCTGAGAGTTCTTTAGTCAACCATTCTGGTTTCTTCAGATGCCTTCCATTTTTCCTCCTTAATGGCACTGTTTTAGACTGTGCCTTCAGTATCTCCTTTTTAAGGAACTCCCATGCCTCCTGAACTCCTTTCCCTTTCACTATTCCTGACCACGGAATTCCAGCCAGCAGCTCCCTAAGTTTACAGAAGTCCGCTTTTTTAAAATCTAAGATGAGTGTCTGGCTACCCTTATCTTCTCCTTCCCACTGAATGCTAGATTCCAACAGGGCATGGTCACTCCCCCCTAAAGATCCAACCACTTCTACCTCATTCACAAGGTCATCCCTGTTGGTCAAGACCAGATCTAGAATATTTGATCCCCTTGTGGCCTCTTCCACCTTCTGGACCATGAAGTTGTCTGCAAGACAAGCAAGAAACTTGCTGGACCTTGCTGTCTTGGCAGAGTTTGACTGCCAGCATATATCCGGGTAATTGAAATCTCCTATTATTACTGTATCCCTCCTCTTTGAATGTGCAGTCATTTGGTTGAGGAAGGCGTCATCCAAGTCCTCAGCCTGGGTTGGAGGTCTGTAGTAAACCCCCACCAGAATATCCCTATTGTTTCTCGCTGCCTTAATTCTTACCCAAATGCTCTCTACCTGGCTTTCTGGGTTTAAGTCCTGGATCTCTTCACAGGTGAAAACATCCTTGACATACAAGGCTACTCCTCCTCCTTTCTTGTTTGGTCTATTTTTACAAAACAGGCTATACCCCTCTATTCCTGTATTCCAATCATGAGACTCATCCCACCAGGTCTCAGTGATGCCTATCAAATCGTATTTATTTTCTTGTACTAGGAGTACAAGCTCATCCTGCTTGTTTCTCATACTCCTTGCATTAGTGTAGAACAACAGTCCAACAACATCTGGAGGGCCACATGATTCCCATGCCTGCAGTGAGCACTGAAATGACAGCTAACCAGTCATACGCACTGGTCAGCCTTTTAGAACAGAAGTGTGAATGCTTTTGGTAGTCCCAACTATAGGCAGACGCACTGAATCGGCTGATGAATGGTAAGCCAGTACTTAGGTAAATCTGATTGATTAAATGTGTCTACTCTAGTTGAAACTAACAGCTGGAATCAGACCAGATAGGGCAAGCTTAATGCAGAGACCAGCTGTGAATCTGAGCTTTGCTTGGGAAGAAAATGTTATGTTAAGTAGTATTGCAACACTCTGGCTGGTCTGACGCCATAAGGGATTAAAACTCAGCATCAATGCTTCTTCAATGTACCATCAGCATGGCATTCACTGTAATCTTATCAGCTGACCATTCAAGATCCTTCTGTTCCCATTAAGAACTCCCCAAGAATGTAAACTGTACATCCTGAATGCTATTTAAAGCCCTGCTTTAAAAGACAATTTGATGTATGGGGGAATGTCAAACTTTTGCAAAACTAGAGCTTCTTCCTATTGCGTATTTTGTTTGCGGGGTATGAGGGAGGAAGCATAGGTCTGGCAAATTCCATCACATTATGGAAAAACACAGCACAGTCACTTTATGGGTATCTTTATAACTAGCAAAATATTTGCTTGCTTAATTAGCAGTCAGTGTAGTTTCTGATCATGGTACATTCAGCTGAGGTTTGTGGTTGGATAAAATGGAGAAGACTATTATCAAGTGACTGATATACTCAAAGCCCAAGTCTTTCTCTTAAAAGAAGGTTAATCCATGGTGGCATCCATGCAAATTACTTTTCAAAATCAGTAAACTGAGGGAGTTAGTTTAAAATAGAAGTGGAAAAGCATGCGGCCTTTCAGATGTTTTTGGACTACAGCTCTCAGCAGTCCTAGGCAACATAATCAATGGTTGATAGTTGTGGGAGTTGCAATCCAGCAAAATCTGGAATCTGCATGAGTTCTGGTTTAGAATCAGGCAAAAACAGAATTGTATTAGAAGGAAAATGAAAATATGTATGCCCAAGAAGACAAACAGCATTCTCAAATATGATTTTAATGGAAAACATCACAATATTTTATATCAATGGTATCTCACTCCAGAAAAATAAACAGCATAGTGCTTGAAACTGTAGTGTCAGGAACCATTGGTGCTAAAACCTGTGGTCCTTTCACACTACACAAATATAGCACTATGATTCCATTTTAACTGCTATACTTGCATCCTGTGGAAATTGTAGCCTGGTGAGGCACTTAGAGCTCTGTTGCTGGGAATTCCAAATACCATCCCTAAACCGCGAATCCCAGGATTCTATAGGATGGAACCACAGTGGTTGAAGTGGAATCCTAATGCTATATTTATGTAGTATGAAAGGGTCCATGGAATCATATGCTCTGGGGGACCCTGGAACTGAAGTTTGAAACATCTGCTTGACCAGTAAAACGATCTTGGATTTTGAACTGGGTCAACCTGCCAGGCCAGCATTGGGCTCACCTTGGCAGAAAGTACTGGAAAAGGAATCTTGTTTAGTCCGGGACTTTATATGGGCAATAACAGGCCATTTCCGCACTAGAGGCTATTAGCATATTATACCGTTATAATGGCGGCATTGCCATTCACATGATGCCGTCAGGTTAAGGACACTCTTTTCTGCACCCTTCCCCCTTAAACAGATGGGTAGTGGTATTGCCACTGGTGTTCCTTCCGCATTACAGTATCTTTGGCCATCCCTATGTACCTTCACCACCCTAATTTTTTTTTTTGAAGCTATACTAGTGCATCAATGTTTTAACAGCATGACATGGCAGTACACTATTACACTTTTGCCCTATACTATTTAAAAATATATTTAAAAAATACAAAGTTTTGACTGAAGGGAGACATTTACAATAAATAGAGAGAGCTGATAGAAAGTTACCATGCCATGGGAGTTGCTGAGCGAGGGATGAGCTGGGCATGCCCACAGCCCTCCCGTTGCTGGATCTGCCATTACTGGAAGGACTATCAAGTGATGGGATGGAAACACTATAGAAGGCTCTTAACAGATTTTTTCTGGAAATAGAATATGGTTATTTGGTGATACTTGGGCACAGGATAGCAGCTGGATAGTGAGGACAACATGTGGATACACAGCTCTTGGACCGGTAACAACCCTCTGATATAGTGTTATAGCAATATTATGCAGAAATCACCATGGTATCCTTAGCTCAGGGGTGTTCTGGGTTGAGTTGTGGCTTAACTCTCTGGTCTAAAGTGTTAGGAACCCAGAGGCAATTGAGAAGTTTGACAGCTGCCCACCATAGTCTTCTCACTTGAAACCGAGTGGCTTCATCTCAGCTTACAGAATGTTAGCCTAAGGGCTTTCCTACACTATTAAAAGTATATATTTGTCTGCAGTTACTTTTTTTTTCTTTTGCTACTGTAGACTTTGCATGTTGAAATGAAACACATAGAGTTTGTTTAAATGATATTATAACAGTCGTGGCCTTCGAATGGAAGTCTTCAGTGAATCAAATTAATTGGTGGTCAATAAGCAATATTGGAGAATTGGTTGATGTAACAGTATTTGCACAGGGAAATCCACTGAGAATGAAGACTTTTTCTGAACTATCATATTTGTTTCTATTGATGAATCTTAATCCTATTAAGAAATAATATCTAGCTTGCTCCAGCTGGTAACCAGTTTTGAAATCTTGTCTATTTGCAGCCTCTTGTGAGTGAGTAGTACTGGTGCATTTATGCATTAGTGTTTCAGATTAGGTTCATGTTCCCAAAGGGAAAAAGGATGTCTGCTAGGTTTCATCAACATAAAAATGTCAGTGATCCCAAGGTCCCCTTGCCTTCCCATTCCCTTTAGGTTTCAGGTCCAAGAGATTTTAGTAGGGGCAAGCTGGAACCGATAAAATTCCAGAGTGTATATTTCATGCTTATGTTAAAGTTCAAGGTATAAATGCCAGTTGGCCTGCGCTCTCACTCCTTGCCTCCTTCACTGCCAGTATGACAAACATTCACTTCATTAGGGAGGGAATAAATCCCCCACAGAGAGGCAGTGGGTCTTTTCAAAGAAGCCCTGGTGGTGCAGTGGTTAAATACCAGTACTGCGAGCCACAAGGTTGTGAGTTTGATCCTGCCGGGCTCCAGGTTGACTCAGCTTTCCATCCTTCCGCAGGTCGGTAAAATGAGGACCCAGCTTGTTGGGGGCATGTATAGAAATACATGCTATTTGTAAGTTTTTCGCCGCCTAAATCCATATAAAGAGGCAGGATACAAATAAATAATAATAAAAAAAAAGGCACCGAGAACGTTCTAAACAAGTTCAGCACACTCTCCAGCATTTCACAGAGGAAAACTGGGACTCATATGGACAAGCAACATCCGTGTGTAGTCAGGATGTCAAAAGTTAGTCATGAAAAGGAACAAACAAGCTAGGAAAGGCTACAACAGTTTGCTTTTTTCTGAGCCTACCGGGAAGGGCAAGGTCCTGCTCCTTCCTCTCCTCTTCACAGAGTTAACTGAGTGCAAACTACTTTTTTTTTATTTTCAACTCAGTTTATAGCAATCAAAGTAAGCTGACAACAAATGGGGGGAAGTGGAAGGAAGAGAGAGAAACGGGGACATGGTTCAATCAGCTGAAATAGTAGGAAAACAGAGGATTGATCAGAAGTATGCATGATAAATCTGGACTGTTTGAGGGCATGCTTCAGAACTTAAAATGTTGTGGTTTCACGATCAGTTCTGCTCTGTGAATAGGTATAGTTAAAGTGGCCTCAAACTGCTATAAGTACTTACTGGCCATTTCCGCACAACACTCTTATAGCGCGATGATTGCACTTTCAACCTCCTATGGAATGCGGGGGTTTGCAGTTCCAGGAGGGGCCGCCTGGCCCCTCCCGGAACTGCAAACCCCAGGATTCCATAGGAGGTTGAAAGTGGAATCATCACGCTATAAGAGTGTCGTGCGGAACTGTTGACTGTCTGGATCCTTCAGCCACCCTACTCTCAAATCAGAATTCAAGAACAAGAAACAGGGATTTAAGAGCAGCCGTATCCATTTGAATGATAGTGCAAAACTAACAGAAATAACAGTTATTAACTGTTATTAAAATTAACAGTTTTGTCCCCATTCTGAGGTCAGATTTGCATCCATCTGTTCTTTTGTATGGTAAATACTTGAAACGGCAGCAATGTGAATTCGGTTCTATAATTTCTTTTGACCTTCAGCATTTTTCATCTTTTGAACTAGAATACTATTTTCCTCTATTATTTTTCAAGGAGATAGTTGTGTTAATCTGTTTCAGCATAAAACAAGAAGCAGGGAAGGATCCAGCAGCATTTTTGAGACTAAACAGTATCTTTTGATATAAGCTTTTTATGGGTATCAGTCCACTTCTTCACTTTCCTGGAGCCCACAAAACCCGAAAAGGTATCAGTTGATACCAAAATTGTTGCTAGGTCCCTTCTCTCACGCTTTTCCTTTTCCTTGCTGGGAATGATATGACTGCTTTGACTCTAGAACATCAAGAGTTGTTTCTTGCAGGAGCACTAGTCTCTTGAATACAAAATTCCTTGGAAAATAAAGTTTGCAGGCTATGCAAAGTTTGCAGGCTATGCAATGATGAGATGTTTGGAAATGTACAAACAGCATTGTCAAGAGTACATATATAGTATATAGTAAAGCAATGGGGCCTGCTGAGCAGGTTCAGATACTATGGATGGAACCTTGACTTTTCTTAGCTTCTGCCCGAATAGCTTGGAAGTAGCAGGCTGGGCTCTTTTCAGAATCAGTGGCAGAGCTTGGAGTGGGGGGAGGAGGGGCTACAGCCGGAGGAGTGGGGCTGCGGTGTGGGGGCATGGCAATAGGCCGGGATGCCCTAAAAACATTGCTGCCATGGGCAAACCACTTCTCAGCCCCCTGTCTCTACGTGACTGTTCAGAAGTGCCCTCTACAGCAATGGTTCTCAACCTGGGGGTTGGGACCCCTTTGGGGTCGAACGACCATTTCACAGGGGTCGCCGCTCCTCAATCCTGCCCCCCCTTTTAAAAGAAGGTGGCCTCACAGCCAATGGGAGCAGTGCTTCTGAGACCCCTGCGCTGGGAGGAGGGGAGAGGAAGCATGCTGGGCATTTCCCCGTCTTTCCCTGCCTGGTGGGAAAGCACTGGAGGAGCCTGAGGTGGAGATAGAGGTGCGGAGAGCGGGAGGAGAGAGCTGGAGCCTGAATGTTAAGGCAGAGGTGAGGACACCGAGAGGAGAGAGCTGGAACCGGAGCATTAAGGCGGAGGTGAGGAGAGGAGACCTGCAAACCCCAGGATTCCATAGGATGGTGAAAGTGGAATAATAGCGCTATAACAGTCTAGTGCAGAAATAGCCAGGATGACTTTCTCCTCTCGCTTTTGTTGTGCATGGACCTTTGGCGCTTGCCACACACACGTGTTGTGTTCTTCGTCCTGACTGTCTTGCATTCCTTGCTTTTTGTATGTTCAGCGTCCACACTCCCTTTAAGGGAGGGAGGGAGGGAGTGAAACAAAACGCGTCTGCTTATGCCGCCGCCATCTTTCCTCTCTCCCTGTCCTTTCCTCCCTGTGCCTCGTGTAAAATGTGGGCTGTTTCGGCATTGCCTTTGGGAGTGACTGGCTTTTTGAACTGTGGAAACCCAACATTCAGAACTAGAACTACTGCCTTAATTCTGGCATTGATGGATGCTTTCTGTGCTTAAAAAAATGGGGGAGGGTTACCAGTTTTTAGGCATTAGAAGTCTATCCAGAGCAGTGATTTAGGGCAGTGTTTCCAATCTATTTGATGTTGGAAATAACTAACTAACTAACTAATTAATTAATTAATTAATAATAACGAAAATGATTTTATGGTTGGGGGTCACCACAACATGAGGAACTGTATTAAGGGGTCGCGGCATTCGGAAGGTTGAGAACCACTGCTCTACAGTATAGAGTCTGCATGAAAGATGGGGGAATACATGGCCTAACAGATGGTCTGAACATCAGCTTCCAGAAGTCCTAGCCAGAATGTCCGAAAGCAAGAGAATGTTGGAAGTGTAGTCTCAAACAAGCAAATGGTTCCCCAACCTTTGCTAATGGGAGGCCACTAAAGCATCATATGTTTACCAGCATGGTGTAGTGGTTTGAGCATTACACTATGACCCTGGAGACCAGGGTTTGATTTCCTGCTAAGCCATGGAAACCCACTGGGTGACGTTGAGCATGTCACACACTCTCAGCCCAGAAAATCCTATAATAGGTTCACTTTAGGGTCACCTCATGTCAGAAAAGACTTGAAGGCACACAGCAACAATTGGAACAACCCCTTGACTTCTATCATCTATCTGAAGATGTAAAATATTAAAAATGGCCAGAATCCTTTACCATAGTGTTGTTTATATAACTTTATATATATTGTTAGTGTATTGTGAAGATCCATAATGGGCCACTGGCAAGAATGTCCCCATGCTCCCTGGTAGTCCTTAGTCAGTGTCCCAAGGTATATTGGTCCTTTTGTACATCAGTCTCAAGGACTATCAATCAGTTTGCTGACTCCCCTACTTAGTAACATTTCAGCAGCCCTTTACTGGATACAGATGTTACAGAACTGTCCAGTTCTAATTCCTGTAGATGTAAGTCCTCTTACAAAGACGTTAAGTTCCCAGCAGGAGTACAGCCAATGTAAATATAAATAAATAAAATCAATTGCATAGTGTAAAGATCCAAAACTTTGGACTGATGTTCCTATTGATGTGGATTAGAAATAGCTTTATCCTTGCGGCCATTTTCAGAAGAGTAGTTAAAAACCTACTTATTTGGATAGATTTTGACTGTTGATGCTCACTGTAGGTTGCTTGGTTTATTTGATGGCTGCTGCATTTTTATGAGCTTGTAGGTTTTGATGTTTTATGTTTGATTGCTATTTTAAAATGCTTTATTGTGTTTATGCATACCCTTTTGAACATGGTAGGAAGTATCTAAACAGCTTAAGTAAATAAATAGAACACATTCCAGTCATTTGTGCTCTCGACTTTACAGCATTTGCAAAGAGCTGGGACACTCCAATCTCTTTAGTAAGCATTGCTTTGATTTGTTATATAACCAGGGAAGATGGGCAGAGCAATTCCATAGACCAATGAGGTGGGCAATATTTTGGACATGCCACAGTTAAGCAAATGGGACAATCACTGTATCCAAGCAGGACGAGAGAAGTGACAAGGCTCAGAAGATCTCAAACTTCCAGAAGAGTGGTACAAGTATCACATACCCACAGGATACCTGAAAGCAGTGCCACTTCACTCCCACCCCAAGGGGCCAAGGGAACTGTGCCCACATAGAGTTGTCAGGTTGGGAATGTCTTGGGCCCTGCATTTTCATAACCAGTGTTATAACTATAGAAATAAGGACAAAACAAGGCCATTGCCTCTCTCAAGTATAAAAATTCTACTACCCTAGATGAAATTCTTCTAGAGCTCTCAAACGTCTAGCATTGCAGTAACTTAGAACTTCATGTGAGCATTTAGAAATACAGGCCATTTCCACACAAGGGAGTTAAAACGGCGCAGTGCATCCTCTCACGGAGGTCGTCTGCACCTTGGAGCAGACTAGGTCCGGAGTACTTACCGGAGAGCCGTACCTCAGTCCACTCCGAAACACCCCCAACTGGTCCTCCAGCGCGCTTTTTAAAGAATGGAAAAAAAGAGGTTTTTCGTTTTTCTGGAGTGCACCATTGCGTATCTGCTCCCTTGTGCAGATTCGCAGGCTCACACCAATGTGAGCCTGCGATCTGCGGAGGGCGGGGTTTAGGCATAGCGAGCTTCGCAGTTGGTTGGGACCCACGACCAACTGGAAGCCGCCATTTGGAAGCCGGAGCAGTGTGGATCTAAGACCTCGCACTGCTCCGATTGACCTGGGACAAGACAAGGAGCCCTGTGGAAGGGCTTAAGGGACAGTCTGCGTTGGTCCGTGCCCAGAAAGATCTGATAAGTACCGGCACAGAGCGATTCCATCGCCTTGTGTGGAAATGGCCACAGTTTAAGCATCTCAAGAAAGAAGCAAACAAATTCATCAAGGGAATTCAAACCACCAAATATAACCCCTCTAGGTGTGAACAATTCCAACATTTCACTCTCTGCAATGCTAGAAATTTGAGAGATGGAAGGAATACTACTATAAGGGGGCCCACAAGAAATTTTCTGAAATTGAGTTGAGCCCTTGGGCTGAAATAAGTCCCCTATCACTGCCCTAGATGGTTACCATCTAGATCATGCCCTAGATCTGTATCATCCCCTAGATGTAAGTCCCCAGATATGTTGGACTATATCTCCCAGTGTCCCTGTCTATTGAAGTCCCACAAAATATGAGGCTCAGGTTTTTGCCCTAGATCTTAAAATCTGCAAAGATATGTTAATCCTTAGGTCTAATAAGAAGTTCATAATAATAAATGCAAGTTCATGGCATTGTATTATTTACAATGTACTTTCTTAGGAATCAGATAGCCTGGGTATTTTTAGCTTGGAGACAAGACAACTGAGAGATGATACAATAGCCATTTTTTAAAGTGATGTCATGTGAAAGATGGAGCAAGCTTAAACTACTGTAACATGCTGTGGGTGGGGCTTACCTTGAAAAGTGTTCAGAAACTACAACTAGTACAAAATGCAGCAGCCAGATTTGTATTGAACGTGCAGTTTAGAAACCACATGATGTCAGTCTTACAAGAACTGAACGGGCTTCCGGTTTGCTTCCAAGCTCAAATCAAGAGGCTGCTTCTGGCCTGCAAAGCCCTAAATGGCTTGGGGCTAAGATCTGAAAGACTGCCTCCTTCCTTATGAGACTGCTTTGAAATTTGAAATCCTCAGCAGAGAAGCTGTTGCATGTTCCAATGCTTTGTGAGGTTAGATTAGTATGCACATGTAACAGGGCTTTCTCTGTAGCAGCACCCTGATTGTGAAACTCCCTGCCAAGGTGGGGTGGGCTGGCTCCACCAGTTCTGAGATGCCAGTGGGCAAATCAAATAACATTGTTCTGCATGACCTTTGATGTTTGAAGCTGCTCTGTTTTAATTTTTTTTTAATTATTTATATCCTTCCTCTCCATATGGATCGAGGCGGCGAACAACTTACAAATAGCATGTATTTCGAAACAGTTCTATACATGCCCCCAACAAGCTGGGTACTCATTTTACCAATCTGCGAAAGGATGGAAGGCTGAGTCAACCTTGGAGCCCGGCAGGATTGAACTCACAACCTTGTGACTTGCAGTACTGACATTTAAACACTGCACCACCAGGGCTCCATTTGTTTGTTTTAAAACTATATTTAAGGATTGTTTCAGGTTGTTTTTTATTTTTTAAAAGACATTTTCACATTTTTTTAAAAAAAATTCTCTATTTTAAATGCATTTTGCTTGTTGTGCCTTGCCTTTAGGTTTGTCCTTCTTGTTGTTGTGTGCCTTTAAGTCATTTCTGACTTACAGCAACCCCACAGCAAACCTATCACTGGATTTCCTTGGTAAAATTTATTTGGAAGGGGTATGCCTTTGCCTTCCTCTGAGGCTGAGAGAGAGTGAGACCTGACCAAGGATACCCAGTGGGTTTCCACAAATCAGTGGAGATTTGAATCCTGGTCTCCAGAGTCATAGTCCAAGGTTCAAACCACTATGCCACTTTGGCTCTCTGGGAGGTGATGCATGAGCACTTAAACAAACAAACAAGCTTGTTTTCTATGATTTCGAAGACTAGAACATGAGTCAATGGATTCACATTACAAGAAAAAGGATTCCACCTGAATATTATGAAGAACTTCCTGATGGTAGAAGCTGTTCAGCAGCAGAAGAGACTTTCCTTGGTGAGTGGTAGCCATTAAAGAGAGGTTAGATGGTAATTTTTCAGGAAAGGTGTAGTTGTACACTTCTGTGTAATAGGGGGTTGGACTAGATGGCCTTTCGGCCCCTTCCAGCACTATCATATTCCAGTTCTATCCTTTACTAGTTCTTTCTCTTACATAGAAAATACACTTCAGCTCAAGAATGTGTGGCTTGCAAGATGTTGGACTCCAACTCTCTCATCAGCTCCATTAAAAAGCACAACTCATCTACCCCTGCTTAACTCATCTCCTTTGAAAGGTGGTTATGATCTCCTTTTAAGAGATCATAGCTGTAGCTTCCCTTCATTAAATTCAGATTTCATTGACAAGAAAGTTAGTTTTCAAAAGAGACCTGTCACTGTTACAGGAAACAATATATCACCTGCTGTACCCACTCACACATCCCATTGATTATTCCTTCCATGTAGGGTAAATAAACTACATTACACATACATAAATTAAGGGAGGTGGCATGCTGAATCTGTTCCTATTTGAAAGTGTTTATAGATAGCCTTGCAAATGAAGCATCACATTCCTGAGCTAAAGGAGAGGAGTGAAGGTAATGGCTGGAAGCGACGATTGCCCACATCTTCTCAGGAAGCTTGTCAGGCATTCCTCCAATGAGAGCTGTAACTGGAGATGAGGGCAAATGATTTCTCCCCTTAGATTGACTTCTCGATAAGGAAAGCAAGCCAAGATGAAACGTCTTCTTGGTGTAACTGTCTCCCTCTTAGGCATGCCAGAAACGCAATAGCTGTACGTTCTTATCCCAGCCAGGGTTGTTTGGGGTAATGAAGGTAGGTCACTTGTTCCATGTACATAATTTTAGAACAGCACATTGACACAGGATACCACAAACAAAAGAGGCAACAGAGCAAATCAAGCCTAAATTTTCCTTAGAAGCCAAAATGGCAACTGAAGCTATCAGACTTTGAGCATATCATGAGATGACATGATTCACTGGAAAAGATAATAGTGCTTGGAAAAGTGGTAGGCTGTAGGAAAAGAGGAAGACCATATTAGAGATGGATTGATTGAATCAAGGAAGGCACGGCACTAAAATTGCCAAACCAAAGGGGCACTGTTGATGAGCAGGGGTCATCTTACGTTGAAGCTGACATGACAACAGATAACAACAACAGAACTAAGGAATTGCATCATGGCAGGAAACTCACTTGCACACCGTGCCAGGGGTACCAAGATGCTAATGGAAAAGGAGGAGGCACCCTCTTGCTTTTCTCCAGATCATATTATGAATATCTTGAAGGACATGCCTTTCTCTTCAAGCTAGTTATGTAGGGCTTCTTATTGGATCTTCAAATTCACGAGCTAGTCCACACAGTATATCGTCAACATAGGAATAAATAATATAGAGTTACTGAATCATAGGCCATTTTCGCTTTATACTGTTATAGTGCTATTACTCCACTTTCAGCATTGTATGGAATTCTGGGGTTTGTAGTTCTGGAGTTCGTAGAGGCCAAAGAGCTCTCTGGCTGAGAATTTTCAATGCCCCTCTCTAAACTACAAACCCCAGAATTCCATAGGATGTTGAAAGTGGAGTAATAGCACTATTACAATGTAGTGCAGAAATGGCCATAGACTAATATAAAGTGTGAAGAGCCATGATAGGAGAGAGAGGGACCATGTTCAGGGTTCTCTTGCCCATCTATTTTAGATGCTTCTGGAATGTGCAAGGGGGTGCAGATGAGGCCATGTAGGTGAATTTGTTTTCATTTTGTATAGTGTCAGTATTTGATGTATTTTAATTGCATTCCTATTCCCAAAGCTGAGAGGTCTGTAGGGTGTTGTGGGAGCCAGCTTGAAAAGATGGAGAATGCAGCTAAGTGCTTCCATCTACTCCCACTCATTCATTTCCTCCAGGCAATGGCTAATTGGGAGTGACCACGTTCAAGGCCCAGTTTATAAATCCACAGCTGAAAACTCAGGTTTTGGCACTAGAGATTTCTCAGGCTTATAGGTGCTTGCAACCCTGCTGCAGTGGCAGCTACAGACTTCCATGCCAGTGAACGAGTAAATCTATTCTGGATTTAGTCAGAACTTGAAAAAGACTATTCAGAGTACTGGATCTTCCTCAGCAGCCATTCAGGTGTCTAAACTTCTTAAATAAATAAATCATTTGATTGGCATCATACTCTCCAACTGTCCTGCTTTGGAATGGACAGTCCTGATTAATCCACTGTTGTCCCACTTTTCAGTGGTGATTAAAATGTCCCACTTTCTCTCTTCAGCCTTCACACTACCCCTTTGTCCTCAGCCTACTTCCATTGCTGCAAACTGAGTTCAAAGTGTAAAACTGCAGTAGTTTGCAGTTGATTAACTCAGCAGAGGGGAAGAGACAGGAGGGGGCAGAATCTTGCCCTTCCCTGTATGCTCAGGCAAAAGCAAACTGCTGCAGCTTCTCCTAGCATGTCAGATTTTCTTCATAATTTTTTCATCATAACTGCTCTTTGATGTTGCTTGGCCACATAGGTTCTGATTTTCATCTTTGAAATGTTGGAGGGTATGAATCACTTATGTTGAAAACTGACCATAAGGTAGAGCATATGCTTTGCATGCAAAACCAGGTTGAAACCTCAGTAGTGACAATGGCTTTCACCTCAGGGGAGCACTGAATCCACTATAGGTTCTAGTCAGTATTTTAAAGACCTACCCAAGGTCCAGAACCCATTTGGAGGATACAGATCAGCATCCTGGATCTTTCCTTTAAGGTTTGGGTTAAAACCCAGAACAGATTCACCATTCCACTGAAATGGAAACCGCCAGCTGCCACTAATCACACGTCAATTAATATTGCACAGTGTTGGCTCAGGCTGGGAATAGACATGAGGATGAACTAAGCATGCTTAAGAAAACCTTTGCATCAATTTCCTTTTATCCTCCACATAATGAGTAGCTTAAAAAACTTGGAATCAATGATGTAGAGGTAAAGTAGCTACTTGTGATGAGAGGCTGACATCTTGTTGGTGACTTATGGGAGTAGTAAATCCAACTACCTCCTCTGTAACTCACTATTTGGTCATTGCAGAGGTTGGAATTCTCTACCAACATCATCCTTCAGGACCTCCAGAGGACCCATAGCCAGACACTGATTGAATAACCCCCTGCACTTGCCAGTAAATGTCAATGGGGGGTGTTACCACGGTTCTGTCATGCTGGTGATAGCACTAGATATCTCTTGATATCAAACTTATTTGGCCTTCATTTGACCTTTCTCTGCCACCCTGCTCCATGTGTTTGCAAGGGCCACCGGACAAGCACGTAAACAGGCGCGGCCGTTAATGGTTGGACATTCCAATCCCCATTTAGGCAGGCAGATTAATGCCTCTCTGTTGTTTCAGGGACCATCTTCTTGCAGACACACCTTGCTTAAGTGCAACTACACAAAGACGCTTGGCTGAGAACCAGCACTTTCTTTATGCTGAGCCATTTGCAGACTGGCTATACTATTGTCCTCCAGTGCTAGGCTAATCATGTAAAACCTGACCTTTTCCAACGCCTTTGTCCAGCCACAAATTCCCTTTGTTCTCACCGAGCATGGCATGGCCTGTAGGCACAATCCACCCTATAAAAAGTCTCCAATTCCGAGTCCTCCTCGGATCGCTCCTGAATTCCATCCAGCCTTGCTGCCGCTGTATGTGTCGAGCCATTCCCTCAGTTCCAGCAACTAAGCCGCTCAACCCCGGAACACTCCGGACTGCTATCCTGCCTTGCTGTCGGTTTGTCCAGCGAGTCGCCCCCTCAGCGAACTGCGCTGAGCTTTCTTCCCTGCAATCCTCCATTTTCTCCAGGACTACGAGAAAAGGTGTCGTACCACCCATTTCCTCTGAAAACTCTTATTTCTAATTTCTAGTTATCTGCATGCTTGTGGTGTATTTTCTGTTGTTTGTCCTTTAATAAAACTATTATTTTTACTATTTTTAAACTTTGCCTGACTGCTCTTCTGACCTGACGCCTGTATACATAGGGTAAAAGATCCCAGCTAAAGTTACCCTGCCTCTGACTAGCTTAAGAGAGTGCTTGAGTTAATTTCTCCATCTTGTGTTTTTGTTTGGTTACTAGGGCATCCCTCCCGGGACCCCCACAATACAGGGTAACAGGGGGGCTACAGCTGCTCCAAAGGTAAGTTGGGGTGGGGGAAGGACATGTCGAAACCTTTTTTGCAGTGATGGAGCTTGGAGTGTAGAGAGGGGGACAAGAGGGGGCAGGGCTACAGCACAAGGGGCGTGGCCACTGTGAGTGCAGATGTGGCTGTGGTGTGTGCGGGTGTAGTTATGGGCCAGTATGCCCAAAAAACATTGCCTCCTGGGGCGAACCACCTCCTGCCTCCATCCCTGCTTGACTGTTTTTTTTGCAACGACAACATAACAGCATTGCATGTTAAAAGTAACAGAACAAGTTGGTTGTTGTGTAAAAAGATATTGGCTAGAATCTGTCAGTGTATTATGCTTGCATAAGTTCCTGTACAGAAGTGGTTGGATGTTTTTGTCTACTGTGGCACGTCCATACTCATTTCATTAATAAATCATACATCCACTGAGCATCTTGAGACATGTCTCATTTCTTCTGTGGGTTTTATTTATTCAGTTGTGCAATGCTGCCATTCAATACAAATGTTACGTAGCAGAATTAATGCATTAATATGCATGTGGAGATTCACACTATGCAGTCCTGATGTAGGATACCAGCCACTATGTAATTAATAATTCTTCTCTTTCTTCTTCTTCTTCATCATCATCAAGTTATTTATTTATATAGTGCTATCAGTGTACATGGTGCTTTACAAAGTCAAACAACAATAAACGGCCAGCCCTGCAAAAGGCATACAGTTTTTAAATAGATAGATGAATTGATAGGTAGGTAGTTAGATAGGTAGGTAGATAGATAGATAAACACACACACACATGCATAGTGAAAAGGATAATGGAAAGGAGTAATACAAATATAAAATGAATGCAATACAATTGTAAACAAATTATCTAGACAGAAATACAAAAATGAGTGCAGTATAACATAAAGCAAACTGACAAACATACATAATCAAAATATGCAAGATTTTAGAAGAATAGAACCATGGAGCTGAAAGAGACCACAAGTGCCATCAAGTCCAACCCCCTGCCATGTAGGAATATGCCATCAAAGCACACCTGACAGATGGTCATCCAACCTCTTTTTTTTAAAAAAAAACTCCAAAGAAGGAGGCTCTGCCACACTCCCAGGCAGCATGTTTCACTGTTGAACTGCTCTTACTGTCAGGAAGTTCTTCCTAATGTTTAGATGGAATCTATTCTCCTGAACTTTGAAGCCATTGTTCCATGTCCTAGTCTCTAGAGGAGCAAAAAACAGGTTTGCTCCATCCTCCATATGACATCCTGTCAAATATTTAAACATAGCTTTCATGTTCCCTCTTACCCATCTCTTCTCCAGGCTAACCATGACCATCTCCCTAAGCCTCTCCTCACAGGGCATGGTTTCCAGGCCTTCTATCATTTTGGTCAGCCTCCTCTGGACATGTTCCAGCTTGTCAGTATCCTTCCTGTGTATGTGCCTTCAAATCACCTGTCAACTTATGGTGACCCCCCGAATGTCATAGGTTTTCCTTAGGCAAGGAGTAATCAGCAGTGGTCTTGCCACTTCTTTCCTCTGAAATACAGCCTACAGCACCTGGTATTTTGTTGGTGGTCTCCCATCTAAGTACTAACCAGAGCTGACCCTGCTTAGCATCCAAGATAAGATGGGATCTGGTGCCTCTAAGGTATTTAGGCCAGTTATAAAATAATATTAGACCAAAATTCCTAAAGCTTTAGAAAACAAGAGAGTTTTTGATTGAGATTTAAAAACAGTAAGGGAAGGAGCAGTTCACAGATGTTCAGGTGGCCAATTCCAGGAGTATGCAGCAACCAGTGCAAAAGGACGATTATATTATACACTTCTGCTTCTGAGAATTCTACATGAAGGTTATGGGCAATGGGGTGGGGACATGGGGGCAGGCGGAGCGATTTGCCCCAGGCAGCAATGTTTTTTGGGGCATCCCGGCCCATAGCCATGCCCCCACACACCCTGGCCATGCCCCTACATACCGCAGCCACACCCCTGCACACAGTGGCCACACCCCTTGCGCCATAGCCCTCCCTCTCATCCCCCCTCCACACACTCCAAGCTCCGCCACTGGTTATGGGAATGCTTCAGTTGAGACACGTGGTCTCCGTGATAGCAGCAGTTATTCATGCAGGAGTAGAATTAGATGGATAAATTCTCACACAGGAATAGCAAGGACATCTAGAAGGTCTTCTCCTTTGATGCTATAGTGGTGAGACAAGAGGAGGCCCTCACATTCCGTGGCAGAGGTGGAAACAGGTAGAAGGACTCAAAATTGGTGTTCATGGTGAGATAAGTGGATGCCTTCATAATCCCATTCTCTATTTATTTGCCCCCACCCTACATTATGGGCTGCAGATGGGGGAATATAAAATGTGTTGTCATCATAGCATACATTTCTATAGGATTAATGGCACATTGAGAGTGGGGAGCCAGGAGAGAAGAAGGAGACACATTACGGGACTGACATTTTCATCAGCAATCTTGCACATCATCTGTTCTAGTTTCACTCTGAGATTATTGATTGTGTTTTGCTTCTGCTAGGGTGTTGCCAACAGAGGTTGTGGTGTTTTTTTTTCTATTTTAGTTATCTATTTAAAATGATAAATTCAAAGGCATGTGATTGCGCATCTACCCTTCTCTTCTGAAAACATGGAATTCCCCCCCCCACTATTTATTTCAGAGGGAAAAGGGTGTGTACAAAAACGCCCTACAGGTACATGACAAGAATTTAATTATAACAGTGGTTTGAAAGCTGAACTATCTGTAGTGATATAACATTCTACAAAACTCATAACAAAGACCTAATTGGTATAAAATGAATGTATTTTTTGTTTCTACTTCATTTTTCTGGGTTCATAATCAGGGATTTGCAGAGTGCAGCAGGCTGCTTAATCTAATCTTAGGTTTTCAGTAAATTTCTAAAAATCCTCTTACCTTCAGAGGGGGGAAAAAGGCTAACTGAATAGGAATATTTTATAAGCATTCTGTGCTATGCAGTCCACATTGAAATGAATGAGATAGCTGTAAGAAAACTGCTTGTATTCATTCTTAAGCCTCTGGAAGCTAGGGAAGGGGCTAATGGCAGTGACAGAACATTAGTTTTGTATACAGAAAGTTCTAAATTCATTCCACAGCATCTCCAGTGAAAATGATCAGAAAGCTTTCTCTTCTAAATATCCTGGACAGATGCTGCCAGTCAGGGTAGACAATACTGGCCTAGAGGGACAAACAATCTGACTCAGTATAAGGCCACCTCCTAAATGGAAAGAGCTTTAACTCTATGGTTTGGATGCCAATAACTCTGGATGAGGCTGCAAAACTCCTTGCTTGAAGTCCCAGAGAGCCTCTGCCAGTCAGAATCAACAGCATTGGGCTCAGTGGAACAATATTCTGGCTCCAGAAAAGCTAAGTCAACTTCCATATTCCTATTTCACAGCATCATAAAATCATAAGAGCTGGAAAAGATCACTAAGGCCATCAGGTCCAACACCCTGGAATACACTATCAAAGCAAAGTTTCTCTTTTTACATTACTATGACCATCCAGAACAGTTTCTCTTCTTTAATACCCATAAACACAGAGCTCTAACTTGCTGAGCTATGCTAACATAAATACAAAACATTCCTACAAGGGAGATCTCCACACCAAAGCTAAATCTGCTTCTAATGGAGATTTCTTGGCCACCAAGTTCACAAAGTGTTCTTCTTTGTGTCTTAATTCTGACACTTTTATCTTTAGACTGCCTGATCAGATATTAACCAATTTGAGTTGCTTGAAAATCCAGCTTGGCTTCTGGAGTTCAGAGGGTGGTGAGAAGAGGCCAAGCTGTCAAGAGGGTCACGCTTCCACTGGCATAAATGGGCCTTCAGCTTTTTCCATCTGTTACTGTAAGTGGTGTGGTTAATGAAGCGGAGAAAGTGTTGCCAGATCCATTTTTACAGATTACTGCCGTTTGCATTTCAGCTGTTTCCCTGCCCCTCCTTTCCCTGTGCCATTGCTTTTATGCCGGGGAAATTCAGAACGGCAAATATTTGCCTGAATCTCTGAGAAACTGTAAGATAAAAGTGGTAGCAAACTTGCAAATCTGTACAATTTGTCTCCCTTTGGTAGGCCTGTGAGATAATTAGATTAACTGTAACAATGAATGAGGTTTCAGAGTCAGATGCTAAATTACAGTTGGAGAAGTATTATGGTACTGTAACAGAGTGACAGTGTGTGTAAATGCTACATTTTTGGATTGCAACTCACCACAAGACAACTTGCTATGTGGCTTGAGAATTCTGGGAGCTGCTTTCAAAAAAAGATAACATTTCCAAGGTTTCCCTAGGGAAGTATTAGCCACAAAGATGACTGCAAAAGGAAGTATTTTCAGGAGGGGGTCAAAAAATAATGTTTTCTAATATGTGTCACTATTATGGATATGTGCTTTCAAGTTGATTCCAGCTTAGAACAATCATATCATAGGTTTTCTTGGCAGATTAGACAATGGGGTTGGCAGAGCAAACAACGGGGTCCAGAATGCGCTAATGGCATTAGCGTTAGGTGACAAAGGGACAAATAGGAGGTGACAAAAGGGGGAATTTTGATTGACAAAAGGAAAAGTTTGAAGACAATCATTCTGTGGAAGCAGTTTTGGGTGCTATCATTTCTAAAGGTTGCATTGTTGAAAGACATCTGCAAGTTCATTGTCTGGGGCTTCCCTGACTCAGTTGCATAGGGACGGGGGGGCAATGGGGGTGATTCGCTCCAGGCAACAATGTTTTGGGGGCATCCCAGCCCATAGCCACACCCCCACATGCCCTGACCACGCCCCCATGCACTGCAGCCACGCCCTCATGCACAGTGACCACACCCTATCCTCGCCTGCCACCCTCCACACACTCCAAGCTCCACCACTGCCCTGACTATGACCTAGCCATGCCCTGAGGTATCGTTCTGATCTAGTTTTGCAATGCATGTGTGCAGCCAGTTCATCTTTCCCAGCAAGCTTCCCAGTCATAGCAGGATATAATTTATATTTCATGCCAATTAAGTATATGTTTTGCCAATTAAACCATATCATGGAGAAGGAATGTACAGCCTGGTAACATCATTTTCTCATTTGTGGTCATTTGACCCTGAAACCCACCTTAAAAGCCAGTCAGTGGCAGAGCTCTGTGCTGCTGGTTGAATGGGGTACTGGTAGGTCACATGATCAGCCCCTCTCACCAGGAAGCAATACTGTGGGGAGCAGAAGCAGGGATCTGAATAAGGACCTGTAACAACAACACTGAAAGGAGCTTGTCACATCATCCTGCAGTACCCTGCTTGCCAGAAGTGTAGACTTCTACCTTTTGGAACAACTGGTTGTCTTTTAAGGTGGACTTCAGGGGTTGGGTGGGGGCTAAAGATTATCCTTGATACCTTGGCTATGTGTCTGATGCAGAATCTTGGCCAAGAAGACTATAAAAATGTAATAGCCATACTGGATCAAAGCAAAGGCCAACATTCTTTGTTGAACATTTTTGTGCTCATATAGTGTCCAACCTGTCCCTTGTGGAAGCCCACCATCAGGACCTGAGTGCAACAGCATCTTCTTGCCCACTCCCCAGAAACTGACATATAAAGGCATAGCACCTCTGAAAAACTACTTTGCTTCCCTATTAGAGACATTATCAAAAAAGTTCAGTTGCATTAGAGCACTTAACATAGCTGCTAAAGGGTAAGTTACTAGTTTGCCCTTTTGAGAAAAATGAAAAACTGAGCCTGAGAAATAGTGATTCACCAAATGAGGAGAATAATGTTTTCTCAGAACTAGCACTCTTTTCTCCTACAGCAAGAATAGGGGACTTCAGATTCTGGGGCAAAATTTGGCCCGCTGCAGTTAGACAGATGACCACATTCCCTTGCTCACAATACTATCATTGAGTGGTTTCGCACTACTTGTATTTTTCTCCATTCTAAACATCTGAAGTGCTTAAAGGAAGAGCTTTAAGTTAAAGTATGTTGAAAGCTTTTGTCCCACACTTTTGGCTTTCTCTGATACTGGAATACAGCCACAAACTTCTCTGAAATGGAATTTGGCCCATGGGCTAAAAGATGTACTCAGCCCTTGTTCCAGGTTAACTTTGAAGTTTAGCCAGAATGCCTAGCCTGTCCCAATGGTTTCAACCAAATATGGAAGCAGATCTGGGCCATTTTGCACATTAGAATCACACAATGGGAAGGGATCAAAAGGACCATTTACTCCAACTCACTGTCATGCAGGAACATGCAACTCAAGGACTCTTGAGAGATGGCCATCCTATCTCTGCTTAAAGACCTCCAAAAAGAGAGAGAGAGAGAGAGAGTTCACCATCCTCCAAGGCAACCCAATCCACTGTTGAACACCTCTTAGGGTCAGGACGTTCTTCCTAATGCTTAGGTACAGTTTCTTTTCCTGCAATTGAACCCCACTGGTTCATGTTCTAATGTTTGGAGCAGCAGAAAACAAGCTTCCTCCCTCTTCTATCAGATATCCTTTCAGATACTTACAGATGGCCATCATGTCACCTCTCCATCTTCTCTTCTTGAGTCTGAACATACCTAGCTCTCTCACAAGGCTTGCTTCCAGACCTATTACCATCTTAGCTACCCTCCTTATTTCAGCTGGTCAGCATCTTTCTTCAACTACACAACTCAAAGCTGGACACAATCTTCCAGGTGAGGTGTGTCCAAAGTCAGATGTTATTATTGTGTGCCTTCAAATAATTTCCAGTTGATGGCACCCCAAGGCAAATCTATCATGGCATTTCATTGGCGAGATTTATTCAGAGGGTATTTGCCTTTGCCTTCCTCTGAGACTGAGAGAGTGTAACTTGCCCAAGGTCACCCAGTAGGCTTCCATGGCCAAGCAAGTATTCAGACTCTATTCTCTAGAGACATAGTCCAGTGCTCAAATCATTAACTACACTATGCTGACTCTCTGCTTTGGGAAGGCTTAATCTAAAATCCTGCATATATCCCCACCAGCAACAAACTTGGCTTTGCCATTGCTTTTATGCCCAACAAAGAGATACAGTTAAATTCCAGCTCTCTGGTGAGTGTAAATGTATTATCATACATGTTTTCACAAATCTGTTTGTTGCATTTACCCATGATGTTTCCAAGTTTATATGGAAAACTATAATGCCTAAGAATGCTATGAGAGGCTAACTTCAAGCTGTGGGAAAACACTGTGAGTCTTGTGTTAACGATCTCATAATTGGTGCTCTCCTATCACCTCCACTCCCCTCATCCTCCTACAGTATTAAATGAAATTAAAATTAATTGATGTCTTACATCTTTGCTCCACCCATCTCCAAACGTACTGGGCAAGTTACAACATTCTGAAGATTGTTTTTGGGGGAAAAAATTGACTGAGGTGGTAATGTGAGAAGATTCAGGATCACATAGTTAATGCTTTGTATTATCCTGTTGATGTTTTCTTTGCATTTTAGGGAATTATCAAGGAATTTGTTCTTCCTCATCCTTCCATTTATTTCTAACTCTACTGAGCAGACCAGAATTTCCTTGTGTGGTCTTTGTAACTCCCTGTCAGCGTGTTTCTCACCCTCCCCCAACAAAATTATTTTGAGCTTGACTGTTAACCACACATGAGGCTGTTGAGATAAATTAATTTGCACAGTGTGTGAGAAAGTCCTTCCAAGTTACTGAAGAACACAACTCTTTCTTTGCACCTCTCTTGAAGATTACTGGAATACTTTCTAGGATGCCTATAGAGTGACGTCTCTTATAGCCAAAAATTAACATGTGTGATGTCATGTGTGAGGGACATTTGATAGTCTGCTTCATGCAAGGTACCCCATCCGACCTACAGAAGCTCTGAAAAGTCCTTTCCTCTCCCCAAGACCCCCAGGGTGCAGAGTGCCTGGAGAAATCCACTATTATTTTCAGTCACTGATTGGAGAGAACTAGGATTCGCAATCCACCATGGTTTCTTGCTCTTAAAAAGGTGTGGGGAAGGAGGGGGAGAGAGTTGTGTGGTTTGAGTGCTTCCCAAACTGCATGGCTCAGTCAGCGCTTCGTCCATGCCATGTTCTCCCCAACAGGGTTTGATGAATATGGGCAAAGCTGGCTCCCAAGTGTACTACTCAGGAGGTGATGACATTAGGAGACATAACTACATCCCCAATCTGGCCTGAAAAAGGGAGATCTGGCCCCATCTTACCCAATTATTCTTCTCACATCTGCAATAATGGACTAATCCCAATTTTCACTGAAACCGAACAAGTGTCTTCTCATGTGCCTTCAAGTCAAATCCAGCTTTTGGCAACCTTCTCCTAAGATTGCCTTGGCACAATTTTTTCAGGGGATGTTTGCCATTACCTTCCTCTTAGGCTGGGAGACTGTGACTTGCCCAGAGGGTTTCCATGGCTGGGCAGGATCTCCTGGAGTCCTGGCAAAACACTCAGACCACTATGCCGTGCTATACAAGGAAATGTGTGTAACATCCGAAGAGATAGAGGGGAAAGGAAAGACTCATCACTCTTTTGGTTATGTCTCGTTAGCTGATTTTGGTAAAGTTAGCTCTGTTAGTTTAACAGTAAGAGAATGATCAAATGAACCCTTTGTAACTCAGCAGGAAATTGTAGATAACCAAAAGCTTTACATTGATTCACCTTGGATATCAGAACAGCATGGCTCAGAATGATGTCAATGGTTTGAGTGCTGGACTAGGGCACTGGGTGAATGAGTCTCCGCTTGGCTATGGAAACCCACTGGGTAACCTTCGGCAAGTCAAATTTTCCCAGCTTCAGAGGAAGGCAAGGTCAAACCCACTCTGAATAAATTTTGTCAAGAAAATCCCCATGATAGGGTCTCCGTAAGTCAGAAATTACTTGAAGGCACAAAACAACAACAACGACTCAAAATTACTCGGTGAACAAAATTCTTTACAAATATTAAATATAAATATATTAAAATATAAATAAATATAAATAGGTCTACCTATTGCTCTGAGCTGTGAAGGTTGTCAATCAAAATATGGTGTACCCATGGCACAGAGGTGATGATAAATTAAATAAAGTACATTTATCATTGCTACAGACACAGCTGGAAACAGTATAGACGCAACAGTGTGGCTGTGAATAGGAATTTGCACGAGCTCAAAGCATCTCTGTGTGATATTACAAGTGCCTTGCACAGCTGGTGTGGTAAGTGGTAGATGTGCATGATTCGTGAAAGGTATAGCCTGCAGGAATTTTGCTGTTGTTATCTGCCTTCAGCTATGAATTATGGTTGCCCTATCACAGGATTTTCTTGGGAAGATTTATGCAGAAGAGGTTTGCTATTGTCCTCCTCTGAGGTTGAGAGAGAGTAATTTGGCTAAGGCACTCTGTGCATTTCTTTTTCTTTTCATTACTTAATTAACAAAATAAAAAAATACAGAAAGAGAAAAAAAGAGATCAAACATAAAGCAAAGAGACACACATAATCCACATACATTGCCTCTACCACATACCACACAGTGACTTCCCCCTTGATAAGTCATTAATTAAATACCTTAATATGTGACAAAGATTCTTTCTAGTCTTAAAAAATAGAAAAACCAATGGGGTTCTAATTTTTTATGTATGTTGGACATTAAATTTGTTTGATATAAATAACTTCTATCTCTTTTCCAACTCTCATTTTCCAGTCTTCAGCTTGATAGCATTTTTAAGATGGAAGATATAACTTTAAACATATTGAGAGAAGTTAAACAATTGAAATATCAACTTCAATTCTGCATATCTATCATCCTACCAATCGAAAAAACATGCTGTCACCAAATCACCTCAACTGTTTCTTAAATATATAATTATCGGGTCCTAGTCTTTAATGCAAGTATCCCTCTCTTATAAAGATTGGGAGTTTATCCATTATGGCCATGTCAATCAATTTAAACGCCCAAACTTCTATCAAGGCATTGAATTCTTCCAGTATTTAGCAAAATTAATTCATGCCGCTGCAGTCATATAAAACAAGATTTTTCCATGCTTTCTTTCCAAATTGTCTTCTGTCATCCCTAACAGATACGTTTCCGGTTTCATCTGGAACTTGATACCTAAGATTTTTTTCTATCTGTAGGTGAATGATTTTCCAATGCTTTTTGGCTCTGCGACAGGACCCACACATGATACAGTGTACTCCTCTTTAGTGCATTTCCATGGCCGAGCAAACATTTAAGACCTGATCTCTTGGGATCCTAGTGCAACACTGAGACCATTATGCCACTACTATATAAATAACTTTGTGTAATATCCAGACCTCAAGATATATGCCTTACCAGATATTCTGGGCCTTTCCGCCCTATACTGTTATAGTGCTATTATTCCACTTTCAACATCCTATGGAATTCTGGGGTTTGTAGTTTTGGGAGAGGCATTTAGAATTCTCAGCCAGAGAGCTCTTTAGCCTCAGTAAATTGCAAACCCCAGAATTCCACAGGATGTTGAAAGTGGAATAATAGAAATATAAAAGTGTAGTACAGAAATGGCCTCAGCCTTACTCAGAAATCAGTCTCTGCTTAAAGTCAGTGGGATGTAAACGCCTGGGTAGCTGGCTTGTGCTGTAAATCAACTAGAAATTTTTAAAAAGGTGGAGTTAAGTCCTCTTCTCTTTAAATCAAGTGTGTGAATAAATACTCTTTGAGGTATGTAAATTTTTTGCTATGGTCCTGTAGCTTCATGTCATGGTATCACTATGTAAACAGCCCTCCTGTGAATCTAAATTTGGGTTAGCCAAGTGTTTAACGTAACTCCCCTGCCCACTTGAAGCAAAAGCATTGTTGCATTGTAAATGGTAATAATTCATTGCCATCTTTGCGGGTACCCATTGGGATATCATCACGTTTGCTTCTAATTTGATTTATAAAACACATAAACTCTAAACTAAATGGGAAGTAGAGAGCAAGTGGGAATAGGTCTTGCTTCTGAACATTCGATGCAACATTCTTTCAAACATTTTCTTTCCACAGCTGGTGTGCTTGAGAAATCCAATTGTTCTTATTTCATCTGGGAAAACATATGCAAGGGGAAAAACACAAGTGGACAAAAAGCAGAGAGTAATCCAGGCTTTTTTCTCTCCTGCCTTCTCATTTATCATTTGCAGAACACCACTTTCCCTTAATATGTTTCCAGGCTGGATTTGTACAAGCAAACGATGCTTGACATTCGAGCGTGTGAAGATGAAATTAGAACGGCAGCACCTGTTTCCACAGGGCTGCTGATTTATCTGTTTATTAGTATGTTTACACCTTGCTACTTCCACCTCCAATAAGGAGGTGCTTCAGGCTATACAGTCAGCCCTCCACGTTCACTACAATTAGGGACGCAGGGCTCCTGCAAAAGTGGAAAAATTGCAAATATCAAAATGTCTGTGTGTTTGTGGGAAGGGAGCAAACCTGGTCAGGAAGAGAAGAGGAGTGGGTGGGTATGTGACCCTATGCTGCTTCTCTCATGCCCATTTCCTTCCTTGGGCATGTGGCAACCTTTGGGCAGGGTCTGTGGTGCTGAGAAATTGGATTACAATCCATCCTTAGCTGGTGGAGAAGGAGGAGGACCAGAGGCAGGTTTTTAAAGGGCTGCATGGCCTGATTGGAGCCACAGAGAGGGAAGGTTCTCCAGGAACAGGAGCACCTGAGATGAGGAGGCAGGGGTTGAAGAAACTCACAAACATTCCAATTCAAGAATGTAAAATCTGCAAATATGGAGGGTCAACTGTTTACAGAAAAACATAACCATGCTGAATCCAGCCTTACTGCTTTGACTACCAAAGGGCTCTTTCTGTTTGCAGAAAGAACTGGAATCCAATGAAGGCTTTCCATTGGAGGAAAAGGACAAGATGGCAGATTTCTCCAGTTTCCCTTTCCTTATGTCACTTTGAACACCACTTTGGAACAGCTTGGAAAGTTGTGCTGCAACCATACCCTCCAGCAATTCACTGATAAAAAGAGGGAGCATGAGGCCAAGCAATATCAGAGCAAGATAGCAAATGTTATTACTAGGAAGAACACACAAGGTAGGAGGTGCAGCAGCGGCTTGCTTTTGCCTGAGTCTACTAGGAAGGACAAGATTCTGCCCCTCCTCTCTTCCCCAATCAGTTAGTTGAATGCAAACTACATTCTCACCTTTAACTTAGGCCATTCCTCACTAGACTGTTTTGGTGCTATTATTCCACTTTGAACATCCTATGGAATCCTGGGGTTGCAGTTTAGGGAGGGACCTTTGAGGCCCCTCCCTAAACTGCAAACCCCAGGATTCCATAGGATGTTGAAAGTGGAATAACAGCACTATAACAGTCTAGTGCGGAAATGGCCTTAGTTGCAACAGTTGAGATAAGCTGAGGACAATGAGGGGAAGTGAGGGGGAGAGAGAAACTGGGACATTTTAAAAGGTGCTGAAGAAGTGGAATGACCAAAGACTAGTTTGGAGCATCCCTGCCAAATCAAGACAGTTGGATAGTATTTTGCAAGCTGCATTGGACAGGGAGGATCAGAGAAAATACATGCCCTGTCCCTTATTCCAGTACCAGTGGAACTCTACTAGCATTAATCTTACTGTTTTTATTTGCTTTAATTCCAACTCCAACTCCAACTATTCAAGAGAACTGTGACAGAGAATTCTCAATACTTCATGAAACTACAAATCCAAAGACTCTATAACATGGAGCCATGGTAGTTACAATGGTATCAAACTGCTATAATTGTGTAGTATGAAAGAGACTCTTTATTAAAAAAAAATTGAGTTAGGTTCTCAGGATTTAACCTTTTTAAACTAACTGTAGTGGAGGCCTCTTGATCTCTTAACTTTAGCTTTCTTTCTTTCTTTTTGTTTTTAATGAAGAAAATGTCGCTTTTCTGGCCTTAAGAAAATTGTTGTTGTCTCACCACACAGGGATAATAATTCCTACTTTACTGGCCTATGCCAAAAAATTATTTTGAAGGTATGATATATGTGATACAAACACTCAGGTTGTTCTGATTCTGTGCAAGAGCTGTTGTGGCATAAAAATGCAAGTGATTACCCAGTTAAGAACTGCAAAGCAACTGTTTGCATCGGTGTTCAAGAGAAACAAAACAAAATGACATTGGACTTAGTGACGAGCCAGCTTTGGGACTACCCTGAGGCAGGCATGTGCCCATGCGTCATACACAGTACAGGCTTAAAAGAAAACTATTTGGGCCTCTGCCAGGTAGACGGACAGCATGAATGAAAGAACCACCTGTTCTGGCTTTGTACAGAGAGTCTGAAACTGTCTGATTACAGGGGAAGGCATTGTCTGACCTTAAAAGTTAATTGCATTTTCTAGTGACAAATAAAGAGGGCTTCTTCCACTGGATTCTGTACATGTTCATTCTGGGAAAGATGTCCTATTGAGGGTTTGAGAAAATTATAAAAAGGAGTAGGCCTTCAATCAAAGGGGAAAAGTTTGCTAAACAATTCCTCGTACCTTCTCCTAATCCCTAGAAGTTGGTTTGTTCCTTAAAAAGAAAAAAGAAAAAAAGAAATCAGCATGTGGTGTTAGGATACGGAAATTTTCATACCTAAATTAACTGAAATATCGTTCAAGGTTATCTAAAAGAAAGAAAAGCATCACTGTTATAATGCAGAAAAGGGATTACAGTTGGCTTGATTGGCTGGAGACCAGGTCAAAAACCTGCTCCACTGATTCCACAAATGATAAGAAATAAATGTATCACATTCACAAGGGCTCTGGTCAAGAATCACGAAGCTAACACAGTAGCTGGGCCAATCTCTTTCTCTCTCTTCTCCAACTCCACCTCACAGAGTTGTTGCAAGCATTAAAAATATCAAAACTCCAAACTCTGAAAAGTTACTGTTTGGACTTTTAAAAGCCCCCTCAAAAAGAAATGTTTCAAGGCCCAACTCTGAACTAACTGGATATAGCACAAACGAGGTACATAAATACCCAAGTACAGTGGCTCTGATACATGCCTTCCAAAGTTGGACTTGATGGCCCTTGTGGTGTCTTCCAACTCTCTAATTCCATGATTCTATGATTAGGGCCCTTTTCGCACGTGTTTTTTTTTTTTGCGCGAGGATCACTTGAGCACCGCGCAAATGGGAGCACTGCTGCACACGATGCACTCCCATTTGTGCGGTGCTTACGAGGCTGGAGCGGGGCAGGGGCATATTTTTTTATTTTCGACTTGAAGCTGAAAATAGCCTGTGCTCGCACAATGCTCATGCCGCGCTCGCGCACTTACCTCCGTGCGGTGCGTCGGCGAGCTGGCCGGGAAGCGCTTCCTTTCCCCGCGGAGCCTACAGCTCCCACAGTGCCCTGCGGAAGGAAGGAGGGGGAAGCAGCAGCGTCGCAAAAGAGCCTTCTCGCGCAAGATGGCCTCCCCCATCGCGGGAGAAGGTAAGATGCGAAAAGGGCCTAGGACATGTGTGGCCAAGCAGCATCAGAGTGTAGTCAAGATGGCAAAGGTTATTAATGAGGAAGAACACACAAGCTAGGAGAGGACAAGATTCTGAGAAGGGCAAGATTCTGCTCCCTTCTCCCCTCTTCCTCCTGCTGAGTTGACTGCAAGCTACTTTTGCACTTTGAACTAAGTTTGCAGAAACTGAAGAAATCTGAGGACACAAGGAGAAAGTGGGAAAAAGAGAATAAAACTGAAGCATTTTAAAAGCAACTGCAAAAGTAGGACAACAGAGGATTAGTTGGGACTGTCCCTGATAAATCGTTCTACTTTTTGTGGAATTAGACTTGTGAGTGGATTTTGAACATGGTTAAGACTATATGTATTCTCTTGTCTCTGTGGCTTGTGAACTAACTTCAAATCAGGGCTTCAGATTATGGTTTTTCTGTAAATGTTAGCCAGATGTAGTATCAATGCACTTTCTAAGCCTTGATTAATCCTGACAAAGAGGAGGAAAGAGGAAGGCCATTACTGTCAGCATAAAAAAAATATATTTGTAACCTGCTCTGGAGTTTGTTTTTGCAGATGTGCAAAATACTTTTTAAACATTATTTCTATCAACATCTATCTAAATATTATTTAAGTTATTATTAATGCTCTTAACAGATTCCAGAGTGGGTTCTGAGGAATTCTGAAGGCGGAAAAAAGCTACATCAAGGGAGAATGCACACCTTTTTTTAACTCAGAGGGCCTTTCTGCACTACACCGTTATAGTGCTATTATTCCACTTTTAACATCCTGTGAAATTCTGAGGTTTATAGTTTACTGAGGCCAAAGAACTCTCTGGTTGAGAATTCTAAATGCCTTTATCTAAATTGCAAACTCCAAGATTCCACAGGATGTTGAAAGTGGAACAATAGCACTATAACAAGATAAGGCAGAAAGGCCCAAAGTGTCCAGATCGTCAAAGTTCAAGACATGCCAGACTGACAATCAGAAAGTAGCTGAAGTTTGAAATTATTGGTTTCAGTTAAACTACCCATGTATTTCTCTGCAAAATTAACATATTGTCAACATTAATAAATTACAAGGAACACACATTTCTGTCTTTATAAAAGGCCCATACTGAAAAACACAAGTTGGCAAGTTGGTGATTTTTTTGTTTTTTTGTTTGTTTTTTTGGCATCTTATTCAGTCTTCATAAAAAGAAAAGCTTTCCAGTCCTCAAATATGGGACAACCCTATATGCGACAGGCTTTCTGGCCTTTCAATAAGGAACATCTCTTGTAATAAAGAACACTATGCAACCCTAACTTGAAGGAGAGTACATGTGCACAGAAGCTAGCAATTTTGATAAAGGAGTATAGACACCAATACCTTGTGAAACAAGCTGCAGTTATATTGGACAAACTCCCTTGAAGTTAGGGAAACTTTTTAAAGTGCTAAACTAACATGGAACAAAGCTAGTTTCATATTTTATTTTATTTTTTGGAAGAATTTGTGAGAGGATACAGTCAGAGCAAAATGGCATGTCAGACAGATAAAACTGATCTCTAATGGAAGTGGCAATTCTGGATGCAGAATTGCTAGTAAGGGTCTGGAGATAAGCAATCGCCATAGCATCTAACCCGCAAAATAGAGTGCCAGCCAAAGCCAAAAAAGACAAGCCCTTATGAATTGCAGCAGGAACAAAAAGCAACCATAAGACAACCGTCAATGTTTGGATCCAAGCCTTACACATCTATCTATACCAAAAGTGAAGATGTGGAGAGATCTGTCAGAGACATTAAGATAGGTTGAAGGATCATCTCAGATGGATTAGAATAGGTGGATGAAAGATGAGGAGACTTTGGATCATTGAAAATTGCTTAACACTATCACTGCATCTCTCCCCAAGACATCTTTAATTCTTTAATTGTGAAACATTTTTTGCATTTCAGACAATATTAGTTGCTATGTACACGCATTGTGTTCTCTGCTTCTCACATCCTTGCCAGATTTACAAAAACAGACTTCAGCGAGTGAGTTAATGATTTGTCTTCTGATTTCTCAAGCCATCAATAATATATTAACTCATTTCCTTTAGCAGGAAATAACCCTGATCACTAACAATCCACTCGTGGCTATGAGACTGACTTGAAGAGAGAGAGAGAGAGAGAGACCATATTTATATTTGTGGTAAATTGGCTGGACTGAGTTGTTAACAAATGATGTATGAAAGTATCCAGATGGTCCTATCCAATACATATACACAGGAAAAAAATTGTGTGCTTTGTTTAGATATACCTTCTAAAAAGATTCAGAGTGACTCAAATCATTAACAGGTTGGCAAAGGATTAGATAGCACGAAAAGCTTCAGTCTTGCATCACAGTTCTCTTGGCTGGAAATGGAAATTAAGCGTTGGAATAACTTTCTCCTCAATTTTAATCTGTGTTATAAACTGTTTTGGGTTTCATGCTGGGAGAGAGGCTGAATATAACATTAATTAATTCAGTAATATAAATTCTGAAATCAATGTGTTCTAAATATGGCAAAGTTTGGATCCAGATCAATAATTGCTCTACTTCATACTCTCCAACTGTCTCAATTTGCCAGAGAGTGTCCCAATTAACCCCCTGTTGTCCCACTTTTTCATTTGCTTTTAAACTGTCCAAGTTTCTCTCTCCTCCTCCTACTTTCCTCCTTTGTCTTCAGCTTATCATCTTAAAACCTACCTCTTTTTGCCATCTTCCTACTTACATGGCCATATAGTAGCCAGTGAAAAGCAAGGGATGGCTGAGAAACATCTGGCTATGTAATGATAGAGAGATACACAACCATGAAGGCATCACTTGGGATTTCTCAGGGGTTCTCTGAAGGTCCTGGCCAATGACATCATCATTGTCACATAGCCAGATGTTTCCTTGCCATCTCCCATTCTCTACCAGCTGTAGGTGGGTGTAAGAGGAAGATGTGTTCCACAGGACGAGATAGGGGAGGTTTATCATAGTTTTGCCATGGTGGAACTTTACAATACATCTCCTAATGCAAAATTTTGGCCAAAGTTTTTTTTTTCTTCCAAACCTTCAAAAGGTCACTTGATTGGCATGTATGATAAAAACTAGACAAAGCACAGACCATGGGCTTTGCATACAGAATGTCTCAGGTTGAAGCTTCAGTCACAGTGACTTTATCTCAGTGGGATGGTGAATCCATGTCAGGTTATAGCCTTAACTTTAAGTGAGCTATCTAAGCTGCTGAACCCTAAATAGACTACATGGTCAAACAACCTGGCCTGGAATATTCTTAATGGAACAGCATGCAGCACAACTCTACTTCTGGATAAGTCATTTGTGTCCCTGCTCTTAATTTCTGAAACATATTTTATAGTTAAAATATACTGTATAGACACAACAGCAACCTGTTTGTGTATTTCTTCAGCCTATCTGCTCACATAAGCCCTGTGGTGGGAAATGAACTTAACAGTGTTTGACTTCCCTGTTAACAACTTATTCTGGACCTAAATAGCTTATTACCAAACAGGATTTTGGAGAGATCATTAATTACATGCCAATAGGTTATGACCAGAGGGGATTAAAACCATCTGAGGGGCTGATGTTTGCAGTAATTCCTTTGGGAGTTATTAACTAATCCATTTCCTGCTATTAATTTTATGTGTAGATTTAATTGCTTGTCCTAAGTAGCAAGCTATTTAATAAAACCTAAGGGAATCGGTTCTAATTTTTATATTGGAGTTGATGTATGCCATATTTTAACATGCTACAGCAGTGGCATAACAAACAGAGGGTATTTCAATACCTTGGAAATAAACTGAACCCCTTTCCCAATCATTTTTACACCATCCTTCCAGATTCATTCGATTTCAGCTCCTGTCAGTTCCAGCCAGCATGACCAATGATTAGGAACACAACAAATGCTAGTTCAGATCAGTGCTATTCAAAACGATAGACCCTGAATTGGTGCCAGTCCTTGAGCAATTTGCTGCTGGTCCCTGGTAAATTGCCAGAAAAGAAAGAAATGGTTGAAACTAATAGGCACAAATACAGTGCTGGTCCCTGGCGCATTGGAGACAAATGTGGCCAGCCCTCCACATTCACCAGGGTTAGGGGTGCAGGACCCTCACAAAAGTAGAAAAATCATAAATATCAAAATGGGGGAGGAAGGGGGCCGAGGCATGGTCGGAAGAGTGAGAACCCAGGGTCCAAAAGTCAGGGAAAGGAGAGGGGAAGAGGTGGGTTGGCGTGGTGGCCTTATTCTTTCTCTCTCCCATCTCTTTCTTTGGATATGGAGGAGCGTTGTGAGAGGGATTGTGATACTGGTGGTGGAGGAAGAGGAGGAGCAGAGATGGGTTTTTAAAGGATTGCTCAGACTGATCAAAACTGCCAAGAGGGACGGTTTCCCCAGAAAAGAGGCATCTGAGATGACAGGAACAGGGAGTTTGGAGAAACTTGCAAATAATCAAATCTGTGAAAGAGAAACCTGTAAATGCGGAGGGCTGACTGTTGTTACTGGTCTTCCAAATCAGACAGTGTGAGAAGCACTTGTTTAGAACAGGGCTACTGAAGTTGTCTGATGTGGCAGACTGACATTTTCTCCCTAACATGTCAGGGCATGATATTATGTTAGTGCTCATTGGCTACAACTGTTCTTTCTTTCTTCGAAGATCTCCATGGAGTAGCAGCAGAAGGCTGGGGACCAGCACTGGTCCGCAGATCATCACTTTGAGTAGCCCTGGTCTAAAATTCCTGGAAGGGAACAGATTGGAGAAGGTTGTTTTAGACTACCCACAGAGGGACAGGAAATTTTTTCATTTGGAGCACCAGTCCATGTTTTATGAGTCACTGAGCCAGGAAAAAAAAAAAGATGTGATTCACTATTTCTACCAGTCTTGTAACTAGAAACTATATGTTGCAATGTTGAAGTACCAAACATGATCTGACATGAAGCTCAACCCCTCCCAACCTCCCTCCCTCCCTGGATCCCTCCTGGTGATGTTATTTTAATTTCATTTTTTTCCCCTGCAGGAAAAACTGCCTTGGAGGTGGCATTCAAGAAAGGAAAAGCAGAATAGTATATGGGGGAGGAGAAGGAGAGAGGCAACTTAACCCACTCCCTCACTGGCATTTGTGCATTCAGATCTGCAACCTCTCCTAAGCAGCTTTCCTTCCTGCTGGGAAAAGAAGAAAGAAAGAAGTTCCCATTTCCCTTCTAATGGAAGGGGAAGAACAGAATTGTGAGTGTGATTTAGAGCTGCAAAATGGCAAAAGAGGAAGAAGGGTTAAGGGGGCTCTGTTTTCCTCTATCTCATCCCCAAGACTATCTGCTTGTTTTGGGTTTTTCAAAAGAGGTGGAGAAAGAAAAGACACATCACTCTCTTTGTAATATCTAGTTAGCTGAGCTTGGGAAAGTTAGCTTTCCTAGCTTTGCCAGTAAGAGAACAATTATACGGAGCCCTTGTAAATCAGCAGGAAATGATAGATGATGAACAGCTTTACACTGAATTGCCTTGGACAGCAGAACTGCATGGCTCAGAATCAGTCGGTGATCTTGCCTGCTCTGAGTTGTGATGGTTGTCAGACAATAGATGGTGCACATCTTGTCCACAGCATGGTGTGGATGGTGAACTGTGTGTTTATCACTGTTACAGATGCTGCTGGAAGCAGTACACTCACATCAATGTGGCAGTGAAGAAGAATGTGCATGTGATCAAAACCTCTCAAGGTGGCATCACAACTGCCTTGCGTAGCCAGTCTGGCAATGGTAGTTGTCTATGGGTCAATGAACGGTGCAAGTTAAGCAGTTTCCTAGTGTTCTGTGCCTTCAGATTGACTTATGGTGACCCTATCAGAGGGTTTCCTTGGAAAGATTTATATGTATGCTAATCTGTTGTCGTTGACTGCCATCAAGTCAACTTATGTGGACCCTCTGAATGAGAGACCTCAGTTATCAACCACCCTGTTCAGGTCTTGCAAACTCAGGGCCATGGATTTCTGGATTGAGTCTATCCAGCTGTAATGGAGTCTTCTGTTTTTCCTATTGCCTTCTACCTCTCCAAGCACCATTATCTCTTCTAGTGAGTCATATCTTCTCATGATATGTCCAGAGTACAACAGTCTCAGTTTAGTCATCTTGGCTTCCAGGGGGAGTTCAAGCTTGAACCCATTGTTGTAAATGTGTACCTTCAAGTCATTTCTGACTAATGGTGAACTTAAAGTGAGCCTATTAAAGTTTTTTCCCCACAAGATTTCTTCAGAGGGGATTTGCCTTTCCTTCCTCTGAGGCTGAGACAGTGTGACTTGCTCAGAGTCACAGAGTGGGTTTCCATGGACAAGTTGGGATTTGAACCCAAGTCTCCAAAGTCATAGTTCAATGCTCAAATCGCTACCCCATGCTGGCTCCCCTTGAACCCATAGGGCCCATTTATTTGTCTTTTTGACAGGCCAGAGTATCCACAAAGCTCTCCTCCAGTGTCAAGTTTCAAATGAGTTCTTTTCTGATCAGCTTTCTTCACCATCCAGCTTTCAACAACCATACATAGAAATTGGAAATGCAATGGCATGGACAGTCCTGACTTAGGTATTCAAAGGCATATTTTCACACTTGAGGAACTCGTCTAGTTCCTTCACAGCTGCCCTTTCAAGGCAGTCTTTCTAGGCCATTTCCGCACTAGACTGTTATAGTGCTGTTATTCCACTTGCAACACCCCAGGATTCCATAGGATGTTGCAAGTGGAATAATAGTGCTATAACAGTCTAGTCTGGAAATGGCCCTAGTCTTGTGATTTCTTGACTCCAACCCCCATTTTGATTATCAGCTGAGACAAGGTATAAGAAATCTTTCAAGGTATCACTATCTTCACTGTCTGCTTTAAAATTATGTAAATGATCTCTGGTCATTATTTTTGTTTTCGTAATGTTCACCTGTAAACCTGCCTTTGCACTTTCTCCTTGACTTTCTTCAGTAGTCATCCCAAGTCTTTGCTATTTTCTGCTAGTAGTATGGTGTCATCTACATATCTTAAATGCTGTACCCTCCTGCAATTTTCATGTCTCCTTCCTCTGAATCTAATCCCACTTACGTATGATATGTTCAGCATACAAATTAAACAGATAGGGTGATAAATGCAGCTTTGCCTGGCTCCCTTGCCAATTGGAAACCCTCTATTTCTTCATATGCTGTCCTAATAGTAAACTCTTGTCCTGATTACAGGTTACACATTAGGTTGATCAAATGTTGTGGTACACCCATTTCTTTAAAAGCAATTAAAAGTTTTTTTTAAAGATCTACACAACCAAAGGCTTTGCTATAATCTATAAATCATAGCCTGATTTTCTTCTGAAATTCTTTGATGCATTCCATTTTCCAAATTATGGTCCTTCCTTCCTCTGTCTCTTCTGAATGCAGTTGGACATCTGGCATTTCTCACTTCATCAGTGGTGGATGGAGGGTTAACAGTGCCCAGGGCAAGGGGACAGGGTGACCAGTGGGGACGGAGTGACCAGCAGGTGGAAGTAGGTGAGGCAAAAGGCAGAAGTGGGTGGGGCAAATGGCAGAGGGGGTGTGGTGAGCAGTGGAAGTGGGTGGGGCAAGTGGGGATGGGCAGAGGGAGGAGCAAGTAGAGGTGCATGGGGTGAGTGGTGGGCAGAAGTGGGTGGGGTGAGAGGCAGAAGTGGGTGAAGCGAGCAGCAAAAGTGAGGAGGGTGAGGTGGGGCGGGTGAGGGCAGGGTAAGTGGAGGTGGCCAGGACGAATGGTGAGTGGAAATGGATGGGATGAATGGAGGGGGAGTGAACAGTGGCCGGAGGCTCCTCTCTAAACTGCAAACCCCAGGATTCCATAGGATGTTGAAAGTGGAATAACAGCACTATAACAGTCTAGTGTGGAAATGGCCCTGGTGTCTTGCTATTGTTGTTATCTGCCCTTGAATTGACTCTGATCTATCGCAACCCTATCTTAGAATTTTCTTGGCAAGATTTATTCAGAGTAAGTTTGCCATTGCCCTCCTTTGAGGTTGAGAGTGTGTGACTTGCCTAGGGTCACCCAGTGGAATTTCCATGGCTCAGCAGAGATTCTAACAGTGGTCTCCTGGAGTCCTAGTTGAGCATGCGAACCCCTATATCACACTAACTCACTACTGTTTTGCTACCTCAGTAGACAGTATTTACCAATAAGCTCCGGCATTAATTTCATTGCATGCCAGCAATCTTATACCTCCAAAATAATAATTTTTCTTATTCAATATGTAGAGCTGGAGGGCATGGAATCAGGATATTTGTTATCCTTAGGAAGACTCAATATCATAGCTAAGGTGTGCCAATATGCCACATTGTCAGAACCCCTTCCTTTGTCTCATTAACTACCACTCTATTCTGCTTTACTCGGACCTCACCTGAAATACTGAGTCCAGTTTTGGGCACCATAGTTCACGAAGGACATTGATGAGTTAAATGTGTCCCAGCTAAGGGAGCTGGGTATATTTAGCCTGGAGAAGAGAAGGTTAAGAGGTGACATGATAGCTATGTTTAAATATTTGAAGGAACATCATGTGAAGAATGGAGCAAGCCTGTTTTCAACTGCTCCAGAGGCTAGGACACAGAGCAATGGCTTCAAACTTCAGGAAAAGAGATTCCATCTAAACATTGGGAAGAACTTCCTGGTGGTAAGAGCAGTTTGACAATGGAATATGGTGCCTCAGAGTGTGGTGGAGTCTCCTTCTTTGGAGGTTTTTAAACAGAAGTTGGATAGCCATCTGTCAGGAATGCTTTGATGGTGTATTTCTGCATGGCAGGAGGTTGGACTCAATGGTCTTTGTGGTCTCTTCCAGCTCTGTGATTCAGTGCTTCTATGATTGGATCCAGGCTGAACCACCTCCCTTTGGTAAGATTAAAAGGACCTGGGCCTGAAATTGTTAACCTGGCTCTGTATGTGCAGTGATGGCTTTTAAGATTTCCAAGCTCGGAAACAGCTCTCCAAAGCGGAAGGAGTTAAAAGGAGGCTTTGAAAGCACTCCAGGAAGTCACTCCTAATTGAATGGGCTTGGCTGCTGTGGTCGAATGCTTCTTTGCCATGTGAAACTGGGGGCTGAGCTACCTTGAGGGACATGAAAAGCTTCACATGAAAGTCATGACGTCAGGTAAATACAATCTGGAGCAGCTTGATGCCAACAGAGGAACAGCTGGAGGCTGCAACGGATTTCAAAGGGTGCCCATTGAGTGCCAGTCAGGATCTTTCAACAGCCCCAAGACTTTTTCAATCAGACTCCCAGTTCATTCAACCAGCACATTAAATTATCCCAGTGGAATCACCAGTGCTGCTAATATCACATTACTTAACAAGTTATTTTTTCTTATTTTAGTTATTGGCTGTGTAGCTTTCTGAACAATTTAAAATATTTTTTTTAAAAATACAATAATAAATCCAGTGAAATAAAAACATTGCTTTTGGGGGAAAAATAATGCTTTTTGGCTGCAATTCAAGGTAGCACACTAGAGCTCACTAGTAGAGAATTCAGAGTCCCTCATGAACTACAAAGTCCAGAATTTCATAGGATGAGGCCATAGCTGTTAAAGTGGTATCAAACTGCTGTTAGCTGTGCTGTGCCCACTAACCTGACCAAACAAACAAGTCAGGTGCAAGTTTATACAGTGCTTTCAGTGAGCCCACTTTTAGTGCATTCGTCTGTTGCAGAAAATTGTGCGTGTGCTTTCAAGCCACCTCTCAACTTACAGTGACCCCATGATTTTTGTAGGATTTTCTTAGGCAAGGAATATCCAGGAGTGATTTGCCATTGCCGCCTTCTGAAATTTAGCCTACCACACCTGGTCTCCCATCCAAGTACTACCCAGGGCTGACCCTGCTTAGCTCCTGAAATCAGACAAGATTTGCTGCTTTCAGAATATTTAGGCCTAGATACAGAAATAATTTGTTGTTGCTGTTTATTGCCATCAAATCAACTTAAATGTATGGCAATACTCTGAATAAGAGATCTCCAAGTCACCCCCTTCTCTACAGACCTGCTCAGCTCTTGCAAATTCAGGGCAGTGGCTTTCTGGATTAAGTCTATCCACCTGCAACATGGTCTTCCTCTTTTCCTATTGTCTTACCCCTTACCAAGCATAAGTCTCTTTTCTAATGAGTCCTGTCTTATGATGTGTTCATAGTATGATAGTTTCAGTCATTTTGGCTTCTTGGGAGAGTTCAGGTTTGATTTGCTCTAACATCCATTGAATTTGTCTTTTTGGCACTACATGATGTCCACAGAACTCTTCTCCAGCCCATTTCAGATGAGATTATTCTCTTCCTATCAGCTTCCTTCACTGTCCAGCTTTCATAATCATACATAGTAACCAGAAATATGATGGAACAGACAATCATGACTTTGATATTCAAGGATATATCTTTACACTTGAAAAAAATCCTGTCTAGTTCCTTTATAGCTGCCTTTCCTAGTCTTAGTTGTGTTCTGATTTCTTGACTGCAACTCCATTTTGATTAATGACTGAGCCCGGATATAGGAAATCCTAAACTCTTTCAGTGTCTTCATCATCTGTTTTAAAGTTATCTAAGTCATCTGTGGTTTTTATTTTTGTTTTCTTAATGTTCAGTCATAGCGCTGCACTTTCATTCCTTTCACCTCTTTGTTCCTTCTACTACGTTCTCAACTTTTTTTTACACCTTTTACTATGGTTTGGATTTAGATTCCCAGAATCCCTGTCTATTCGCCATGCCATCTGGGGCTTCTGGGAAACTGAAGTCTAAAAACATTTAGAGGTTCAAAGTTTGAGAACCACCATTGAGTAACCTACCATCCTACAATTTCAGTTCATTATGGATGGAAGGCAGGAGTGGGAGCCATGCAGCCTTCCAGATGTTGTTGAACAGCTCCCGGCACTTTTCACCATTGGCTATGCCAGCTAGAGAGCTCCACAATTTCTTTCCCATTTGCAACAACGTTCCATATATTGTGAGTCTTTCCTGCACAGTTTTAGCCCTCCTGCAACACTCTTCACAAGAACAGCATTTAACTTCTTGCACACAGGAGTGGATATGTGTGTGTGTGCATGTGCCTTTGAATCACATTTTCCTGGTTTTCCCATTTCCTTCCTCTGAAATATGGCCTATAGCACTTAGTATTTTTTTATGGTCTCCCATCCAAGTACTAATTCAGGGCTGATCCTGCTTAGCTTCCATGATTAGATGGGATCTGGTACCTTCAGGCTGTTTCAGCTTGTACCAGGAGTGAATAACAGCCATTTCTTTACATGGTAAATAAATCAAGTAAGCCATTCAAATCATTGAGTCATTAAATGTTTGAAGGGATGTCACAGAGAAAGATGGAGCAAGCCTGATTTCTGCTGTTTCAAAGGCTAGGACATCAACCAGAGGGTTCAATTTACAAGAAAAAAAGATTCCACCTGAAGACCGAGAACCTCCTGATGGGGAAAGCCATGCAAAAGTGGAACAGACTGCCTCAGAGTGGTCAACTCTGCTTCTTCGGAGGTTTTTGAACAGAGGCTGGGTGGGCGATCTATGGAAGTTCCGGGGTGACGGGGCTGGAAAAGGAAGTCCTTGTGGTTTCTTCCAGCTCTATAAATCTATGCTATCACTGGGATGGGGCCAAAGATGTTTCTTTTCTTTGGTGATCTGTGTCTAGAGTGTGTGCACACACCCAGGACTGTGTTTCAAATGACAGCTGTGGTGATGGTGAAGCGTATCTCCAAGTTGTTGCTTTTTAAAAGTCTGGTCCTGGGTCTCTGCAGGACTCTAGTATCCTTTGTCCTCTTTCCCCAAATCTACCGGAGTCTTTCTCTATAGGTCCACATCCATCCTAAAAGTTCTGCACCTCTAATAGAGTTAGAGAAAGTTTCCTTTTCAGACTATAATTCCTAGAATTCACAGGTGGGAGTGGGAGCAGGCTCTTGAGCCTTTTACAGTCAAGGCTCTCTGTGTTTGTCCACATTGGTCCCAACGCTCACCAGGTAAAGAGCTTGGGCAAGTTCCTTTTCCGGATGACAATTCCCAGAATCCACAATGTGCAGAGGAGGAAGGGACCCCCGTGTCTTTCACAGCTGGTACCAAAAGCCCTGTGAGGGGTGTTTGTCCTCATCCCTGCCAAAGCTCGTGAGCTGTAGCACTTGAGAAAATTCCCTTTTTGGATGACAACCCCCACAATCCACAACTCCCCAAGCCGAGAGGAAGAGGGGATTCTCGTGTCTTCTGCAATCGGTGCCAAAAGAGCTGGCAGGGGGGTCCGCCTGTCGTCATTCACCCCAATGCTTGGCAGTGGAAGAGCTTGTAAAAAGTTCCTTTTTTCAGACCAATCCTTTATGCAGGCGAATCCTAGGGATTCCATAGGATGTTGAAAGTGGAATAATAGCGCCATAACAGTCTAGTGCAGAAATGGCATAGCTCAAACTTGGACAAGTCCTCAAAGGCCCCTCCCTAAACTGCACACCCCAGGATACCATAGGATGTTGAAAGTGGAATAATCGCGCCATAACAGTCTAGTGCAGAAATGGCATAGCTCAAACTTGGACAAGTCCTCAAAGGCCCCTCCCTAAACTGCACACCCCAGGATACCATAGGATGTTGAAAGTGGAATAATCGCGCCGTAACAGTCTAGTGCAGAAATGGCATAGCTCAAACTTGGACAAGTCCTCAAAGACCCCTCCCTAAACTGCACACCCCAGGATACCATAGGATGTTGAAAGTGGAATAATCGCGCCATAACAGTCTAGTGCAGAAATGGCATAGCTCAAACTTGGACAAGTCCTCAAAGACCCCTCCCTAAACTGCACACCCCAGGATACCATAGGATGTTGAAAGTGGAATAATCGCGCCATAACAGTCTAGTGCAGAAATGGCATAGCTCAAACTTGGACAAGTCCTCAAAGGCTCCTCCCTAAACTGCACACCCCAGGATACCATAGGATGTTGAAAGTGGAATAATCGCGCCATAACAGTCTAGTGCAGAAATGGCATAGCTCAAACTTGGACAAGTCCTCAAAGGCCCCTCCCTAAACTGCACACCCCAGGATACCATAGGATGTTGAAAGTGGAATAATCGCACCATAACAGTCTAGTGCAGAAATGGCATAGCTCAAACTTGGACAAGTCCTCAAAGACCCCTCACTAAACTGCACACCCCAGGATACCATAGGATGTTGAAAGTGGAATAATCGCGCCATAACAGTCTAGTGCAGAAATGGCATAGCTCAAACTTGGACAAGTCCTCAAAGGCCCCTCCCTAAACTGCACACCCCAGGATACCATAGGATGTTGAAAGTGGAATAATCGCGCCGTAACAGTCTAGTGCAGAAATGGCATAGCTCAAACTTGGACAAGTCCTCAAAGGCCCCTCCCTAAACTGCACACCCCAGGATACCATAGGATGTTGAAAGTGGAATAATCGCGCCATAACAGTCTAGTGCAGAAATGGCATAGCTCAAACTTGGACAAGTCCTCAAAGACCCCTCCCTAAACTGCACACCCCAGGATACCATAGGATGTTGAAAGTGGAATAATCGCGCCATAACAGTCTAGTGCAGAAATGGCATAGCTCAAACTTGGACAAGTCCTCAAAGGCCCCTCCCTAAACTGCACACCCCAGGATACCATAGGATGTTGAAAGTGGAATAATCGCGCCGTAACAGTCTAGTGCAGAAATGGCATAGCTCAAACTTGGACAAGTCCTCAAAGGCCCCTCCCTAAACTGCACACCCCAGGATACCATAGGATGTTGAAAGTGGAATAATCGCGCCGTAACAGTCTAGTGCAGAAATGGCATAGCTCAAACTTGGACAAGTCCTCAAAGACCCCTCCCTAAACTGCACACCCCAGGATACCATTGGATGTTGAAAGTGGAATAATCGCGCCATAACAGTCTAGTGCAGAAATGGCATAGCTCAAACTTGGACAAGTCCTCAAAGACCCCTCCCTAAACTGCACACCCCAGGATACCATAGGATGTTGAAAGTGGAATAATCGCGCCATAACAGTCTAGTGCAGAAATGGCATAGCTCAAACTTGGACAAGTCCTCAAAGGCCCCTCCCTAAACTGCACACCCCAGGATACCATAGGATGTTGAAAGTGGAATAATCGCGCCGTAACAGTCTAGTGCAGAAATGGCATAGCTCAAACTTGGACAAGTCCTCAAAGACCCCTCCCTAAACTGCACACCCCAGGATACCATAGGATGTTGAAAGTGGAATAATCGCGCCATAACAGTCTAGTGCAGAAATGGCATAGCTCAAACTTGGACAAGTCCTCAAAGACCCCTCCCTAAACTGCACACCCCAGGATACCATAGGATGTTGAAAGTGGAATAATCGCGCCATAACAGTCTAGTGCAGAAATGGCATAGCTCAAACTTGGACAAGTCCTCAAAGGCCCCTCCCTAAACTGCACACCCCAGGATACCATAGGATGTTGAAAGTGGAATAATCGCGCCGTAACAGTCTAGTGCAGAAATGGCATAGCTCAAACTTGGACAAGTCCTCAAAGACCCCTCCCTAAACTGCACACCCCAGGATACCATAGGATGTTGAAAGTGGAATAATCGCGCCATAACAGTCTAGTGCAGAAATGGCATAGCTCAAACTTGGACAAGTCCTCAAAGGCCCCTCCCTAAACTGCACACCCCAGGATACCATAGGATGTTGAAAGTGGAATAATCGCGCCGTAACAGTCTAGTGCAGAAACGGCATAGCTCAAACTTGGACAAGTCCTCAAAGACCCCTCCCTAAACTGCACACCCCAGGATACCATAGGATGTTGAAAGTGGAATAATCGCGCCATAACAGTCTAGTGCAGAAATGGCATAGCTCAAACTTGGACAAGTCCTCAAAGGCCCCTCCCTAAACTGCACACCCCAGGATACCATAGGATGTTGAAAGTGGAATAATTGCGCCATAACAGTCTAGTGCAGAAATGGCATAGCTCAAACTTGGACAAGTCCTCAAAGACCCCTCCCTAAACTGCACACCCCAGGATACCATAGGATGTTGAAAGTGGAATAATCGCGCCATAACAGTCTAGTGCAGAAATGGCATAGCTCAAACTTGGACAAGTCCTCAAAGGCCCCTCCCTAAACTGCACACCCCAGGATACCATAGGATGTTGAAAGTGGAATAATCGCGCCGTAACAGTCTAGTGCAGAAATGGCATAGCTCAAACTTGGACAAGTCCTCAAAGACCCCTCCCTAAACTGCACACCCCAGGATACCATAGGATGTTGAAAGTGGAATAATCGCGCCATAACAGTCTAGTGCAGAAATGGCATAGCTCAAACTTGGACAAGTCCTCAAAGGCCCCTCCCTAAACTGCACACCCCAGGATACCATAGGATGTTGAAAGTGGAATAATCGCGCCATAACAGTCTAGTGCAGAAATGGCATAGCTCAAACTTGGACAAGTCCTCAAAGACCCCTCCCTAAACTGCACACCCCAGGATACCATAGGATGTTGAAAGTGGAATAATCGCGCCGTAACAGTCTAGTGCAGAAATGGCATAGCTCAAACTTGCACAAGTCCTCAAAGACCCCTCCCTAAACTGCACACCCCAGGATGCCATAGGATGTTGAAAGTGGAATAATCGCGCTAGAACAGTCTAATGCGGCAATGTCCCTAGAAGTCACAGTGGGGAAAAAAGGAAACTTTCCCAGGCTCTTAGCTGCATGCACGTCATTTTTTTCTTCTTCTTTTCCTCGGCCCTGGTGGGTGCGAGAAGGGGTTAACAAAGGGGGGGGGAACCCAACCACCAACACCAACCAGGCGACGGGAAAGCCGCCAGGGCGGCCCCAAACAATGGCCCGAATCAGAGCATGAATAATCCCCGCGCGGCCGGGGCCCCTCCCTCGCTCTCTCCCTCCCTCCCTCCCTCTGGGGGCCGCCGCTGCCGGAGGAAAAGGAGGCGGAGGAGGGGCGATCGCGGACGGGGGGAAAGTCCTGCGCGGCGGCGCTCCGCAAAAGTTGCAAAGTGGCCGCACGCGAGAGGCGCGGCAGAGGCGGCAGCAACTTGGTGGGCAGCCAGGCGAGGCGCAGGTTGATGCCGCCGCCGCCTCGTCCTCCTCCTCCTCCCCGGACTCGGCAGCCGTGCGCGCTCCTCGCCTGGGCGCAGCGGCGGTAACTTTCCTGGCGTGCGCCCTCCCTTCCTCTCCCCTGCCTTGGGGATCCTCAGCCATGCCTCTCCCGGGGAAGCCTTGGCACCCGCTTCCCTAGAGATCTCCCCTCTGTTCTTCCTCTCCCTTTTGATCCCCCTTTCTTCCTCTCTCCCCCCTTTCCCCCCACCCGGATCCCTTGGGGACTTGGCTGCGCGTCCCTTTCTCTTTCTTTCCTTCTCTCTCTCTCTCTCGGGGCCAAAGCATCCGCGAAGATGGCGAGGCGCGGGGGGAGAAGCCGCCGGCGGGGCGCCCTGCCGCGCCGCCACCGCCGCCGCCGCTGCTGCTGCTGCTGGGGGCCGCGCTCCTGCTGCTCCTGCCCCCGGGCGCGGAAGGGCAGCCGGTCTCCTTCCACGCGGACGTGAACGGCCACAGCCTGCACCCGCCTTACTTCAACCTGGCCGAGGGCACCAAGATTTCGGCCACCGCCACCTGCGGCGAGGAAGACGCCGGCTCCAGGAGCCCCCCCGGCCGGTGGAGGACTTGTATTGCAAGCTCGTCGGCGGGCCGGTGGCCGGGGCCGAGCCCAACCAGACCATCCAGGTATTCCCCGCGGAGGCTGCGGGAGCCGGCCGCCCGCTTTGCGTGGGAGCGCCTTTTGCTCGGGCAGCGCGATCACCGTGTTGTTATTATGCGCGGTGCGCCTTTGGGTAGCATAGACGTGCCTCTGCGCCGAGGTTCGCTGCAGTGGCCAAACTAGGGCTGTTTCTGCGCTAGCCTGTTACAGTCCATTTCCGCACTGGACTGTTATAGCGCGATCATTCCACTTGCAACATCCTATGGAATCCTGGGGCTTGCAGTTTCCCCTCCCGAAACTGCAAACCCCAGGATTCCATAGGATGTTGCAAGTGGAATGATCGCGCTATAACAGTCCAGTGCAGAAATGGCCATAGTGCTATTATTCCGCTTTCAACATCCTATGGAACACTGGGGAACACTAAACTGCAAACCCCAGGATTCCATAGGATGTTGCAAGTGGAATGATAGCGCTATAACACTCTAGTGCGGAAATGGCTATAGTGCTATTATTCCGCTTTCAACATCCTATGGAACACTGGGGAACACTAAACTGCAAACCCCAGGATTCCATAGGGTGTTGAAAGTCGAATAATAGCAATATAACAGGCTAGTGTGGAAATGGCCCCAATTTGTCAATAGACAAATTTAGCTAATAAAGGCACGGGCTTCTGTACCTGTTGAGCAAGAGTCATTGTTATGCTTCCTTATTTTTGTACTGCCTCACAGTTCAGACCAGAGCCAGGAAAAGTTAATATTTTGAGTTACATATATTGGGTTACATAGATCAAGCTTGGACAAGTCCTCGAAGGCCCCTCCCTAAACTGCAAACTCCAGGATTCCATAGGATGTTGAAAGTGGAATAACAGCGCTATAACAGGCTAGTGTGGAAATGGCCTAAGACTGTGTAATCCTGTGCTTTCTTTCCAGGGCATAACCCTGCCTCCATTGATCACAGCATTCAAAGACGTGTTAGTTTGGATCAGTGTGCAAAGAGATCTTGTAGCATCTTTGACACTGAAGAAATAAAAGAAATAATAAAGAAGCTGCTAGCATGAGCTTTGGAAGACTTAAGGCTGTTCCCTCAGATTTATCTTAAAGTTAGGAAAGCTTGTGCTACCAAGTTCTTTCAGTTAGCCTCAAAGGTGCTACGAGAGCCCCTTGCATGCTATCCGTTGATGACAGTGGGACTTCTGAGTTAACATGCTTAGGGTGGGGCTGTGAAAGGATTTTAAAGGGCGGGTTATCTTGGCTTTGAAGCCCTTCTCCTCAACCTGAGAATCAGATCTTTTGTCTTTTGCTCCAGCTCCTAGATACCTTGGATTTTCCCCTTTTACCAACTTGTTTTTATCCACTATTCAGTCCTCCTTATATGTTATCTCCAGGTTCATCTGGGGCTGGTGAATTATTCTCAGCTAATGAGACAGACACCTCAAAGCTATGGGAGGAAGTGTCTTGGGAGTGTTTGGTTTGTGCCTCTTTGCACACTCAGGCACATGTTTGCTCTGTGCTTATCAAACACACTTTTGAGAAGAGCATATAGCTTTTTAAAAAAAGTTAACTTATACTGAACAACTGTGTCATCTTTCTATTTTAAGATGGGATGCAGTTACTGATTCCTTCCACTTCTCAATACGTTTTGGATGAATGCAGACAAATTTCTTGCTGAGCATGCTGTCTCAAATTCACTGCCAGTTGTGAGGAGGCAGAATTGATCACTCTGATGTGTGTACCTTCAAGTTGCCTGTCAACTTATTGCAACCCTATGAATTTCAACATGGGGGAGGAGGTAGAATTCTCCCCATGCAGGGCAAGACAGCACACAAAACTGGCTTTATGAGTGGTTATGCTGGAGCAAGGAATGTCTATTAGTTCGCTGTTAGCTACAAAAGACTCAAATTAGAGAAGCAAAACTATGTTTTGTGATTTACTAAATATGCTCAAAAGCTGTCTGTGTTCAGTGCCTCCCACAGCTTAATAACGCGGGGTTTTCCCCCCCATCAGTGTGAACTTGTGTCCATTTGGCAGTAATAAATGTCACTATTTAGCCAAAGCTAACCTGTAAGAAATAAAAAATTATTTTCTGCTTTCCTAGCAATATCAAGGAATCTCAGTGGATGTGTGGAAAAAAATAGAAGTGGTATTGGATTGGAAAAAATCAATCAATCCTTTTCATACTATTGGTTGATAGTAATATTGATATATTATATATTAGTATAACTATTAACCAATAGTATGAAATGGGCCAATCCGTTTTATCCAATATAATGAGTGTTAGACTCTGGAGACAGGGGATTCCCTGTTCAGTCATAGAAACCCATTGGGTGACCTTGGGCAAGTAACATTATTTCAGTCTCAGAGAAAGGCAAAGGCAAACCCCCTCTGAACAAATCTTACCAAGAAAACCTTGTGATAGATTTGCTTTAGGTCAGAAAATACTTGAAGGTACACAACAACAACAAATATTGATATACTTTGTTGTTGCTGCTGTATGTCTGCAAGTCATTTTAATGGAAACATAATTCTACTTGGACAATTCCTAGTACGCTAAAGGAACCAGATGCTGATTGATCTTGGAAGCTAAGTAGAGTCAGCCCTGGTTAATACTTGGATGGAAGGCCGCCAACAAATACTTGGTGCTGTAGGTTATATTTCAATGAAAGGAACTGTCAAAACTACCTCTGTGTTTTCCTTGCCTAGGAAAGCCCTGTGAAATTCACGAGGTCTCCATAAATCAACAAGTGACTTGAGTCACACATACAAACTATTTCAAACCTGATGTGCAAATCTGAAGACAGTGAATAAATATTTTTAAAAGAATTGAAGGTGGAAAGATACTGGCATCATTGCTTGAAGGGTATTATGCATTAATGACCTTTGTTCAGATCAAAGAGATAAGTTAATTTTTGGAAGCTGTTGGAAAATCTGTAAACAGAGACAATAAATGAGCTGTATGCCTACCATGTGCAGCTATGCTTTCGTCATACAGTTTTTTTTTTTTTTTGAAAAAAAGAACTCAGTTTCCTTGGCCCCAAGCGGAGTGTGTTGATTTTGAGAAAATAGGTGTGAAGAAGTCCACAAATTGTTTGAAGGAATGTGGGTGGGAGAGAAGGGTGTGTTAAGGATAAACAATTATTACAGGCTTATGTCAAAGTAAATGTCTGCTTCGACTGGGACCCAACCGAAAGGCTAAGAATTTCCCAGGAATGCGGGCGGCAGGGGTGTGCTGCTGTTCAAAGGGCCTGGTGCTTGGCAAAGTGCTTAACAGCAGTGGACATCTGGGATGGAGGGGGGACTTGTTGCAAGAGAGGATTTGTTAAGGGGTAGATGGGGGAGGAGAGAGTGGGAGAGCAAGTGGGCCTTTCTCTCCCTGAGCCTGAAGCCAGTTGTAAATCCTGTGAGAGCAATTGGTGTAGCTGGAAATCAAATGGAATTTGAAACCTCCCCCAGTGTGAGAAGGAAGCCTAAGACAAACCTGAACAGCAGGGAATGCTGCTGTTTCTGGTGGTCTGGGAAGAACTTAAGATCCCAGTTCACCCGCAGGTCTTCCTCCATGGAGGGTTAAGAAGGATTGAATTCTGTTAATACATTTACAATCAAAGAAACTTGACACCAGCGGTGAAGAGTTAAGGATGCAAAAGATCATTTGGGGTATTGTTTTACAGCAGAATTGGAGGTAGCTTGACATCATAGCTCTGTGCAGGCCATTTGCCTGTTTGCACGAGGGGAAAACTTCACAGTGATGTAGGTAGGCACACGCGCATGGCATCTTTCAAGACCGTCACATGTTGAACCCCACAGGCTATACAGAGCACTGCCACTATAGAGCTCCTGTGGTCAAGAATCCTGATAAAGCCAGGCTCCAGAGCAGATGAGTGCCTGCCTAGAGTTATCCTGGATTATCCAAGCTTTACTTGCTTAGAAATAAGATTTATCATCTAATTCATTTATATCCCACCTTTTCCTCAACACTGAGATTCAATTAACAATTTAGTTAACAAGCAACTAAGTTAATCTTCAGTTTAGGGTCAACTCATGCATGTGTGGCTCAGAAATTTATGTTGAACATATCCTGCTGGGAGAATGTTTACCTGCTAAATAGTGAGTGTACCTAAAACCACATTCACATGCAATTGCTTTGGTATAACAAGTAGTTCAAAACCTGTTTTAATGCTTGGCTGAAGTCGACTTGGCAGCAGTTAACAACAACAAAAAGAGCGATGAGAAAGTTATATCTCTTTAAGTGAACACTGAAAAGTGTAGAAAGCCTGAATGTGATATATTTGTGTAAATGGCCATATTGCATACATATGCTCATCGGGGAGTTTTGATCGTGTTTTTGTTTTGTTTCTGGTGGCTCTCTTAATAGTGTGCTTTCTAACTCAGATATGTTGACATGTAGCTTATGAAATGATCCATAAAGTTTCAGGCTGCATTTGCACATGGTTCATGAGAATGAGTGACAGCAAGTCTTGTACTTCTGTCCTTTCCCCTCTTGTTTTATTCTCTTGTGTGATGATTAGGAGACAAGAAACTTCTGCTTCTCTTCTGGCTTGAACTAAGTATGGTTTTACATCTGAATTCTGGACTGTTAATGTTATCTATTATTACAGCAAACAAGCCAGCTTTGTAAATCATGGTTTGAAGTTGGTTTGTTTCTAGTAATCATAGATAACATTAACCATGAGTTGTTGAGACAATATGGCAAATGATAGTTAATGTAAAAGGAAAGTGAAAGATTGTAAACTATTCTCAGGAGGGAGAGTGTGAGTTTGGAGCTCACTGTAACCTGTTCTTGTGATGATAAATTTTGTTTTAGCATATGTCTGAATACTCAACCCAAAGAGTTGGGTTTGACATAACACTAACCCATATGTTGACATTATATGCACAAATTTTGGGTTCATATAGTTCCTACTGTTTCTGAAAATGGTTTACAGAGTAAATGCAGATCATGGTTTATGGTTTTGATAAACTAGCAGATGAGTTTGCTTTGAAGCAATAAAGGAAGCAGGCCATCACTGGATTTGAAAGGAGGAGTGAATAAACGTGAATCTGAATGTACCTTCTCATTCTTGTGTGACAGATTTGATCTTCCCCAGAGAGGGATGTGTGCATGGGAATACTGACTCCAGCTTTAAATGTAATAATCTCTGTTGTAAATGTTAGCAGAGTAGCTTTGCTCTCCTTCCATGCATTTTTACAGCAGATAGTACTTTGAAGTTTAATGCCATGTAATGCAATGCCATGTAATGCCATCCAGTGCTTTAAACAGTGGGGTGAAAGTGGTTGATGGAACTGAATGAGAAAAAAGTGTGTGGGGAACGAAAGAATTTTTTTTTTAACGAAGTCTGATAAGAAAGAGAACAAACTTGGATGCAAGATCATGCTGTTGACAGGCCGAGTGTAACCCTGGAAAAAGAGTTTTAATTAACTGTCAAATAGGATACTTGTGCACGCAAATTTGTAACTGCTTATAAGGCACTGTAGATTCAGTAGTTCCTCAGTCTTGGCAATGGCCAAAATGTGTTGCTGTTACTCTGCTGTTGTTGAATAAAGCTTTTGTAAACTTATAAGCTGAATTTCTGGGACTGGAGTTAGCCTGTACATGACATGTTGGCCCTTTGCATCCTGCCTTCTTTCTGCATTCCTGGGCAAAAGGCAAGGGAATGGGAGGAGGAAAAGCTCCTGCAAGTGCCTCCCTTCTCCATTTTCTTGCCTTTTTTCCAGGTGCCCTGCTTGCTTTCTCCGTGCCTGGGCAAAAGGCAAGTAGATTGAGGGGAAAAGGCTTGCACGTATGTCTCTCCACCCTCCATTCTCTTGCCTTTTGCCTGGGTGCTCTGCCTTCTTTTTCTGCACCTGGACGGAAGGCAAGCAAATGGAAGAAGAAAAGCTTGTGCGTGCCTTCTCTGCTTGCGGGGCTGCCCCCTCCCATTCACTTGCCTTTTGCCTGAGGCCATTTCCGCAGTACACTCTTATAACGCGATTATTCCACTTTCTGGCCCCTCCCGAAACTGCAAACCCCAGGATTCCATAGGATGTTGAAAGTGGAATAATCGCGCTATAAGAGTGTAGTGCGGAAATGGCCTTGAGTGTGGAGAGGGAAGGCACATTCATCCAGGCAAAAAGCAAGAGGGGATGGGAAGGGGAGGGGGAGCACTCACTCAGGCGAGGGGGAAGTTATTTGTGGTTTTTTGACTTTCATAAAGATTCTGCACCCTGAACTGTCATGAAAGTCATGGGGCCACAGTACAGGTATTCCTCAGTTAGTGCAGTAGATATGTTTCTGTAAAGCCCTCTCCCATAAAGAAAAAAAGTTAGAGCAGTTTAACATAGATCTATCTTTTTTTACTGGGTGTGGCTGGAGGGAGGCTTATCTGCTGTACCCTTCTGTATTTTGCTGCACACGCTAAGGGCCTTGTCACACTACACCGTTATGGCACTATTATTCCACTTTAACTGATATGCCAATATCACATGGAATCATAGGATTTGCCGTTCAGGAAGACGCATTTAAAATTCTCAGCCAGAGAGCTCCAGTGCCTCACCAAACTATAAACCCCAGAATTCCACAGGGTGCAGCCAAAGCAGTTAAAGTGGAATAATAGCACTATAACAGTATAGTGTGATAAGGCCCATATATTTCTGCACTACACTGTTATAGTGCTATTATTCCACTTTCAACCTCCTATTGAATGCTGGGGTTTGCAGTTTAAGGAGAGGGATTTAGGATTCCCAGCCAGAGAGCTCTTTGGCCTCAGTAAACTACAAACTCCAGAGTTCTACAGGAGGCTGAAAGTGGAATAATAGCACTATAACAGTATAGTGTGGAGAGGCTGTTAGAGATCTTGTAGGAAGCTGCTGTTTACCTTGCATCCTGTAGACGTGTCACACACAGCTACAAGAGGATTGTCTTAAGTAAAATCCCATTCTTTCTCAGCTCAGGCTTTACTGCTTTGCTTACTGCAGACACACTGCTGCAATCTGACAACAGAAGTCTGTGTTCCCCAGCCCTTTTTTGCCATCCTTCTACTTCTAGCAAGAAGAAAAAGGTACCTTGGTGAACATCAAAAGATTTTTTAAAAGGGAGTTCTTTGTCAGAGGACTTGTTAGCTAAGGTATGCCTGTATTGAATTTGAAAATAGTTAGATGGAATAATACTAGATGGAGAAGAAGGGACTTTCTGAGGAAGAGGGATAATTCCTTGTTATCTCATTTAAGTCTACTTCGGCTCCAGCCAGCTTGAACGCAAAGGGAAAGGCAGGGTTTTGTTTCCTTTTCCCTAGACTATTGAAAGATTTTACTCTTGGATTGCATGATAAAAGTCTCAGAGGTGACTTTGTGCCAGCTGGCTTGTCTTCTGTACCCCTTTCTGCCAACATCAAAGTGTTTAGATTTTCATGTTCAGCTGTTGACAGTGTGCAGTTTAGATGGAGAGCTGTCTTAGGTCACAGTCATATATGCATTAGCCTGGGAATAATTCTAATGGACTTAATTCTGAATTAAGACTGTGCTGTCAATCAGCTGTATCTTAACAATGGTAAGGTTCTTACCTGTGAATGCTTCTGGTGCCATACATATGTTAATCTTATGCTGAAACAGTTTTCTGTTTCCTTCTCTTCCCTAAATGATGCACCCAAGGCATCTGATCTCCCTCCCATAGTTTTAGGGGCTTCTCATCGGCTAATTCTAATTTTGGAAACTGGATAACCTGTTTATATGCCGGCCCTCATCTACGGATAAAACCTTGTACAATTAAGAGAAACAGTGTACACTATGCTCTGGTATTAGACACTAAGCCCGATCTTAGTGAGTGTCTGTGGCACAGTGACAGGAGCCTGATCCTGTTCCATTTTTGCTGATGTATGTAATTCATTGTGGGTTTGTGTCTGACCTGAATACTATAGTACTGTACCATTTTATAAGAAAAACACTGCTTTTTGCCAGTGCTATTTAGTTAATGTAATGGACAAATACGTGTACAAAAGCATGGGTGTATTGGGCTGTTCTGCTTCATTTGGAGAAACTACAAACATGATATTTGAATCTGATGATGAAAAAAGTCCCCGGTACTCAATATGTGGAGGACTCAAATGCTGATGCTAACACTTCGTTTAGGTGATCTTGCTGGTCACTGAAGTTACATATGTACGGAAGGGTATCAGACCTCACACAGAGCAGATTGTGTGAATTGGCCTATGCCCCAAGCGATATACCAACACACTCATGGTTTCTAAAATTTCAGCCAAGATCTTTGAAGCTGATATTTCAAAAGAGCTTCTGTCCCTGTTGTTTTAGTGTCCCGAGTTTTTCTAAGGGTCCATCCAGCCTTGGGTGAAATATAGAAGCAACTAGAAGTTCAACATTCCTGAAAGCCAGTCTTTTATTCTGGGGTCTAAAGAGGAACAGATCAGCCTTGAAAATATAGCTTTGAAGTTTATAATTGAATTTTGGGAAAGGCTGTACTTTTGCCAGCGTAATGCTTTAAGTAAGGGTGGCTGATCTGTTTCTTTTGTTTCAATCCAAGCCGAATTGACTAAGTAAATGAATCCAATGAATAAATTAATAAGTGATCCCTTTGAAGGCTTATGACCAGTGTGAATACACTAGTATTGTTTTCTGCATTTGATTTTCCCCTGATTCCACTTCCGTACCTGTGTACCTGTGCATACGTACCTGAGGCTTGTTCATTGGACTCCATCACACATCTGAAGAAGTGGGTAATAATCCATGAAAACTCAGGCCAAAATAAATCAGTGAGATATGCACAATATACTCCTTCCTTGCTGAAAAGTACCATGGCTGCCATTTTGAAAATTCAATCCAATATTAATGGCATAACACACCACCCTTGGATGTTATAGGAATGAATGATCCTAAAAAAACATTTGTTACATGTTAAAGGCAGTGGACATGTCTGGATGTTCCCATAAGCCAGATATATTTTATAAAGAATTCTGGTTTATTGGGGACAAAATAGGTTGCTAGTGCTTGCAGCAGGAGCAGCAAAACAAATCATAGGATTTCTGTCTGTAGCTTGCTTGTGATGATGGAAAAGTTTGGAAAAAATACTTTTTGGACTACAATTTCCAGAAACTCTCAGACCTTACAGCCAGTGCCTATGCTGGTTCATAGTTATAGTCCCCCTAAAATAACTTTTCCAAATTCTGCTTATGTTTAAAGTTGGAGTGGTTTGGCAGCATTCACAAGGAGACTATCTTGTTTCTGAATTCTGACTTATAGGCCATTTCTGCACTACAGTGTTATAGTACTATTATTCTACTTTCAACATCCTGTGGAATTCTGGGGTTTGCAGTTTACTTAGGCCAAAGAGCGCTCTGGCTGAGAATTCTAAATACCCCTCCCTGAACTGCAAAACCTGGGGCCCTTTTCGCATGGTTTTTTGTTTGCTCGAGCGCCCCTTGAGCATCGCGCAAATGGGAGCTTTGCTCCATATGACGCACTCCCACTTGCGCGATGCTCACGAGGCTGAAGCGGGGCGTGCACGCATTTTTTGATTTTTGGCTTTAAGCCAAAAATGCCCTGCGCTCGCGCAATGCTTGCGCAATGCTGCGCTTGTGCAATGCTAACAGGAAGCGACCTGCGGTAGGAAGGAGCGGGGAAGCGGCAGCATTTCGGAGGAGGCTTCTCGCGTGAGACGCCCTCCCCCATCATGCAAACAGGTAACATGCGAAAAGGGCCTGAGATTCCACAGGATGTCGAAAGTGTAGTGAGGAAATTGCAGTAATCGCATTTGAACAGTCTGTATGTTTGGTATCGAACAATTGTTGAGCAGAGATACCAGCTTTTCCAAGTATTTGATTTATGCCAGCTGCATCAAATCTGCATTAGATACTACAGCAAAGCATATAGGTTCTCTTGGCAACTCTTTCACTTTTCTTGGGTCTGCTTCATTCCCTTGCAAGTGCAGGCTTGTCTCATTTATGTGGCGTTTTCTGAGATCCTACCGGCAACTTCCAATTAAATATACTTTGGTTTTATAGACTTTGAACTAGGTTGTGATTGTGACCCCCCCTTCTTGTTCTTCTGTATATATCGAACCTCTTTTGATCTGTAACTGACTTTGTAGGTGGGTGTGTCTCTGGCCAATCTGAAAAGTTTAGTAAAACTCTCTTGTGGCTGGCTCCTTCTCATAATGGTGGGCAACACCTAGAAGAAAGAAAAGGGGGAAAGGAAAGGAGAGAAGGCTTTAGTTGAAAGGTCACCAATCCCAGTTTGTTCTCTTTAGGGATTTCATCACTCCTTAGTGACTAAATTGGTGATGGGGGAAGTAGAACAAAGCAGAGAGGAAATATTCAGTTCCAGTAGTCTGAAACAACAATAATAAACACTTGAATCTGTGTTTCTAGAGATTTTTGTGTTTCTCAAACTGAGCTTGCTCTAACCTTTTCACCTGCTCATTCTCATATATCATTTCCCAACAAAAACCGTAGCCGTAGACGAGATTTGTGGGAAGGGGCCCTGGCAGAGTTGCTCTGTAAGAGAGCATGGCCAGCTGATAAGTGCATTTCATGCTGATTTTATTGCAACAAAGTTTTCTTTCTTTCTTTTCTTGACTCAAATGGGTGGTTGCACCCAAAGCAGACTTTTTAATCACCAGTTGATATTGTAGCTCTTTATAATTATTCGTCTTGCAACTACTGTTACCATGTCAGCTTTGTGAACAAGAGTATGAGACTGATATTTTAAAAAAGTGTTTGTTTCTTCTTCTTCTTCTTTATTTATACTGCCATTCAGTAATCCCCTGGGCATTTAGTTTTCTTTTTATTCTTGTGCTTTCGGAGCATTAGAGCTTGCACAGTACTTCTGTGACCTAATAAATGGCATTACCCTAGTATGGGCTTTTATATGATTAGACTGTTGGCCTCAGAGTTGAGCAATCCTTCTGAATTCAGCTTTGTCTAATTCATCAAGTCCAATAACCCACTTTTTATGGAAAGGGTGCCTTTTAGCATGCTCTCAAAATGTATATTTTAGGCATTTTTCTGTGTCTCACTGCCGTCCTCCCATCTCCTGTGGTAAGCAGTTGTGTCTCCTGATATTGGATGCAGGAGAGCAAGGGATGCACATGTGTTGAGTTAGTTAGTTTGTTGGCTGTCTACTAGTAAAGACCCATGTAGACCCACCCCTCTCTACCTATTCAGAAGAAAACTGAGAAGACAGTCCATTCAAAATAAGTTGTTCCCTTGATTTCCATAGGAGGTTTCAGTAGAAACAGGAAGGAATGTTTTGTTGTTGTCACTTGCTGTCCAATTGACTTGACTTAATGGTGACTCTGAGAATGGGAAGCTTCCATGAACTTTGCTCATCAGCACTCCTGCTGAGGTCCTATCCAAATTCAATTCTGTAGCTTCCTTAATGGGATCAGTCTTCCTTCCTTTCTTTCTTTCTTTCTTTCTTTCTTTCTTTCTTTCTTTCTTTCTTTCTTCTTCCTTTCTTCCTTTCTTCCTTTCTTTCTAAAATATTTTTATTAAAGTCTAAAGTGAAAATAAAGCCCTCCTTCCCCATTTCCAAGCTTTTTTCTTTTTTTTCCAGTTGAGTCTGCTTATTTACATTCCATTCATACATAATTTCTCTTCAAAAGGTAATCTTACATTGTTACATCTTACATTGTTACATTGCTGCTTTGTTACATTGCCTTATTACATTGTTGCCTTGTATTATATACAATCTTGCTTCCCCCCTTTTCTTATGACTATATCTTTATCTAAATTAAGACTTCTCTCCATTCCCTTTCAAAGTTCTGGATATACTTATTTTTCAGCGGAAATGTTAGCTTTTCTATCTCTATCATACCCAGAACTTTTAATTTCCATTCTTTTATATCAACATAGTTCCTTTCTTTCCAATATTGTGCATATGTCAATCTTGCAGCAGTTATCAAATATAACAATGTCTTCTGGTGACATCTTATCTCTCTTTGTTGCCCCAACATATTTAAAAAATAAAACTCTGGCTTCATTTCAAAATTTAAATTGTAAATTCTTTGAATTTCATCATGTATTTCCTTCCAAAATTTCCTTGCTATCTTACAGGTCCCCATATGAAAGAACGACCCCACCTTTTCATCACATTTCCAACATTCATTTTTCTTTCTTTCTTTCTTTCTTTCTTTCTTTCTTTCTTTCTTTCTTTCTTTCCTTTCCTTACCTTTCCTTTCCTTTCCTTTCCTTTCCTTTCCTTTCCTTTCCTTTCCTTTCCTTTCCTTTCTCTGGCAATGAAACTCAAGGCAGTTAACATTACAATTGTACAAGTTAAAACATACATAAAAGTAAAAATATTTTTTTTAAAAAAAACAATTAATAGAGTTAAAACATTGAGTGTTAAAAACATTAAACACCATAAAATACATTTAAAAACCACAGCAAAAAACAAAGTTGTACAGCATTAAAAGGCCAAAACCTATAAATTCACAATGGCCTGATGCCAGAAAAATGTTTTAACCTGCTATTGGAGGGAGATTATGGATGGGGCTTTTGTCGCCTCTTTGGGAACAAGGGCCAAAGTCTGGGAATAGCCATCAAGAAGGTTCTTTTTCTTGCTCCCACCAAACATACCTGAGAGGATGGTGGGACAGAGAGAAGGGCCTCTCCATATGATCTTAAGGCTGTAATGGTCTAAAGCAGCAGTTCGTAGCCTGGGGGTCCACAGAGCCTTCACAAGGGGTTCATGAAGCCCCGCTGCTGGACACCAACAACAGTAGCCATAACAGGGATGTGGCAACATGGGATGGGGGTTTGTGGGTGCTGAAACTGCTCCCTCAGTTGCAAACAAGGGAGCGATTTGGGTGCACACATATCCTCACTGCCAGGGAAAGGGACATGACAACAGGCATGTGCACACTATCAAAGGATGACTTTGGAGACCAGGGTTTGAATCCCCAGTCAGCTATGGGAAACCACTGGCAGCAAATCTTGCCAGGAAAATCCTCATGATAGGTTTGCCTAAGGGTCACCATAAGTCAGTTTTCAAAGGGCAGAGACATGATGGCTAGCACTTGGTTGTCAGTAGCACTTGGTTGTTGTGTGCCTTCAAGTCACTTCCAACTTAATGGCAACTGTAAGGTGAACCTATCACTGTTTTTTTTGGGCAAGATTTGTTCAGAGGAGTGTCTTGGCTTTACCTTCCTCTGAGGCTGAGAGAATGTGACTTGTCCAAGGTCACCCAGTATCTGAGCAGTTTTTTGAATCCTACTCTCTGGAAGCATTAAATAAATAAATAAATAAATATTTGAATACTTATGTAAACATTTGAATATTTGAATCTAAATTTAATTATTTAAATCTTGAGTTAAGTCTTACGGGTCCCTGGCAAAAAATTATATTTTCAGGGGGTCTCTGGTAAAGACACGGTTAAGAACCACTGGTCTAAAGGAATCAATCTTCCTCTTTTCTTACTACTGTCCATTTTACTGAGCATTATCATCTCCCTACGAGTCATGTTGTCTCACGATATACACAAAGTACAATAACCTCAGTTTGGCTAGTTTGACTTCTACTTGAGAGCTTAAGTTTGATTTGCTCTCTTATCCATTTATTTGTCCTTTTTTGCATCCATGGTGTCTGTGGTACTTGACCCACATGCATCTTTATTGTAAAGATACAGTAGTGTGTATTTGGTAATGGAAGTTTTGATGAGGGAGATAGGCCATTTCCGCACTAGACTGTTATAGTGCTGTTATAACAATCTAGTGTGGAAATGGCCTTAGTTTCAGTATTTTAATTTCTTATTCTTATTTCTTTGTAAATAATTTGATAACTGGATCCCCAAAGGCTTCTCCTTTTGTGAACACTTCTCAAACAGTTGTTCATGGTGCTTTTCTGCTCAAATATATGCCACATGGTCCTGTTTTCTTACAGGCTAATCTTGCTAAACACTTTGAATCAGGAATATTTAGCACAATTGACACCTGGATAAGGGGTGTTTGGGATACTGGTTTGCTATTGCAGCCTGTAACCTGATGACTTATAAAAGTGCTCTGAAGACTGGAATAATGCAACAACTGGAAATGGACAGTAGTAAACATGGTTAGTATGTTAAAACAGCAGTAGTAGTTATACAGACAGTGTAGGGGATTACCGAAGGAATTTTATTTTTAATTTAGATTTCCTGCCAGTCTCTCTTAATGACGTAGGAGTCAGTCATTTTATTCTTTACTGTTTCCTTGCCACAATCATTAGTGTCCTGCTGAATGTCTTCTAAATAATGTATGTTTCACTGGTAGGTCTTTGTTCATTGTTTCATCTGTTGTGTAAAATGATATGGTGTGGCCAGTAGGATTTTGATGAACAGGAATAGGAAGGCAAGAAATTTCCTTGAGTATGCCTTGCTTCCTTACAGCTCTGTATAGTACACTTTCTAAAGTCTTAAACAATCCCTTTAACTTAAATGGGAGAAGGGATTAGATTTGTATTCCTTGGAAGGAAAGTCTTCCATTCCGCCGTGCTTCCTTATCTCTGTTTGTTCTGATAGCAAAGGTATTAAATTCCTTAATCCTTTTTGTAACTTCCTTGTCTTTCTTTACCATTTCAATAGTTCTTTTAGGTTTTCTGCAAGTCCTTCTAGGTGCTCAATCTCTTTTTGAGGACACCTATTGTTATAATTTAACCCATTATTGTAGTATTTGAAGTTTTTGTAGACCTACAAGCTCTATTGATTTGTCTTCTGAGGACTTTTATAAACAGGATTTAATTATTTAAATTATTTAAATTTAATTATTTATTTGTAAAAGTTCAGGTTTCCCCTGCCTATGGAAAACCAGTTATCATACCTCTGTCCTAATACACTCCAAGCATTTTCTTTGTTGTCAGATAACTTGTAGAGTTATCAATTTCAGATCCTGGAAAACCCACAACAACCTATAATTTCAAATCCTGGTAGAGTAGAATATTTTAACAGTACAGTAATAAACAAAAGCTGAAATTAACTTCTGCTCGTTTGCAAAGCTGTTGCTTCTATCAAAGAAAACGGGCACTGTTACCCTCTACATGCTAATTTGTTTAATTAGATGCAGTGTAAAATTTCTCCTTGCTTATGAGTTAGACTACTGTAAAATTACTCTAGGCAGGAAGGGGAGATATGAACTTTTTCCATAGGGTGACCCATGTTGACTTGGGAAGCCATTATACGGAGCAGGAGACTAGGGCCCTTTTCGCACGGGCTTTCTCTCGCGAAATAGCCCCGTGAGCCTCGCGGGAGTGGGAGCGTCGCTCTGCACAACACACTCCCACTTCCGCGGCGCTCACGGGGCTGAAGCTGTGCTCACGCATATTTTTTTATTTTCGGCTTGCAGCCGAAAATAAACGGCGCTCGCGCAAGGCTCCCGGTGGCGTCACGCAGTTACCGGAGTGCGGAGCGCCGTCGCAGGCAGGCCTCTCGCGCTTCCTCCCCATTTCCGCCCCCAGCGCCACCTACAGCTCCCAGGGGGCACTGCGGAAGCTGGGGACGTGGCTGAAGAGCGCCCGTTGCACAAAAAGACTCCATGTGCAGTAAGGAGGAGGGGAGGAGCGGTGGCGTTTCGGGAGAGGGTTCTCGCGTGAGCCGCCCTCCTCCGTCGCGCAAGCGCCGATGCAAGGAAACTATTTGTTCTTCATCAGCCTGGGAAGATATGAGACCTTGGGCCTTTCTGTATTGTATTGTTATAATGCTATTATTCCACTTGCAACATCCTATGGAATCCTGGGGTTTGCAGTTTAGGAAAGGGTATTTGGAATTCTCAGCCAGAGACCTCTTTGGCCTCAATAAACTACAGACCCCAGAAATTCACAGGATGTTGAAAGTGGAATAATAGCACTATAACAGTGTAGTGTAGAAAGGCCCTCAGATGTAGTTTTAAAAATGTCACAGACTACTCTAACAGATATTGGAAAATGTACAGAGCATTTGATTGCATTATAGCAGTGCTCAAAGCTATGCATTTGGTTTGAAGCTTGTCATTTGTTGACATAGGTTTTAGACCTGGAGCTTAGAAGGACCACAAGACTGTACATAAAAGAGAGTGTGGAGTCATTTTCAGTTCACCCTGACATACCTTTTCCTTCATCAGTCTGATTTTTATGGTAGCACCTTTGGAGTGTGGCCGAGGCCATTTCTGCACTAGCCTGTTATAGTGCGATGATTCTACTTTCAACATCCTCTGGAATCCTGGGGTATGCAGTTTCGGGAGGGGCGCCTGGCCCCTCCTGAAACTGCAAACCCCAGGATTCCAGAGGATGTTGAAAGTGGAATCATCACACTATAACAGGCTAGTGCGGAAATGGCCCGAGTGATGGTAACCGAAGCTTCTCTAGTGATGAGTGTCTCTTTAGGCATAGGGAGGTGGCTGATGCTAATTTCATCTCCATTAGAAACCTGACAATGATCTCCTTGGGTCAGAACTAAAGCCTGTCTGATCCATATGCCTCTGGGAAGACCATAAAAAGGCCATTAACACAATTGCACTCCCTCTATGTGTATGTGCCTTCAAGTTGTCTGTCCACTTACCACAACACCATGAATTTCAAAAGGTTTTAGGCAAGGAATCCTCAGAGTGGTTTTGCCAGTTCCTTTCTCTGAAATATAGCTTGAAGGAGCTGGTATTCATCACTCTCTATTGCTTCCCTATCGCTTCCCACCAAATAGTATACAGAGACAGATTTCCTTTGAAAAATAGAGATTCTCTATAGCCACCACAGCTCACAGAGCATTCGTCTACTTCCAACTCAAATAATAATAATAATAATAATAATAATAATAATAATAATAATAATAATAATAATAATAATAATAATTTGTATCCCGTCTCTCCACATGGATTGAGACGGCGAACAGCATGGAATACATTATACGTTAAAAGACATTAAAAGACATTAAAAACATACCCAATCCTCCCCACCCACCAACCCCCGAAAACACATAACAATTAACAATTAATTAACTATTAAAAGAACAGCAGGACAATTGGTGGGAGGCAGTGGAAGTACTAGTCTTGGAAGGCCTGTCGGAAGAGATTCTCACAGTTTGATAGCGCCAAGGCCTGTTTCAGCTCAAAGGGATGTAAGGATCTGGGGGAAAACTATGTAAAGAAGTGCTTTGCAACTGAACCATTTTCTTTTGGAAACTGTGAGGAAGCAGTGGTGCTATCACATGGTGGATTTTTCCACCACAAGTGGTGATAGCCAGGTAGCCTGCTCCTGCCCACACCAGGAAAAAAGTGGATGTTGGATAAAGAAATAATCCCATCTGACCTTGGAAGCTAAACAGGGACAGGCCTGGTTAGTATTTGGATTGTTGTTGTGTGCCGTCAAGTCATTTCCAAGGTACGGCAACCCTCAGGCAAACCTGTCACGTGGTTTTCTGAGTGAGATTTGTTCAGAGGGGGTTTGCCATTGCCATCTTCTGAGGCTGAGAGAATGTGACTCCCCCACGGTCACCCTGGGGTTGATGTGACTGAGCAGGGATTCAAACGCTGTCCCTAGAGTTGCAGTCCAGTGCTCAAACCACAACGCCATGGGTTGGGGACTGCCAAAGCCTATCAGATGCTGTAGGGCTATATTCCAAAAGATGGTCATGGCAAACACCTCGGAGTATCCCTTGCTAAGAAAACCCTGTGAAATTCATGGGGGTCACCATAAGTCAACAGATGACCCAAAGGCACCTATAGACACAGATAAAGAGAGAGAAAGAGAGGAGTGGGTCGTGGGCTTCATGTTGTTCTGGAATGAATGGCTGCTGTTCTTTCTAAAACACCTCAGTCCTGTACAGCGCTATCTGACAGACAGAAAACAGCCGTTCTAACTGGTTCCAGCCCCTTCCTTTGTACTTCTTTGTCTGACATACTTCTGTCTCCAGTCAAGTTAATTAAAAGGTGGACATGTTCAAGACGTCTAGCATTGCACAATTGCCTGAGAAGAAAAACATACGGGATTCTCTGTTTCCTTTCCGCTCGAAGTAGTCTGGTCCCTATAAACATGTGCAGATGTTGATGGTCCCTTCTGTTGTCTTGTGTGATTTTCTTTTTGATGGTTTTGGGAACTAAGAGAACAGGAATGCCTCCTTCTCTTTCAATGAATACATGCATATTTTTTTATTTTTTAACCAGCCTCGGAAAAATAGTTTTTCTTGCTCTCCTTCCGCTGGCAAACCAAAGACCTTTTTCTTTAAGCCGGTTTTTAATGTCTAATTTTTAACTTTTGTATGCTTTCCTTTTATCTTTTGCATGGCTTTTAAGTGATTACGTACCATTTTGATGTGGTGATTTTAAATTGCCTTTAAAATTTTATTGTTGGGGTTTAATTGGTTCCTTTTTTAATCGCCTTGGGTCCCACTTCAACGGAAAAGTTACATATGAAATAAATAATTAATCAAAATAGATAGATAGATAGATAGATAGATAGATAGATAGATAGACAGACAGACAGACAGACAGACAGACAGATAGTAGTTTATGCATTTGTCTGTTGGTAAGTTTTAAAAATTGAAGTAGTAAAGGCTTCTTGGATTTGAAAGCCCTGTATGTGTGTATGTATTTTTTGTGGGATGTTTTAAGGTGGTCTTATCAGAGCAAAGAGAAATCTATGAGGGTTGTGTGTGTGTGTTTTTTTGTTGTTGTTTAACTCTTGGTTTCGTTTCATTTACAAGAGAGCCGAGGGGCCTTAAAGCTTGTCAGTTAGGCCTGGCGCACTGTTGCCGTTACCATAGCAACCACTCTCAGGTCAGAATGGAGGTGCCCGTCCAGTCTGCTGCTAGAGCATTAGGCCGGCCACCCTGTTAGCACATGATACCTCCACTGGAACACTACTTTTGAACTAGAGATTTCTTTTTTGGAAAACATTTCAAATAAACAAAGAAAATACCAGCTAGTTCTAATGTGGATGTCACTTTCATATTTTTTTTTTTAGACAGAATGTTCTTGGTTCAGAAATGATAGATTAATATTTATTACAGCCCACCCCAAACCTAATATTTAGGACAGGCTGCCTCATTTATATTCTGTAGAGCCATACAACATCTCTTCCGACAGGCCTTCCCAGACTAGCATTTCCATCGCCTCCCATCTATTGCCTTGCTGCTTTGCTAATAGTAATTGATGGATTGTTAATTGCTGTGTATTTTAAGGGGTTGGTTTAGGTGGGTTGGTGGGTGGGGAGGATTGGGTATGTTTTTAATGTCTTTTAATGTCTTTTAATGTATAATGTATTTCATGTTGTTCGCCGCCTTGATCCATGTGGAGAGGTTGGATACAAATAAATTTTATTATTATTATTATATTATTGTCTGCCAACTTCAGTTTGACCCATGAAGGCCCTGTGAATGGAGACCATTTCTTCCCTACACTGTTATAGTGCTATTCTTCCACTTTCAACATCCTGTGGAATTCTGGGGTTTGTAGTTTACTGAGGCCAAAGAGCTCTCTGGCTGAGAATTCTAAATGCCCCTCCCAAAACTGCAAACCCCAGGATTCCGTTGGATGTTGAAAGTGGAATAATAGCACTGAAACAGTGTAGTGTGGAAATGGCCTCAGTCATCAGCTGCCCTGCTCTGGTCTTAAAAACACAGGATTGTGGCTTGATTGATTGAATCAGTCCACCTCTAATACATTCTTACTCTTTTCCTACTGCCTTTCATTCTGCTGAGCATCTTAATTTTTTCCAGTGAGTCATGTCATCTCATATCCAAGACTATGTCCGCATTACAGTGTTAAAATGCTGCTATTCCACTATCAACCTGCTATGGAATTCTGGGGTTTGTAGTTTAGGCAAGGGCACTTCGAATTCTCAGCCAAAGAGCTCTTTGGTCTCAGTAAACTACAAACCCCAGAATTCCACAGGGCGTTGAAAGTGGAATAGCAGCAGTTTAACACTGTATTGCGGAAATGGCCCAAAGTACAACAGTCTCAGTTTAGCCATCTTCACTTCTAGTGAGAGTTCAGACCTTATTTTCTTGAGGACCAATTCATTTTTTGGGGCATCTGTAACATTCAAAGAACTCTCCTTCAGACAGCATTTCAACTGGAATGGCCCTATCCAGTCGCATAGGGACGGGGGGGGGTTTCACCCCTGCGTGGCAATGTTTTTGGGGCGTCCTGGCCCATAGCCACGCCCTCACGTGCCCTGGCCATGCCTCCATGTGCCCTGGCCACACCCCCATGCACCACAGTCATACCTCCGTGCGCAGTGGCCACAGCCCTCACTCCATAATCCTGCCCCCTCCCATCCTCTCTCCACACCTTCCAGGCTCCACCACTGGCCCTGGCCCTGCTGTGTGTCTATTGGCAGGCAAAAAAATTTTGTATTCTGACAAGCTTTTAATATAGAAAGCTTATAAAAAAACAGGCTAGAGGATGCTGTATGGTTTTAAACTGTGTTATTTTTAATACCTTTGAAAACTTTTAAATTGTGTTTAATTCTTTTAACTTGATAGTTGAAGATTTCTAATATTGTGACTAGTTTAATTCTGTTTTAATGTTCACTTTTTGTATGTTTTTAACTCATTGCTCTTTTAAACTGTAAGCTGCCATGAGTCCCAATTCTGGAGGAAGGAGGATGATGATGATGATGATGATGATGATGATAGTCTTCTGGCTTATTGTGCAGTAGAGAAAAAAACTTAGAATAAATTCTGGGAAGTTGGAATACATGCTTTGTGAATCTCTAGAGACAGACATTGAAGAAGGAAGATGGTTTTAAAGAAAATGTCCCTGGAAACTCCGAGGGCTCTAGGAGCCTGAGGGCATGTGTGTGGGTGTGGAAAGAGATATTTTGGGACAAAGCTTGTAAGAAGAATTGGAGAGAGGACTGGTATTTTATGATTTGCAATTGGCGTGTGTCTGTTCTCAAAGCTAGGCTACTGTCATATACAATAAATAATATTCCCTTCTGAGCTTTTGGAATAGGCCACAAAGGTGCACAACACTTTTTTCAGCCATGGGAACAATGTGTAGCAAGTTAGGGAAGAGATTTTTTTTTTTTTTATTTGCCTATCCTCATTTTACCCTTCCTGCTCTCCTCTCTAATGATATGGGTTTTCTGGAAAAAATTAAATCAGAAATTTTCCCAGAAATTTTCCAGGGTGCTCTGAGGTCATTGGGATAAAGAGTGATCTAAGGTCATTGGGACACTGTAAGTTTCCCTGCTGTAGAACCACTTAAATGATTGAGACCATTTCTCCACATTATCTTATCCCGTCATCCTCTTGTTGCAATCCTGGCAGCGCCTTTGCCAGGAAGGGAGCATGACGGGATGCTTCCCTCCATACCCAGCTAGCTCCCTACAGAAGGGGGTGTGAGTGACATGCGTCTGCCTTCTGCAGTGCAGCCGGTCTCTTTCCCATGCTGCTGTAGGGAAGGAAGTGCCTCCATCACACTTCCTGCCCTTCCATATGGACGGGAGTATCGCATGATCACAGGTAATTAATGGATTTAATCCGTCAAGCGAATATCCCATGATTGTGACAGATGGGGGCGGGATGGCAGTGGGACCAAGATGATGTCATGCACACGCATGGCCTGCAGACCACTGCCGTCCCATCCCCATAGTGGGACTGCAACACCATGCAGAAATGGCGTTAGAATCGCTTGCTTAGTATTGCATTGGCATCCATTTACTGCTACTAATTTATGTTGTCAAACAATTATATTTGTTTAGAAGTGATTTTTTGTGTGTTTGTGTGGAAAAAAGTAATTGTTTGAAAGATTTCCCACTCCATCCCGCTGCTCTTTTTCTTCTGTGTTTCTCCTGTTTGTGTCATATTAGGCCAAGGATAATGTACAGTTTGCCTCCTCTTAATTAAAAGAGGCCTCTCATCACATCTAGATTTGGACCCTATGCTGCGAATATTAAATGTTATCTATGTTAATGATAATGGGTGCTAGTCATGAATAAAAGTGTGTGAACATTTCTGTTGTTTCTAACTTAAAACATGTTCTGTTTGTGTTCTTTGCTCCAGGGCCAGTACTGTGACATTTGTTCGTCTGCAAACAGCAACAAAGCCCACCCTATCACCAATGCTATAGATGGCACCGAACGCTGGTGGCAGAGCCCTCCTCTTTCTCGTAGGCTGGAATTCAATGAAGTCAATGTCACACTAGACCTTGGACAGGTAACAACAGAAAATGGGGTTGAAGGGTATACAGTGTGCACCTTGGTTTTGTGATGGAGAGACAAGTAGGCTTTTTTGAAAAAATGATTCTGGGTTTTTGAAGAAACTACAGGACACAATGAATATCTTGCTGTAGCTTTATTTAACTAAGTCAATGCATGGTTGGCCTGCAAAGTTTTGACAAAAGCAAGGGTTGTATAAGACATAACTATATGCAGCTGTACATCTGAATGCATTAACAGAATTTGGAAAAGTGTTCTGAAATATCTTTAGGGACTGTATATAAAATGAACAGAATTCTATGATATCACTACACTCCTGCAGGTGGGGGAGACCTACATGTTTTACTGAGAAAAAAAACATTATGTCTAGAAAAAAAATGTGTGCCAAGGAGAAACCTATGTTTGAACCTTTCTCCTTGCAACACAAAATTCTATAGGCCAAGTGAACTTTTCTACTTCAATCTGCTATTTGTATAAAACAGTCTTAAAGGAGCTATTAATAAATGAGCACCAACATGTATTCCATGCATTTAATTGGCATATATCAGTGTTAATGGTTGTTGAATTACCCTTTAGGATGGGTTTGGAGCCTTCCTGTTGATATGATCTCAAAGAGTGGAAGACACAAAGTCAATATTGGTTCAGCTTTTGTTGGTGTGATTGTGCAGACATTTGAGCTTTCAGGATCTTTTCTACAGGCAGAATGAAGATTCTGAAAGGTGACACTGCACTTAAATACAAAAGAAAGCAAATAACTGTCCTTTGAGTAGTCACTTCAGGGATTTTAAAGAGAATTACTGATGTTGAATGTTAACTCAAACCTCAGTAGATCAGAGCTCATGCTGGCTGAGAGAAATAATGTTAATGTGAAAAAGTATATGGTATCCACTACGCTTTTCTCCTTTTTGATAATCTGCTTTTTTGTGTGTCATGGTGCACTGTGTGAATACACAGACCTATTGCATGGTACAGGTTAATAGAAAACTAAATCCATTTCCTAGTTCTTACTACAGTGGACCTAGTGAATAAACTGCTGAACTCTAAGTGCAATGAAGTAACTGTTAAAACATCTCTGAACACGTTAAATTTGCTTTTGGCTTTTTATGCTGCCAAAGCAAATGTGATGATACTAGTCATAGCAGCCTGTACTGGTTGCTGTGCCCAAGGCTGCTATTCATCTGGAAAACAGTGCTTGTGGGAAGTCATACAGCTGATTGTTAATGTTTTTCTGACCATGGGGAGAATTCTGCGAAAGACAATAAAAAGTCTTGTGGCACCTTAAAGACCAACAAAGCTGATTTGGCATGAGCTTTAGTGGACTGTAGAACATTTCATCAGATGCGTTGTGAATTACTGACACTGATGGATTTTTCATCCATACAGTGAAATTTGGTATCTTCTATTTTAACAGTTTCTATGAGAACAAATACAATTTCTTAGTCTTCAAAGAACCAGAAGACTTTTGTGTTTGCTGCAACAGGCTGTCACACCTTGACCCCTAGAAGAAAAAGCAAGACACTAGTCCAAATCCTGTTGTTTAGACCCAGCTACAGCAGACCTATTGAATGAATAGATTTACATAGGTGTCTCCTCACCTTTTAACAGTTGGTTCAGTAGGTTTTCTTTAATTGGGTTTAAGTAATGGAATTCAGGCAAAAAATTCTACCCAGCAAGTGAAGTGTTGGTGCAAAGTCCGTGTAATAAATCTGTGCATTTTATGACAATTGCCATTATCTTTCTTCTGCATAACTGCTTTTGGCCCTGCTGTTTTGGAGTCCTTTCTGTCAGCAGAAATAGCCCCAAAGAGAAACAGTTACATAGCCTGTGATTATGGACATCTGACTTGAGTCAGCCATTCAGATATACAGCCTGTTGGGGGACCACATTTTCATTTCAAAGCAGGCAGTTTTGTTTTGAAACTGTCTTGTTAAATATTTAAACAAAGCTCCAAAGCATCAGGGGAACAAGGGCAACTGTCTTGAATGGGGGCTGGGGCTGGGGGCATTTGACCATCTGCTCTAAGAGAGCTTTTCTGTGGCTGAAAAGTGTGACAGAAACCTATGTGCTGGCCTTTCATTTCAAGTACACACTGAATTTGACAGAGGAAGCTGCTGTCAAGAACTGGCCTCCCAGTCACTTGCTGAATAGAACAGGCGGAGGAGGCATTCTGTGGTGTAAACAATTTCCCTTCTTGGTATTCAGTTTGTTGTTGGGCATTCAGTTAAAGAGTGCGATTATAACCATGCAGCAGTTAAGAGAGCTACACTGTCCCAGCAAGATGACTGGAGACACCATGCTATCTGATTGTTTTTCAGAAATGTTCCAGAATATTTTCCTAGCAAATGTTAAATGCAGTTACTTTTCTAAGAGTGTAGTTGGCATACATGGCCTTGGACTTCACTTCCTAGTGTATCCTTGTTTCCTTCGACACTACTAGAACTGACATTTAGTGTTCTGCTAGGCTTTGTGGACACAGGTAATGAGTGATACTGTAGAACCTGTGTTTCAAAGCATTGATGGAATTCAAGGCAAGTTTCTTGCCCGTTATTGCTGCATGTTTAGAGGTAGTTGTCTGGAGAATTTCGGCTGGCTCTCAGTGTCACAGGGGTGTGGGTCACTAATCCTATCACCTTTTATTTTAGGAATAATCCAGTTAGTTCATTATTAGTTCATTTATTCATATTAGCATGCAGCCAGAAGAAAGTTGGGAAAGCCCTGCAGGATTCCTCTTTTTGGGTCAAGCTCTCGCAGTGGAAAGGAATTACTTTTGTAACTTTAAGGAATGTCAAGTGAGATTAAGGCATTAGAGGCTGTGTATGGAAACTATGGCTAAGGGAGGACTGAACACCGAGTCTTTTCAGATAGGATGTCGCCCTTGTGGTAACATAGTAGTTAGAAGAGTGTCTTTGAAAACTGCTGGAGTACCTTGAAAGGTGCAGATAATATCTGACAGAAATGGCTTGCTGTATCTCCTGTTTGTCTAGATCTAAATATGAAATACCATTATTGTAAGATTCATCTCTGAATAGGTCTAGGAAAATGCTGTAACATCTTTTAATGATAACTACGATTTCAGTTCCCACCTCAAAATAAATAAAAGCGGACCACATTGACAAGAGCCAAGCAACATATGCTTCAGAGTGCTGAAAAAATGATGTTTTGTTCAATGTTTAGAACATTAGATTTCAGAGTGATTTTTTAAATGTCTTTCCCACATATCAAAGTTATAGACCTATTAAGCTGGTAACTGCTAAGGTTGTTTTACAGATATGTGAGAGGACTGCATTAGAAAGTGAGGTGGTTTTTTTTTAACCTCATGGGATCAAGAAGATTCATGGCTGGAGAAAGGACTCAAGAAATGTCATCCAATCAATATACATTTCTTGCTTAAGGTTTATTAACTGCCTCAGCATGGGCAGAGATGCTATAGAGCGCTTCAGTTCCTTTTCTGATACTTTGGCTACAGTCATCTGACAAACCGGTCAAAGATACAACATGTTCTACTTTATATCAAAATTGGAGCCATTACTCTCATCTGTCTTATCTGATGCTATTTATTTGATGCTGTTTAATGTGATTCATTCACCATTTTGAGAAAGGTCAGGGTACAGCAACTACTAAAACTATCCTAAGGGACTGTTTTACATTAGGCATCTTGGTATAAAATGATGGTTCTTCCTTTGATTAAAATGGTGACAGAAACTGTCCTTTAGTCTATTTGAATGCATTATTTGACACTCTTGTGATATTAATTGCAGGCAGAGGCCACTCTCCTTCTTGGCCATGTGGGGATTTTGTTGTATATTGCTGCATGCCCAACATGCAGTTCTCCATCTTCTGTACATATTGGCTACACTCTCAAGCTTCTCGACCTCTCACTTGTACAAGAAAAATACTTGTAATCATCCATTCACTGGCTACATTTTCTAAATAAAAATGAGAGAATGGTAAGTCTGTAGGTGCACCCACTAAAGTGTTAAAGGATGATAATGTGGCCTGGGGAAACACATGCAGTTGCCCATTCATATTTTAAATGTTCCACTTCGGTTTTGCAATTTAACCCCTTTATTTGGTGCCAAGTATTTCTATTAGTAAATTAGGATTATCATGATTCCTTTCTCTCGCAATTTTCAGTGTACAGAATGCTTGGCAACTCTGGTCTCATTTACCTTCACAAACTACCCTGTGAATGAGGCTGTTATTATTCCTATTTAACAAGCCCTCCTTTTATTCATGTCCTTTCCTGTTGCCTGCCCATCTGTCTTGAGTAGTGTTAAAACCACAAATAAAGAAGCAAGGAGAACTATTGAAATCCTCAGTCAGTGAATGACAACTTAAAAAAGAGAAATGTGAAGGGGAGAGAAAGTAAAAACTGAAGGGGCAGGCCACCCAGCTTGAGTAATTTATATAATAGACTCACATCATGTAGAGAATGCCTGTGATGGTTTAAAGTTTACAGTTCTCTGCCAGGGGGAGGTCAAGAAGGCCCTGTCATTGAATGGGGAAGGACTATGCATTTGATTATCTTTTGAGGTTGGGGAGGGATTTTAACTGTTCTAGCTTCACTGTAGGAAGTAAAAGCTGGGGAGCACCCAATAAAATCCACAGGAGAAACAAGACACATCTCAAGATATTCAGTGGATGTATGATTTATTGATGAAAAGCCCAATGGATTTTAGCCTGTATATGCTTTCAAAGACCTTCTTCCAAGGTTCTTTGAAATTTAACTGCCAACATTTCTGGAGCTGAAATTCCCACATCATTTACTGGACAAAAAGAAGCTTCACTGTACCCATCTCTGTATCATTAGCAAAAGTGTAGTTGTGATTCTATAATTTTTGGTGTTGAAGAAGCAATGGGAGAGATGCCACTTTATGATCAGAAAGATGCTGTAATCTGGTGTCTTGCAATTATACTTGTGAGTATTGTGTGACAAGTTAGCAGACTGACTAGGAAACAATCAGTGGAAGTATACAGCTATAGAATGGATTTTCTTTTGGATAGCTCTGCTCATAACCTCCTTTTTAATAAAGTTAATCATTTGCTGTGGTCATAGGTTAAATGGGATTCAGGTTGTTGTTGTTATTGTTGTTGTTGTTGTTGTTGTATACCTTCAATTCATTATAGACTTATGGTGACCATAAGGCAAACCTATCCCACGGTTTTCTGGAGCTGAGCATGTGTGTGTGTGTGTTAATTGGAACAATTAGGTTTACAGATGCAGAATTTTGCAGTGTTGAGTGCAGAATATAGGTTCCTGAAAATTGTTTCTCTAATAAGAATAATTTTAAAACAATACAGATTAGTAAGCCTTAGAGTAACAGAGGTGGTGAAAAATGTCTGTGGAAATGGTCCGATTTAGGGTACAACAGAGCTGCACGGATACAACAAACCTACACATCCTTCGCTGCTGGCTAGCTATCTTCACCCCCCCCCAAAAAAAAACTAAATCTAGAATTTAGAAAAAGAATAATTTTTCAAGTCTGATATACATTTTATTTATCATTATGAACCCTGCTGCTAAGTAGATTTTTTGCTAATTTAGGCTCTTTTTGTGACATAACTATCTGGGAATCTTTCGGTGAAAAGAGTATACAGTGGCTGCTCCCTTATAAGAAGACAATGAAGCAATGGCTGTATGCCCAGTTGGAGAAAACAGTGAGGTATTTGTAGCTCTGGCATGAAAGGCAGAATGCCATTTGTATTGTAGGAGAATTAAGGAGAAAGGTGAGAATGAAGGAGACTTTTCATGCACTTTCTGCATTTTCCAGTGGAGGTGCCAGAGAAGAGAGAGATCAGAGATAAGTGGAACTCCAAGTATGATGCATCAAAAGAGTCTTTGGCCTACCCTAAAGGGACTAGATGCTGTCTGATCTTGAAAGATAAGCAAGGTCAGCCCTGGTTAGTACTTGGATGGGAGACTGCCATTGAAAACCAGTTGCGTAGGCTATAACTGGCAAAATCACCTCTGATTATTCCTTACCTAAGAAAACCCTATGAAATTCAGGGGTTACCATAAATCAGTAGATGACTTGAAGGTGCATGTGTATGTGCACGCACACAAAAGATCTTTTTGCCTTTCAGTCTGCTTTTGCTTTAGTTTAGTGAACCTGCAGGGGAACAAGTTCAGCAAGTGCTTCTTCAGAGCTGTTGTTCTTTTCTCAGGATGTATGAACTGAAATTGTCATAATTTGGACATATCATGAGAAGACGTGATTCACTAGAAAAGGCAATAATACTTGGTAAGATAGAAGGCAGTAGGAAAAGAGGAAGACCCCATTACAGATGAGTAGACTCGAGCAAGCAAGCCAGAGCCCTAAGTCTGCAAGACCTAAACAGGGCTGTTGATGATAAAATGACTTGGAAGTCTCTCATTCATAAGTTGGAAGTCAACTTGATGGCAGTTAACAACAACAATATTTGAAGATAGTTTCCTAGCAGGAGGGAGATGACATGCACTGGGTCCATGAAGAATTGTTTCTTGTCACTTCTTGGCAAACAGATATGTCATTGTTGGTTTCTCGCCCATCATTTTGCATGAAGAATGAGGAGAGCTGTTAACTCTGGCTGGTTGAACCATAAGAAACAATCTTGCTGAAAATGAAAGTATCCTTTAAATGTGTATCCTGAAGATAACAACATTATTCTATCAAGTTCAGTTTACGCTCTCCTAGTGTGAATTTACATAAGGACAAAAAAGCAGCTTATCCCCACCTTTGAAATATATGACATGACCTTCTTCCTGGAGGAATACCAGATATTTAAAAAAAATTTGAGGGCTAAAATGTGGATTAGAACTAGCATACCTTTAATCATGTTGTGTGATTTCAAGTCCTTTCTGACTTATGGCAACCCCGAGGTAAACCTGTCTTGGGGTTTTCTTGCCACAGTTTGTTCAGAGGGGTTTGCCTTTGCTTTCCTTTTAGGCTGAGAGACTATGACTTGTACAAGAACTCCTTGTGGGTTTCCATGGCTGAGTGATTTGGACTCAAATCACTATACTATGCTAACTCACCTTTAATCTGACCTTCTGAAAATTGTTTTTCCCCATTTTTTTTCCTTTGGCACGCCTCCTTGCCTGGTTTACATTTTTGGTCAAACTGAAGGGAGTTTCATGTGAGGAAGCAACTAATTGGAGAAGAAGTAACAAAGGTAACAAAAAAGGACTCAATGTTTCCATTGATCCTGCTCTGCCTGGCCTGACATATCCCAAATTAATACAAACAAAACCTCCATGTGGGTATAGTAGGTCCATCCTATTAAAATAAAACTTGCCCCAGAATTACAAGGTATATGGCTCACAGTTTCAGGATCACTTCTGACTGAAGTCAGTTTGTGTGCCCCCAAGGACATAGAACCAGTGTGGAAGTACTCCAGATTAACCCTGGGATGTCTCTGGTGTAAATTGAGTCCTGCTTGTTTTTTTGTTTCTGTCATTCTATCTGTGGATATCCATAATGTAATCAAGATTCTCATCTACATTGGTTATCCCGATTGGGGAGCTATGGTGTGCAAAAGTCAAGATGATTGTGATTCTTTGTTAGCGTAGAGCTAATGTATTTTAAGGCATATCCAATAGTTGGCTTCTTTCCAGTCCCTGTCATCTTCTCCCAGAAAGGTGAATCCAGGCCGAGGCACCACAGATCTATTTATATGATGTCAGCATTTCAGAGTATGCTGCATGAAAAGAAATGCTCGAGGGTCTTGGAAAGCAACAACAAAGGGACATTCATGCTAGTGCTTGCTTACAGCTAACTGTTGTTGAGTGGGGAGATACAGACAAGGAGGAATTACTGAGTGTGGAATATACTAGAGATGTAGAGATATTTGACAGCCCATCCCTGTAAGTAAAATTTGGGAGTATATAGTCACCAACTATACTGTTTGTTAGTTGTCAACAGCCAGGGGATAAAAGTGATCTGAAGCACTAAATGATTTTTAATATACTGTTTTTTGTGACACAAATGAGAAAATTAGTGAAATCTTTTCATGTGCTGCCAATCTTCAGGGAAGATGAAAACCCACACATTGTAACATTGAGGGCAGATCTTTGTTTCTTAAGAATCTCAGCTTTTAGTTTAAAACAAAGAACAAGTTTTTAGGGCTTACATTTTGAGCATACTGTATGCTTGTAGATGTAAGTGTGTGGACAATGCCTGTTGAAATGTCAGAATTTGGAGGCAGGGTTGAATAAATGTTAGGGATTTTAGTGCCCTGAATAACCCTGTGTTCCCCAGATGGACAAAACCCAAATAAATTGTGCAAAGTAATACAAATGATTATATGCATTGCACAAAATCATAAAAATATGCAACATGCAGTTTGGATGATTTATGCATGTTGTAGAATTGAGCTTTTCTTAGCAAGATTTTTGACTAACCTTTTCTTGCATTAAAGAGGCAATTGCAACATTGCTTCTCCAACACATGCAGAGCTAGTTCAGTTGAATTTAGGCAGCTTTTTGAAGGAGAAACAGAGGGTCGTTTTCTTTCTCCAGGGTCAGTTTAATGTCGTTTCCCTTAGTGACTGTAATAAACCTGTGTCCTCTATAGAAAAGGATCATTTGTCTTGTTGCTCAGAAAGCCTCTTTGGTTTTCTAATAGCCTCCCGCAGTTAAGATCTTTGAGAAAAAGCACTTCCATGTAGGACATTGTGATCTAACAACTTTTCTGTGCCCTCCTTTTTAAAAAACAGTTTTCAGTTTCCTGGACTATATGGTTCCTTTACCCTTCTGTCAAAAGAAAATGTCACTTTGAAGATGAAACAATTTCCAGAACACTTGACTTTTCTAACTCTTCCCGTATAGTATGGAACTATATTGCACTGTTTGTTATTGTTATTGGTGGTGTTGTGTGCCTTCAAGTTGTTTCCAAATTACTGTAACCCTAAGGCAAACTTATCTCAGGGTTTTCTTGGCAAGATTTGTTCAGAGGGGGTTTCCTTTTGCCTTCTTCTGAGACTGAGACCATTTCCGCAATAGACTGTGATAGTGCTGTTATTCCATTTTCAACATCCTATGGAATCCTTGGGTTTGCAGTTTAGAGAGAGGCCTCAGGCCCCTCCCTAAACTGCAAACCCAAGGATTCCATAGGATGTTGAAAGTGGAATAACAGCAGGGTAGTAGCAGCAGTTATAAGGAAGTAGCAGCAGCAGTACAGGAGTCGCATCCTGTATATGTAAAAGATTCCTCTGTCTGGGCAGAGCAGATTTCTGCACAGTGTTGATGAACATACCATCTATTAATCAAATAAAACAATTCTCTTAACTTACGTCTCCAAAATTATATTATTAGCTATATTTAATTGGAAGACTTTCCACAGATAATTCCTATCATAAGCCCCTTGGAGTATAATGCTGATACCTAATATTATAACTCCACAGACAACATATCTCTCCTTGTCAAAACTGAGTATTTTTGTCTTAGAATCTCAGTGTACAGGAACAAAAACACTGGATTTGATATCTTTAGACTCCTTTTAAAATACAGCTGTGCTTCAAGAAAACTAAAAAGCCCTGGAAAGTCCAGTGTATCCTGTTGTCAGTCTGTAGGTCCAAATCTTAACGAACCAGCTAATCATCCTTCCCACTTCAGACCCACTGCAGTTTTGTGCTAAGGCATATTTTTTTCAAATGTGTGTTTTAAAATATCTGCTCCACACCTTTCCATAACAGATCCCTGAGAGAGAATTTTTCATCTTGTGTAATTTTCAAAAAAGACTGATGCTAATTTTCTTAACAATTAAGAAAAAAGTGCTGATAATTTTGCTACCTTTGAGTTACATCATCCTAAGAAGTTAACAAAACTGTTGAAGCTGAATATATAGCTACAACTAGGGACACAACTATAAAGGTGCCTGCTTATAAAGAAGCACATTAAGTTTAAAAGAAAGGTAATAAATATGGACATGACAGAGTTTTATAAAACAGCACGGTATAGGGAAAACAGAGTAAAGATTTTTCTCTCCTCAGAACACTAGAACTTGGGGTGGCCCAATGAAACTGATTGGCAGTAGCTTCAGGATGAGAAAAAGTACCTCTTTACACAATGCACAGTTTATTTATGGAATTTGCTGCCACAAAAGAAAAGGAAGTACTTCTTCACACAGCACATTGATTACATTGTGGAATTCAGTGCCACAAGATATAGTGAAAGCTGCCAACTTGGCTAGCTTGAAAGGAGCTTAGAGAAATTCATGAAAGTTAGGGCTACCAGTATATCAAAGGAAGTATGCTGGGATATATCAGTTGCTGGGATACATGAGGTGGAGGGTACAGTTGTGTTCAAGTTCTGATTGCAGGCTTCCCATAGACTGGATAGTGTGTTGACAGAGTGAAGGATAAGAAATTCTTTGATCTGATTCATCATTTTAAACTATATGTTCTTATCTTTTCAAGATGATAAGCTTAGCTGACTGTTAAAGAGCTTTCAGGGAGGAGAAGAAGTCTTACCAGTGGCAATGAGCCCCAGTGATTCCATGTTTAGACACAGATCTAAATACCAATTGCTGAGGAACATACAGAAGAAAAGACAGTTACAGTGGGCCCTCAGTATTTGCTAGGGTTTGGTTCCAGGATTCCCCGTGGATACCAGAATTTGTGGATGCTCAAATCTCATTATGTTCAATGGTGTAGTAAAATGGCATCCTTTGTGTAAAATGGCAAAATCAAACTTTGCTTTTTGGATTTTTTAAAAAAAATTTCAAGCCATGGTTGGTTGAATCCATGGATACAGAATCCACAGACTGACTGTAGCTTCATGTCCTGCTGGTGAGCTTTCCAGAGGGCATCTCGTAGACTGTTGTAGACTGAATGAATCAGTCTTTCTCTCTTTCTTTATAGGAGAAAATCTTCTTATAAATTTTTTAAAAAATATTTCCAGTATATTTTGCTTTTTTAAAAAAACAAAACAGCTAGTGGCAGTTGAGTAGATCCAAGACTGCACCTGGGAGTTCTTGTTAAGCACTGTTTCCGCCTCGCTCCACATTTTTCCCCAGGCTAGCCACTTTTGTTATATACTCTTGGATTCTTCAAAGATTAGGATAAAGACCCCTGAGGTGAACTCTATCCAGAGCAAGGTCTGACTTGCCAGAAAAGCTGGGAATTTTAGAGGGTTTCATCTAAAACCAATAGTGAGCCACATGTAACTTCTCCTGCTGGGCTCCTGGGACTTGTCTGATTGGTGAGGGCAATAGGTAAGTGAGACCTTGAAGACTGTTACATATGGTAATAATTGGATGCTTTTGGTCTGTTTGAAAAGGATTCAGACTAGCAGACATTTCCCTTGTTGGCCATTATGACTAGGATCATGGAAAGCTGGACTTCCAAAACTGGAAGAAAATTTCTGCAGTAAAAGACAGAATGGAACTAAAAAATGATGTATACTTTATGAAAATTTTTGTACACTTCCCACTTAAACTACCCTCCGTTTTATTAATTGTACACTTTTTAATAGAAGGGCATGAAAGGCCATTTCCTCACAAGACTGTTATAGCGCTTTGATTCCACTTTCAACATCCTATGGAATCCTGGGGTTTGCAGTTTTGAGAGGGGCTGGCTGGCCCCTCCCGAAACTGCAAACCCCAGGATTCCATAGGATGTTGAAAGTGGAATCAAAGCGCTATAACAGTCTCATACGGAAATGGCCAAAGAGATTGTGACAGGGGAGTGTTGGGGAAGAGGGAATGTTTTCCTGTTGCCAAGACAACAAGGCCTTTGGGACTTTGTATTGGGATGTAGTAATGGCATGCAAATGAAGACGAAGGACATCCGGCCCTGCATTACTTTCAGTGGGATGCACATCTGTTCCTCGTGCTGCTGCAAAGTGAAAACAAAGGAAGGAGAACATGTTAGAAAGTGGAAGGTAGTTTTTTTTTTTTAATGAATACTTTCTTGCCTTGTGACTGACAAGTTTCACAGTGCAAAAAATTTAGTATTGTATTATATAAGTATAGTAAATTTTAGTATAGTATTATGTATTTATTTTAAATATTAAATATTAAAATTTAAAATTTAAATATAGTATAGTATTATCTACTCATTATATAAGTATATCATTAGTGAACCAGCATGGTTTATGCCCTTTTCGCACGGCATTTCCGAAGCGAAAGGGCCCCTTGAGTGTGACGGAAATGTGAGGAGCAGTTCACACGACGCACTCACATTTGTGCGATGCTCAAGGCCCTAACATGGACCACGCATGCATTTTTTCATTTTCACCTTAAAGCCAAAAATGCTGCGCAGTTGCGCATCACTCCGGGGCCCCGCGTACACTTACCCTGGCGTGCGGAGCCTCGGAAGCCAGGCCGGTTGCGCTTCCTGTGCAGTTCAGCCTGGGAAAGGTCCCAGGCTGCACTGCAGAAGGAAGAGGCGTGGTGCTTGCGCGACCAGGAAACAGCTGCGGATTCAAAGCAGCAGGGACGAGAGAGCCTTCCTCCCCAGGCTTCTCACGCTAGCCCCGCACCCCAGCTCTGCGAAAGGGTAAGATGCAAAAAAGGTCGAAGTGGTTTGAATGTTGGACTATGGAGTCTAGGACCCTTTTCGCACGGCATTTGCCATGTGAAAGGGCTCCTCGAGCGTCGCACAAATGTGAGGAGCAGTCCACATGACGCACTCATAATCACGCAATGCTCCAGGGTCTGGCAGGCACCGCTCGTGCACTTTTTCATTTTCGGATTTAAGCTGAAAATGGTGCACAATCATACATTGCTCTGGGCCCCGTGTACACTTGCCATGCGTGCGGAGCTCCGGAGCTGTGGCACTCATGCTTGCTGCCCCAGCACAGCCTGGGAAATTCCCAGGCTGCACTGCAGAAGGAAGAGGAGGGGCTCTTGCACGAGCAGCCAGCAGCTGTGGAGCTGAAGCAACGGGGACATGAGAGCCTCTCACTGGAGGCTGCTCGCGCGATCCCTGCGCCCCAGCACCGAGAAAAGGTGAGTTGCGGAAAGGGCCTAGGGCTTGAATCCCCATTCAGTCATGGAAACTCACTAGGTCACCTTAGGCAAGTCACACTGTCTTAGCCTCAAAGGAAGGCAGAGGCAAATCCACTCTGAACAAATCTTGCAAAGGAAACCGTGTAAGAGGTTTCCCTTAGGATTGCCATAAGTCAGAAGGCATACAGCAACAACAACAACAACAACAACAACAACATAGTAGGTAGTAGTGAGATCTGGCCTCATCATTTGTTATCCAGCATTCTTCCAAAGTGGAATCAAGGTTAAATCACAATGTTATAATATTGAATGTTAAATCAAAATTAGTAAGATTAACATATTAAAATAATAACTGGATTAAACGTTATGGTAAAAGTGTGTCGCTAAAAGCAGGGCAGTGCCCCTTCCTGTTTGCACTCCTTCCTTAGCCTTTCAGTTGTCAAAAGCCTACATGATATAAAGTTTCTTGTCTGCCTATAGAAGGAGGACATGGTAAGAGCCAGCCTGACTTCTTTGGGAAAGGAGTTGCACAGCCTGGAAGCAGTCGCTCAGAAGGGTCTATTTCATATCCACCAAATGTGCTAATGAGGGTGATGAGACTGAGGGAAAGGCCTCTCCCGAAGATCTCAGAATCAGGCCTTGTTTGTATGAGAGAATATGGTCCTTCAGGTAACCTAAATCCAAGCCTTATAAAGTTGTGTAATTCACAACCATCACCTTGAAGTGTGCCTAGAAATGGACCTAGAAATTCAGGGAAACAGTTACAACAAGGCACTTGTGTACTTCTTGCAACCATCCCCAGTTAACAGTCTGGTCTCAGCATTTTAGACCCACTGAAGTTTCCAGAGAGCCAGTGTGGCGAGTCATTATAGTGTAATGGTTTGAGAAAGTCATTGTAGTGGTTTGAGTATTGGACTAAGACTCTGGGAGACCAGGATTTGAATCCCCAGTCAGACATGAAAATCTCCTGGGTGATCTTAGACAAGTCTCTTAGCCTTAGAGGAAGGCAATAACAAATCCCCTCTTGAATAAATCTTGCCAAGAAAGCCCTACCGTGGAGTTTGAATAATGAAAGTCAACTTGAAGGCACATAATAACAACAGCCAGAAAGTGACATGATGGCCATGTTTAACTATTTGAAAGAATGTCATATGGAAGATGAGGCAGCTTTGGACTTTCTGCTGCTCCAGAGACTAATGCCCTTTCCGCATCTTACCTTTTCGTGGAGGTGGGGGGGGCATTCGCATGAGCAGCCTCTTGCACAAGGTGCTCACTTCATTTCTCCTTCCTTACCACAGCTGGCTTGCCGGTCGCGCGAGCGCAGCGCAAACACCCCACCCCTTTCTACTGCAGCGCAACCTGGGAATTGCAGGCTAGCGCTGAGGCAGGAGGCACGACTGGCCTGGCTCCCGACGCACCGCAGGGCAGGTAAGTGCGCGCGGGCCCCGGGAGCATTGCGTGACAGCGCACCATTTTCGGCTTTAAGTCAAAAATAAAAAAATGCGTGCGTGGTCCACTTTATGCTCTTGAGCATTGCGTAAATGGGAGTGCGTCGTATGGTGAACCTAAGGTGAACCTGTCATTGGGGTTTTCTTGGCAAGATTTGTTGCTTTTGCCTTTCTCTGAGGCTGAGAGAATGTGACTTGTGTGAGGGCACCCAGTGGGTTTCCACAGCTGAGTGGGGATTCATACTCTGGTCTCCAGAGTCCTAAGTATTTTCTGCAGGACGTCGTCATCATGTATTGGGAACAAAAGAAGGACAGGACCCAGATGACACTTTTGTACGACATTGTCTGTGTCCCATTGCACAGCCCTCCTGCCGCCCTTCCATGATTGTGCAGCCTTCCAGCCACCCTCCCGCGTTTACTTGAGCTGTGGAGGGTCAGGAAGCGCGATGACCACACTTTCTGTCCCAGTGCAGCCTGGGGCAGTGTCTGGCTGCACTGAGGAAGGAAGAGGCATGGCCATCGTGCCTCCTCCATTCCCACAGGTAGCCGGTGTGGAGGGGCGTGTGCCTGTCATGCTCCCCTCCCAGGAGAGGCTCAAGCAGGGTCTCCGCAGAATGCCACTGCCATCAGCTAGAGTGCTGTAAGCGCCATAGTTTGACCACATGCACACATTTACTGCTGTGTTCCTTTTGTCGAGGGTACAGCAGTGGGAAGATGAGGTGCAGGTGCCAAAACTGCTCTCTTGTTTGCAAATGAGGGAGCAGTTTTGGTGAGCACATATGCCTGCCACTGTTTCCCTTCCATCAGTGATGTGGCAACGGGGGGTGTAGGCATAGAGGGACAAACCTGACGAAAGGGACATGGTGGCAGGCATTGCACATACCTAAACTGCTCTCTCATTTGCAAATGAGGGAGCAGTTTCAGCACCAGCACCCTCCAGGCTGCCCCACCCCCAGTGCTGACACTATGGTTGATGTCCAGCAGCAGGGCTCCATGGACCCCCTGTGAGGGCTCCGCAGACCTCAGGTTAAGAACCACTGTGCTGTGAGATCCAGGAGGATCAGCAGGGTAATATTCCCCTCATCTTTCCAAAGTGTAAGTTGTTAGTCAGGGCAACTCAAGCTGTTTCAGCAACACAACATGGCCTGAAACCAGACTTAACTGAATCCAGATAATCCAACTCCTCAAAGAACATCTGCAATTGTGTGGCCACTACACACACAAACAACTTGTCCCAAACGGGGGATATTAGCAATTGGATTATCGTTTTCATATATATCTTCGTCCATAGAGGCAGTTCTTCATTACAGCCTCTTTCCATGCAGCAGGCATCAGCCCTGATTAAGTGAAGCATTTGTATACTGAACCTGAATGCTTGCATATGTAACCATGGATTGTTCATAAAGTTAAACAGCAAATGGCTTTAAATGAACAAGGCTGATTGCTTTCAGTGCTAAACAGGAATATGCATTTTGGAAAGCAATTTATTAGCCTGCATGTCTAATAAAGAGCACTTGGTCCATTTTTCCCTGCAACGTATTTTCAGCAAAAGAAACAGCAGTGTATGCCACACTGTATTGTGATCATGGAGGGATCATAGCTCACTGGTGGAGTACATGCTTTTCGAGTGGAAAGTCTCTCATTCAGTTTCTGGAATTTCCACTTAAAAGGATTAAGTAGCTAATGAAGAGTAAGGTCTCAGCTTGAAACGCTGAAGTGTCGATAAACAGAGTACTAGAGCATCTAGGTTAGAAGGACTAAAGTTGTGAGTCAATGTTAGGCATAAGGGCCATTAGGAACCACAGAAGATGTTTTTGAGATGGTGAGAGGGTACAGCAGAGCCTGGTGTTCTTGACTGGAGAGGCGTAGCTCAGTGGTAAGAAAACATGGATTGACATTTGAGAAGTGTTGAGTTCTGTGGATAGGGAATCAGCTTTATAAATTCATATTCTTGGGCCATGCATTAAAATGTCTGTCATTTTTGCTTTGATCTAGTACTATTAAACTCAGTTTGTCTGTGCATCTTTTAATACTCTGCTGTGGAGTTTTATATAGACATATGATAGGTCTGTGTAACATCTGGCTGAAATCAGCCCAGCAGCCCCAAGTGACCTTACCAGATGCTTGCTGTTTGCTGCCTGTCTGGAGATTCAGAAAGAAGGCTGTCTCGGCCTCAGAGTATGCAGATGGGATGTTACTTGACTAATTGGTTACAAATAGTCCAGATTTGTCAGTAGACAAACTCAGCTGATAAGGCATAGGGTTTTGTACCTGGTGAACAAGAGTTATTGTTATGCATTCTCCTTTTTGCACTACCTCACAGTTCAGACCAGAGCCAGGAAAAGTTAATATTTTGGGTTACAGCTCCTAGAATCCACCAGCCAGCATAACTGGTTGCTGTGCTGGTCAAGACAGGGATGGGAAATAATTTTCTGTGCTTAAAAAAGTGATGTTTTCCAAATTCTGGTTCAGGTTGGTTAACATAGGTCACTGTCAAGAGGTTTAAACATAAACACTGATAGATTCTGGAAAGAAGGAAATCTGTTTACTTAAATATACAGAATTGGGGTTTTGTAGGCACACAGTGTGGTTTGTTGCTGGCACTGAGTTCACCCAGTCCTGCCAAAAGGGTTCATCTGTGCCAGGTATTTTAGGTTCAGCTGAATATGTAGCAATATTAAGGAGTTTTTCTGGTAAGGAGAACTAGCTTGTTCTTTCAAAGTCTTTGTACATTGTCTCCAGTTGTAAGCACAGACTCAAGACTGCAAACACAGACCAGTGTTCTGGCTTCATCATTGCTTCACTGTTGTTGCTACAAACTGTTTGCTGAAGCTGCAGCTTAATCCTCCTTCAGCCCCTTACAAAGGCTGCACCCACCCAGGCTCAGTGAGAATTCAGGTCCTGGCCAGGTTCCAGCCTCGCCTTTCAAGGCTTTGTGTAACTGGATGCATTGCCAGCCAACCTGGGTTTGAAATTCTTCTGAAAACCCACTACAAACATTTGTTTGCCTTTGTTCCCACTGCATACTCGGTGCAGTAGTCAGCAAGCAGTAGGCTTAATTATGATTTGTGTTTCATTCGATTTTGAAATCTTAAACAGAATAGATCAGACTGGTACCATATATTGCTTCATCTGCAATATCAGTTCAATATTGCCTGGTAGTGATCATGGCAAAAGACTTTTCATCAGTTATTTTCCAGGGCAGAAACAGATAAAAGGTAGCTCTCTGAGTGACTTGTAATAGATCTGCAAAGGTTTCTGACTCCAAATAAGGTGAAAATAAAATATTGTTAGATATGGCCTATGTAAATTACTTGTCTCTCAGGCTCAGGTCCTTTTTGCATTCCATTTCTCATGCGAAATGGCCTCCGGAGCATCGTGTGATTGCGAGGACCGCTCCATATGACAGCGCGATGCTGCTGGGGCCAGCAGGCGCTGATCACACAATATATCATTTTTGACGTCTTGCAGAAAATGATGCGCGATCACATGTTGCTCTGGGGTCCCACACGCACTTACCTTGAGTGCGGAGCCTCCGGAGACGCGGCCCTCGTGCTTCCTCCCCCAGCGCGGCCTGGGAAAGTACCCAGATGCGCTGCAGAAGGAAGAGGCGGAGCCCTCATGTTTCTTGCCACCCAGCAAGCAGCTGCTGTGGAGAAGAAGCAGAGGGGACACAAGAGGCTGCTCGCATGATCCCTGCGCACTCATGCTGGAATCAGGTAAGCTGTGGAAAGGGCCTCAGTGTTGCTCACATGTAAAATATGAGTATTTTTACAGCCAATGGGTAGTGGTTTGAGCCTTGGGCTACAGCTCTGGAGGCCAAGATTTAAATCCTTGCCTAGCCATGGAAATCCACTGGCTGACCTTGGGCACGTTACACTTTCGCAGTCTCAGGGGAAGGCAAAGGTAAACTCTCTCTGAACAAATCTTGCCAAGAAAACCCTGTGATAGGTTCACCTTAGGGTTGCCATAAGTCAGAAGTGACTTGAAAGCACACAATGATAATTAATAGATTGTCTTTGATTAGTCCTTTGTGCACATTTCCTAGCCAGATTTAAAGTTTAAATTCATGACCTGTAGTAACTGAGATGTGGATTATTGTTGTAGTATATATAGTTTATCTCTAAATGTTGAGTTTTTGAATTGTAGTAGAAAATTGGCTCTACCTTCAAGCCACTGGTCAGCACCTGACACTGCTTGTTTGATCTTGGGTTTCTAAAACTGTTCCCCCAAGATCCCACTCCTGTTCCATAATGCTTCATTATGTTCAGAGTTTCTATGTTGTCTTTGCACTTCAACTATAGAGTGTTCAACATTTATAACTTCATAGATTAAAAAAAATCAAATTCTAGCAATAGAACTATATTGAAACACAACATTCTGGATACTACAACAGAAGGTCCTTCCCGATGGAGGGCTGCTAGTGCTACCAAATGGATGGTAATAAGTGATTACAGTCAGCCCTCTACATTTGCAGGTTTCACTTTTGCAGATTTGATTATTCATGGATTATTTGCTGTCACTTCTGCTGCTTCCCTATGCCATTTTTGATAGGGACTGCAAGCCTCGTGAGACTGAGAATCTGCAAATGAGGCTTGTAAATCCCTATTAAAAATGGTATGGAGCAGCAGTGGAGGTGGCAGTAAGCCCCACCAGCCCCCCACTTCTGCCTTATGAAGGAACCCTGATGCCTCAAAGGAATCCACGGTGGGTTGAATATGGTGATCACACTTTTTCTGTGTGTTAAATATGGTTTGGGAGGGCCTACAGTTATTCACCGTTTTTCCACTTTCACAGGGTCTTATGCCCCTAATCCTAGCGAATGTGGAGAGACGACTATATTATCTATCCCTCCGCAATGCTTTTTTTTTTTTTGTAAGAAACAAGGTGTAAGAAACCATGGAAAAACATGAAAGGATTACAACTGAAAGATGATGATATCAGGACTCTGTAAATTTCTGTGAATCAAGACGTTGCACACTAACAACCTTGTTTAGAAGTAGTTTGGGAGGATCCTCACTGACCCCTTTGATTTATCCATCTAGAGTAGACACAAGGTATAACATAAGAAAGTACAGTCAGCCCTCCTCATTTGCAAGTTTAACTTTCATGGGTTTGATTTTTGCAAATTTCTATAATCCCTGCCCCCCACCTCCATCATTTCTATTCTAGAGGAACTTTCCTTCTTAACAGGTCTGATCAGGTCTTGCAACCCTTTACAAACCTGCCTCTGGTCCTCCTCCTCCACCAGCTGCTGCCTGGCCAGCTAAAGATGGATCACAGCCCAGTTTCTCAGCATCACAACCTTAGAGTCACTATGCCAATCCACTTCCTTTCCCTTTCCTTTCCCTGACCCGGTTTGGACCCTGGCTGCCCCCTCTTCCCACCATGTCTTGGCTTCCTACCCACAGACATGCACACACATTTTGATATTTGCAGTTTTCTCACTTTTGTGGGGGTCCTGTACCCCTAACCCTAGCAAATGTGGAGGGCTAAGTATATTTTGGTCTACTTCTGGAAATCTGCAGTGGAACTTAAGGCATAGTGATACATAGTGAGTCATCTTGAAGACCTTGGATTGTGGCAAGATGCACATTTTTTTGAATTAATGAGTAAAAGGATTTTTATGTCCAAGAATTTCCAAGGCTTCAGATAGATGGAACATAAATTTCTTCTCAATTCTGGAATTCTTTCTGGAGAGCCAGTTTCCATTTGTATCTGCATTGGTTGACATACAGCTTTTCTTTCATTTATTTTTCTCTCTATCATTCACTGTAGTGAGAACAAATTAAAGCATTTCCCAAGTATAGAACTTAACTTGGTCCTATGGTAATGAACGGTATAAAGTAAAGAGACATGCTGTGGAAACCACGTGTATCCCTTCTGCTGGTAATCCTTGTTGCTTGGTATTAGACAAGTTTCGTGGGTGCCACTGGATGTTGGGACAGCCTGAATCTGTATAATTCTGCTTCTTCACCCATGTGTCCTCCCATGGGCTTTGGTTCCTGTTTAAGTTAGCAAGTGATGCCAGAGTATGACAGAGAATATCTGGAATTGGGTTTATACCATTTATAATAATCTAATAATAATTTATGATAATCGTTGTGATTCCTAGATTTGAAAACATACTTGAGTTTCATCCTCCCTAACAATAAACATGCTAATAATAATTATTGTGGAATTTTCAGTACAGGACAGACTACTGGGGAAAGTGATGAGCTCCCCTTTGCTGGAGATTTTTAAACAGAGGTTTGGGGTGGCCATCTGTTAAGGATGCTTTTGCTGTTGATTCCTGTTTTTCAAGGGGTTGAGCTAGATAACTCTCCAGTTTTGCTTATCTTGGAACTCTGGTCCTTTCTGCAGTAGCTTTCTATCCTGGCATGGAGGCTTCTGTGTGAAGTTGTCGTGATCCTGCTCCTCTCCCATCCTCAGGTGGTGTGATCATGGATTAAATCATTGATGGGTTTTTCCTGCCACTGACCCACAATCGTGCCACCATCCTGCACTTACCTGTCTTGGGGAAGGCCGGAAGCATGATGGTGGCACTTCCTGGCCCAGTGCAGCCTGGGAAGGTACCCGGCTACACTGCAGAAGGAAGAGATGTGTTCATCACGTTCCTGCAGAGAGCTGGTCCAGTGTGGAGGGGAGCACTCTCGTTGCACTCCCTTCCTAGCAGAGCCATTGCTGGGATTGCCACCAGATGTCCAACACAAGAAGGTAGGGTGTGGAAGGGGCCCCTTCCCCCTGGCCTGTTTGAGGCATCCAAGTTACGGACAGAGGTTATGTAGGATTGTTTAAGGAATATTATTTTGAAGAACAGAGCTTAATGCTTACTAAATGGGCTTGCTTTCATTGCAGAATTGCTCACCTCTTGGTTCTTTTTTAAACAAAGAACTGGACTGCAACTGGACTTCTAGTCAGACTGTTGGTTCAAATAGCCCAGGGTTTTCCACTGACTTTCAGCAGCCCTCCCAGGATTTCAGGCAGGAATATTACCAACCCTATTTAGAAATGCCAGGGATTAAACCTGGGCCTTTCTGCATGCAAAGCACATGCTCAGCAACTGAATTATCACCTCTAGCCATAGAATAGCAATTATCTGTGTGTTCAGGCCAAACTTAACCTAAACATGCATTTAAGGCTCTTCCAATCCTCCTTTAGTCAGGTTGTGACCTAATATTGAGTCTTCACCACCTACTTGAAGACTAATCTTTTCTTTAGAGTCAAGTGTACCTTGAGAAGTATGGGTGAAATATGTATCGTGGAAGTTTTCAAGTTGATAGGTTCACCTTCTTTTGAACTAGTTTTAAAAATTGATCCAAAATTTGTACACGAAATTTGCTTTAGGCTTACTATAGAAACAGTCCCAAAATGCATAATCGGATTGCTTTCTTCCAGTAATGAAAGAAATTAATAGATTTTTTTTAAAAAACAGAGTCCTTTAAGGACACAGTAGATACCAGAATTAAATGCTGTCAACATAACATCCTACCTAGAGTAACTGCTAGTAATGCCTAGTTACAAATCTTTCCCATACATTGCCACAAATAGCAGTGCTTTGCTTTAGCAAAATCATGTCCAGCATGGAAGAATATTTCCTGATTTGGAGGATGTGAGATGGTAGTGATGAGATAGAATCATAGAATCATAGAAATTCAGAGTTGGAAGAGACCACACAGGCCATCCAGTCCAACCCCTGCCATGCAGGAACACCCTCAAATCAATCCCGAAAATGGCCATCCAGCCTCTGCTTAAAAACCTCCAAGGAAGGAGACTCCACTACACTCCGAGGCAGCAGATTCCATTGCCGGACAGCCCTGACTGTCAGGAAGTTCTTCCTGAGGTTCAGGGGGAAATCTCTTTTCCTGCAGCTTGAATCCATTGCCCCTGTCCTGGTCTCTGAGCAGCAGAAAACAAGCCCCCTCCTTCCTCTACGTGGCATCCCTTCAAATATTTAAACATGGCTATCATGTCCCCTCTTAACTTCCTCTTCTTCTTCGTGGTCTCTGTGCCTCATACAATAGGAGCTTTCGCGCCTGCGCGGAGCGTTCGGAAGATTCTAGAGCTCGCTGGCTTGGCGGAGGGAGCCCCCCCCGGTCGTACTGCGCATGCTCCTCCCCGACCGCTGCTCTCCTCAGTTTCTTGTCCGCCTCAGCGTACAGAAGGTTTTTCTCGTTGGCTTGCATTTCTTCCCTGCGGTAGTTGTTGGATTTGGATTCGGAATTGACCTCGGACTGTTTCTTGACTTCCCTTCGGTTTTCGGTACGTTTTGCAGGGGTTTTTTTTGGACTTTTGGACTGTTTTTGGCTTTTTCCTCGGCTGGGTCTTCGACTCGGCGCGGCGTCTTCGGACTCTCCCCCTCTCCTCGCCCTTGCCCCGGGGTTTTATGTCGGCTTTGTTCAAGTCCTGCGCCTCCTGCGGAAGGAAGGTCGCCCTTTCGGACCGACACTCGAAGTGTCTTTTTTGTTTGGGGGTGAGGGGCATAACGTCCAATTGCCCCGCGTGTAGGGAGTTCACCACCAGAACTCCGTAACCGGGCGGCGAGGTTGAAGTCTTTTTGTTGGGAGCAGTCTCTCTGCGCCCAAAGACCGTCCCGCTCCGATGGAAAAAGGACTTTCTCCACCCTCCTCCTCCTCTCCAACGGCCCCCGGGGACCTCGGTACCGTCGGTATCGAACCCCCCGGGGTACCGGTGATGAAGCTACCGAGGATCCCGAAGATCTCGGCGAAGTCGGCCCCGAGACGACCCCGCGGCCTCCTCTTCGAAACCGCTGACTTCTGCGCAGAAGAAGCGCCCTGCTCCGAGGAGGTAGCCAGGGAAAAGAAGAGGAAGAGGAAGGAGAAGCGGCACCCTCCGGAGACCGCCAGGCCACCGACCCCGCCGCCTACCCAGTTCACGGCGGAGTCGGCCCTCTCCGACGTCCCGGAGGAGGAAACGCCGCAGGCCCAGGAGATCCTGGAGCTATCGGACGACGACCAACCCGTCGAGGCCGCCCAGCCTCCGAAGCTAGTCGTGGAGACTGTGCCGCCGAGTCGCCGTCCATTCCGGGAGCGCCACGTGGACACCCCGGGCCGGAGACGTTCCTCCCCCGGCGTGGCGAATCCCGATCTCCGGGCCACTGGGCCAGGCCTCCATCCCCGCGGTATCGGGAGATGCGCCTGGAGAGCGTGCGCGCGGGCGAGAGCGCTCATTCCCCCGGCTATTTGGGGGAGATAGCGTGGAGCAAGGATGGCACGAGCCCCCGGGCTCCTACTATTCTTACTCGCCTCCTACCGGGACCGCTACCATCCGGACCCTAGATACTGGTCCCCGCGGCCCCGCTCCCGCTCGCCGCATCGGGAGCGCCACTACTCCCGCCACGGGCGATCGCCGAGACGTGGGTCCCCGAGCTCCCACGCTCCCCGGGAGCCGTCGCCCCGCCACAGACCGGTCTCCCCGCCGCCACGGACAACGGCCACGGCGACCAGGCCGACCCCCAGGCCACCCCGGCCCGAGCGGGAACCTTGGCCACGTCGACGACGCAGGCGGCGTCGCACCCGAGACCATCGGTACCGCCCCCGGAGACCGTGCAGGCCCCGAGGGTACCCCCGGGCCCCGCTCTGCCGACGCAGCCGGCACAGCAGCCCTAGAGAAGGGGAGAAGACCGCGCGCTCGCCATCCCCGTCCGACGAGTCCTACGAGTCGGACTCGGACTCCGCGGAATCCACGCCGTCCTCCCACGAGTCACCGCCGCTGGCCTTCGGAGACCCGCTCCCGGAATCGGCCCCGGAGGACGTGCGCCAGTTTTCCGCAATCCTCCTCCGGATGGCGACGGCGCTCGGCCTCAAGGTGAGGGAGCCCGCCCCGCAGGCGCAGGACCCGGTCTTCCAATACCTCGAGACCCGGCCTCCATCGACCGCCCGCTCCCGTTCCTCCCGACCCTGGCGGACGCGTTGAAACAGCCTTGGGCGAAGCCGCGTCCGCACAGCCTATCCGCATAGGCTCGAGCACCTCTACAGGACTCAGGGGGAAAGGGGAGCGGAGTTCCTGTTCAACCACCCCGTCCCGAACTCCGTGGTGGTGGAGTCGTCGCAGACGCGAGGTGGCAACCGGGCACACCCACCCCGCCCGCCCAAGAAGGCCGGAAACTCGACGGCTTCGGGAGGAGGTTCTATTCGGCGGCGTCCTTGGTGTCCAGGACCGCCAACACCATGGCCTGCCTGGCGGCCTATCATCGAAACCTCTTTACCGCCTGGGCCCCCTCCTGGCTGACCTCCCGGAAGAGTCCCGCGCTCTGCCACGCAGATTTTCGGAGAGGCCGTGGCGGTGGCTACCCAACAGCTCGCCACCTCGAGGCACGCCGTGGAGGCTACCTCGAGGGTGATGGTCGGCGCCGTGGCCCTCCGACGCCACGCGTGGCTCCGCTCCTCCGGACTCCAGGAGGACAGTCGCCGGAGAAAGAGGACCTCCCCTTCGACGGGCAGGGGCTCTTCCACACGTCCACGGACGAGGCCATGGACCACCTCGTGAAGGCCCGGCTGACGGCGAGGAAGATGGGGATCAACCAGCCCCCCAGGCTCGCCGGTCCCCCCAGTCCAGATCGTCCTGGCGGAGGTCCTCCTCGTCCTCGGCCTACCAGTCCCGGTCCCCGCGCTCGACCGCCTCGGGACCGCCCCCGGCGCCCGCCCAGAGGAGGCCCTTCCGACGACAGCCTCCGCCGTCGAAGAAGTCGTCGTCTTCCGGGGGGAGGGCACGCTTTGATGCCTCCCGCAGGACACCACCGATGCCGTCCTTCGCCCCTCCAGCAGACCTCATCCATCACCCGGACCTGGCCAGACACCTCGACCGATGGCGTGAGATCACCACGGACTCCTGGGTACTTACCATTGTCCGCCTGGGTACGCCATCGAGTTCCGGGATATTCCACCACGGGGCGTCTACTACTCCACCCCGGCCAGCCCGGCTCTGCTGGAGGAAATCCAGTCCCTGCTCGACAAAGGAGCGATCGAGAGGCTTCCGCCTTCGGCCAGGACCACCGGCTTCTACTCGAGGTACTTCGCCGTACCGAAGGCGGACGGGTCCCTACGCCCCATCCTGGACCTGCGGGGAGTGAACGAGTACATCCCTCCCAAGAGGTTCAAGATGGTCACGCTACCGTCGATCCTCCCATTCCTACGCCGAGGGGACTGGCTGGCATTCATAGACCTCAAGGACGCCTACTTCCACATCTCGATCCGCCCCCAGCACAGACGGTACCTGCGCTTCGCGATCGACGGTACCAGCTACCAGTACCGGGTTCTGCCCTTCGGACTCTCCACCGCACCCCGCGTGTTCACGAAGTGCATGGCTCCCGTCGTCTCCTTCCTGCGGACGAGAGGCGTCTCGATCTACCCCTATCTCGACGACTGGCTATTGGTGGCGTCCTGCAAAAGACAAACTTTACAAAGACATTCACCTTACCCTGACGTGGCTTACCCGGCTCGGGTCAAGGTAAAACCCCCAAAAAATCCCACCTCGAACCCACCCGCCTCCTCGACTTCATCGGGGCGCCCTCGATACCGTGGCGGGAGGGGCCCACTTACCGACGGAGAGGGCTCGGACGCTCACGCGCGGCGCGGGCGGCCGCCCAGGCCCCGACGGTGTCGGCCAGGACGCTACAGCAGCTGCTCGGCTACATGGCGGCGACCACGGCCGTCACCTACCTCTCCAGGCTACGAGCGCGACCCCGCAGCACTGGTTCGTCAGGGTCTTCGACCCGCTCCGGGACGAGCAGTCCCGCCGCTACCGTATTCCCCCCGAGATCCGGCAGCTCTTTCCCGTGGTGGCAGTCCCACCGGAACCTGATGTCGGGAATGCCGTTCCGCCAGCCCAGGCCCTCGGTCACGATAACGACGGATGCGTCCCTGCTGGGCTGGGGGGCCCACGCCGGGGACCTCCGGGTCAAGGGCGCCTGGATGGACGACGAGACGTCCCTCCACATCAACGCTCTGGAGCTCCTCGCCATCCACAAAGCCCTGATGGCGTTCCGGCACTTGGTGGCGGGCCGCGCCGTGTTGATCCTCACCGACAACACGACTGCCATGTGTTATGTGAACAGGCAAGGGGGGACCCACTCCACCACTCTCCTGACCATCGCGCTCGCCCTCTGGAACTGGTGCGTCTCTCGAGGACCACCCGCTGGCGGGTTTACCTGGCGGGGCAGGAGAACACCATGGCGGATGCTCTCAGCAGGGACACCTCCTCCTACCACGAGTGGTCCCTGGCCGACGACGCCTTCCGGATGCTCCGAACCCGGGGGGGCGAGCCGACGGTCGACCTCTTCGCGACCAGCCAGAACGCGAAATGCCGACGCTTTTGCTCCAGGGCGGCACGATCCCCGCTCCATCGGCGATGCGTTCCAGATCCCGTGGGACAAGGAGCTCCTGTAGCCTTCCCGCCGTTCCCGCTCCTCGGTCGCGTCGTATCGAAAATCATCTCGGACGGAGCCGACGCGATTCTGGTGGCACCGGACTGGCCGAGGCAACACTGGTTCGGCCCTCTGATCGAGGCCTCGCGGGGGAGGATCCTCAAGTTCCCGCTAGCGCCGGACCTGCTCTCCCACTCCAACGGCCAGGTGCTGCACCCGGACCTCCCGGTATTGGCCCTCCATGCCTGGAGGATATCGCCGTAGACGACCCGGCCATCGGTACCGTCTTGACCGCGGCGAGGAAGGAATCGACACGGAGGAACTACCACTATAAATGGCAGCGGTTTGTCGCCTTCGCAGAGGAGCGACGGGAACCGACGTCCCCGGCCGGCCTCCGGACCGTCCTCCACTTCCTCCTCCACCTGCGACAGCAAGGCCTTGCCTTCACATCGATCAAGGTCACCTCGCCGCGATCGTGGCGTACCAACCGCCGGGATCGCCCTCGGCGGCCCTCTTCCGGGATGATACCGTCAAGCGATTCCTGAAGGGCCTGCAAAATCCACCCCCCGGATCGCCCCCCCTACCGTCGTGGTCGCTATCGCTGGTGCTATCGCAGCTCACGAGGCCGCCCTTCGAGCCGATGGCGACAGCGGACGACAGGCTCCTGGCGATGAAGACGGCGTTCCTGGTGGCGATCACCTCGGCCAGGCGAGCCGGCGGGGGCGCACGCTTCCGACACCTTCCCGGTCTTCCACCGCGACAAGGTGATCCTCCGGCCTACGTCTCGTTCCTGCCGAAGGTGGTGTCCACCTTCCACCTCAACCAGGACATCGTGCTCCCGGCCTTCTACCCCGAGCCGACCTCACCCCTGGAGCGGGCCCTGCACTCCCTGGACGTCCGTCGGGCCCTCGCCTTTTACACGGATAGGACGGCGTCCTACCGACAGACTCCACACCTCTTCGTCTGCTACGGCAGGCGGAAAAAAGGCCACAAGGTATCATCCCAGCGACTCTCCAAGTGGGTCGCGCAGGCTATCCACTTGGCATACCAACTGGCCAAGAAGCCTCCGCCGGACCTGCTTCGGGCCCACTCCACCAGAGCCGTGGCCACGTCCGCGGCCCTCCTGCGAGGGGTCGACCTGCCGGAACTGTGTCGTGTGGCGACCTGGGCTCAACCGTCGACCTTCATCCGCCATTACAGGCTCGACTGCCGTTCCAGGCAAGATGCCCGGTTTGGTCGTGCGGTGCTGGCCTCTGTCCTCTAGGGTCTGGGACCTGACCCACCATCCTACAGGTGAGCTATACAGTCTCCATTGATGAGGCACAGAGACCACGAAGAAGAAGACAGGTTGGCTTACCTGTAACTGTAGTTCTTCGAGTGGTCATCTGTGCCTCATACACACACCCGCCCTGCCTTCCCCTCTTTTTCAGGTCCCATGTTCTTCGGCGGACCAGAACTGAGGAGAGACCGCGGCTCGGCGGGAGGAGCATGCGCAGTATGACCGGGGGAGGGGCTCCCCCCGCCAAGCCAGCGAGCTCTAGAATCTTCCGAACGCTACCGCGCAGGCGCGAAAGCTCCTATTGTATGAGGCACAGATGACCACTCGAAGAACTACAGTTACAGGTAAGCAACCTGTTCTTCTGCAGACTAAACATACCCAGCTCTCTAAGTCTATCCTCATAGGGCATGTCTTCCGGGCCTCTCACCATTTTGGTCGCCCTCCTCTGGACTTGCTCCAGCTTGTCAATATCCTTCTTGATTGGGTGCCCAGAACTGGACACAGTATTCAAGATGGGGTCTAACCAAAGCAGAGTAGAGTGGTACCAGTACCTCCGTCGATCTAGACACCATACTCCTATTTTATGCAGCCGAGAATTGCATTGGCTTTCTTGGCTGCTGCATCACACTGCTGACTCATGTTCAGCTTGTGGTCTATGAAGACTCCTAGATCCCTTTCACATGTACTGCTATCCAGCCACGTGTCCCCCATCCTATATTTCTGTATTCCATTTTTTCTACCTAAGTGTAGGACCTTACATTTCTCTCTGTTTCTCTTTCACAGGCATGTGTATATGTTTTTAGATGTGATCAGGCAGGAAGAGTTGGGAGAAAGATATAAAGCACTATTTTAACAATGGAAAATGAGGATAAACATCATTATATGTTGCTGTATGAAAATTGCTTTGGGTGAGAGAAGTATGTCAATTGTAGTCAGCGTGTGAAGGTGAGGCCACTGCTTTAATTGGGCTTATATTCTGACAGTCTATACTGCATAGATAACTAGAAAAGTCTTTACTGCATAGGTAACTAGGAAAGTGGGAGGCTCACAGGGCCTCCCCACAGCAAGGCAATCTTTGTAGGCATCTTCAAGTGTATATTAGCCACTGTACGCTTCCAAGTTATTTCTCACTTATGGCAGGATTTAATTACAAATTTATTAACTGCAGCAAGGTTAATTATAGCAAGAAAATGGAAAATGCATGGAGATTTTCAAATAGAGGATTGGTATAAAGAAGTGTGGAAAATTGCGATTAATGATACCTTAACGTGTCAAATTAAGGCCAAAAAAGGAATAATGAAGGGGAATGATTTTGAAGCAATATGAAAGGTTGTGGAAAAGGTTTTAATAAAAGAGGAAGGTATCATACCTCAGCAAGAAGAATTACAATTCTGGAAGGTGGGGTAAGTTGAAACATAATTGGCTCTGAAAAGTGGGTTCACTTTTAGGAATAGTTTGATATGTTTAGAAATAAGATCATATTTAGTAATAGTAATAGATTAAATGTAATTGAAGAGTTAAGAATGAAATTATTATAATAGTACAATGAGAATGAGATCGAGAAATAGGTAACAAAAGTATATAAACAGGATGATATATATAATATGTTGAATAAGTGTATGATTGTAATGGAATTGGAGAGAAATAACAATGTAAGCTTGTTTTTGTTGAAATTTCTTTTTTTTTTCATTGTTATGTGTATCACGTGGTGCTTTTATTTTTTGTTCTGTTTTCTTTTCGTGATAATAAAAAAAATTTTTTAAAAAAATTCTCACTTATGGCAATCCTAAGGCAGCCCTATCACCAGGTTTTCTTGGCAGAATTTGTTTGGGGGAGGGGGGTTGTCTTTCTGTTCATTTAAAGATTTAAATTTATTTAAATATATATTTAAATGAATGAAATCCTGCATTTAAGTGGCAAGTAGCAAGATATTTAAAATAAAATTCTGTAACTGCAACACTCCAAAGGCAATGTGGGAAAATTCTTTGGGTAGTACAGTATGGAGCAGCTCTTTAAGATAAATTGTGTCTTGATAAATCACTGGTTTTCTTCTAGAATTCTTCTACAGATATGTTTGATTTCCTCAACCAGTGATATATATATATATATATATACAGGGTAGACCCTCTCCTCACCCCTCCTTCCCTCGAGGTTATTGGCTCACAAAGAGGCACTTCCATTATTTGTTCAGCAAGCAGCTTTTGAAATTCCAATCACCACCTAGTTTATCAGATTAGAAGTCTGATAAGGAAATGAACTCAGCCATTGCTTCCCCTCTCTGTTAAATGACACATTTCCCTCCTCCTCCTTCTTCCAGAAGCCGCACCTTTCCTCCAGGCCTGGCTTTGTTCTTCCTGAAGGAATCTCCTTATCTGGATTGAGTCCAGGGGCCTGGCCAGGGAGATGACAAAGGCAGTAACCATCCTGTTAGCTTGGGGCAAGTTTTAGTTATAGAAGTGAACAACACAGAGCAGATGTTACTGGTGATGACATGGAAATTCTCCATGAGATGAAGCATATCCGAATGTGGAACTGTTCTACCTGCTAAGATGCCCTGTACAAAGCATGAAATGCATGGTAGGGTAGGAATAATTGCCCTCAAAAGCAGGATACGCATTTATTAAAAACAAAAAATGCATTGCATCAGCTTCAGCTTAGAATCTTAGACTATTTCTGCACTACACTGTTATAGTGCTCTTATTCCACTTTCAGCATCCCGTGGAATTCTGAGGTTTTTAGTTTACTGAGGGCAGAGAGCTCTTTAGCTAAGAATTCTAAAGACCTCTCCCTAAACTACAAACCTCAGAATTCCATAGGATGTTGAAGGTAAAATAATAGCACTATAACAATGTAGTGCGGAAACGGCCTTAGAGATAGGACTTAAATACCAATATTATATGTGCTCTTCCACTGTGTTCAAAGGGCCTTACTTCATAGACAGAGTATTTAGCATTAAAGCTTGAATCGTAAAACAGGGGCAGCCTTCTTGTCTGTGAAGCAAAATCCATATTAGGCCAATACTTTTATTAAGACAACAACAACAAAAACAAATGGAGCACAAACATTTGTAGATACATTTTTGTGCCCTTTTTGGTTGGCTTAATAATATTGCCTAATATGGATTTTAGTATTTAATACTAGTATTGCCTAATATGGATTTTAGAGCCTGTAAGCAACTGTCTCTTCTTAAATTTGGCAGAGCAATTTCTACATTTGATGTGTGCCACAGCTAAATATTCCTGCCTCTGCCCTTTTCCCAGTGCTGCTCTTCCTAATTTTGGCTTTCAAACCACACCCTAATGTAACAGTGGACAACAGAGAACTACAAGTTTATTAGCTGCAGCATACCAAATCTAGTTTGACAGTCCGATAAGGAATTCCGGGTTCCAACCTTTGCAGCTAGTTGTATAATCATAGGGTCTATTTGTCTTTGGCAAAGTCCACCACTAGTTTCTGCTGTTGTATTGCACTCTTCCAAGCATGCAGGGTTCACTGCTAAAAGTGAGTGAAACAGTCAGTCCCTCTCATCAGCCCTCTAGGAAGAAGACAAAGAGAAGGCACATCTGGATCCATATCTTTTCTGCAGGGAGTGCTTGATCAGGCAGCCAGTCCTTCTTTGCTTTGAATTTATGGCCACAGCAGCTGTGTACTTGGGCTGATAATTATGGGTTGATGAAAGCCTGTTGTTTTATACTTCTTGGTAAGCAGTAGTCAAGTGACAAAGAATGTTGACTTGAAGGCATGCTTTGGGTTCATGGGGGATCAAATGCTTAGGCTGCAGTCCTCCTCCTTCACACTATGTGCATGCTTGGTGAGCAGAGTTACAGATCTTAATAGGAACCCAGTGGAGCCCAGCTCTCTCTGTAGCATGCCACCATTATGCTGTGCAAATTAGCTGCAATGTCAACCTTCTGTATGGCAGCCTGGAAAACATACTTGAAGCGCATGCTTCCCTGTGCCTGTCATGAAGGCATCACTCAGCTCAGCCCCAACTTCTCTTTAGTGGAGCCTGCATGCCTGGGGCTTGAGGAGAATTATCATCTTGTGTAACATGTGGAAAGGCCACTTGAAGTCCTATTCAATGTACAGTGACCAGAGTAGAAGACTGTGGTACAGCAGCAGCTCACTTGGCTCACTGACAAAAAGGAAGGATGGAAAGGAGAGATGTGGCTTGGTTCCTGTGAGGAGTCACTCCTTGATCAATCCTCTGTGCATGCACAAATGTGGTGTGACAGTGACCGTAAAAGTACCGTCTAACAAGAGTTTCTCATACGCTTCATTGAAATGGATGAGCGCTTACTTAACACCCACATTTTAAACTTCTCTCTTTGACTCCCAACTCTCTTCTTTTGTGGACAAAAGTATTTGGTTCTAATAGAGTTCTAAATTGTGTGAGGACATGGAGCAAATGTATGCTGACTTGCTTAACTTGTGTTACTGTTGGTAGAATTTAATATGCGAACCTGGCTTGATCAAAGGCCAATATGTGCTTTTGACTGATGGATGAAGTTGTCCTGAAATGCAGTATTACATTTGTTCACTTTATGAAGGCATTTGACCTTCCTTTTGCTGCAGCTTTCAACACACCAATTAAAACTCCCACTAAGGACCACCCATTGCCTGAATGTAGAACCACTGCTTCAAAGAGCTGAGGGGTTGGTACTGTTACCCTTAGTCCCGTATTGATTTCACATACTGTGATGGAAAGGTAGTTCTGGCCTCTGCCTTGTTTGACTCTCATCTTTGCAGAACCTGAGCCTTTCTCCTTTGACAGGGGATATGCAGAGATCCTGTAATTTCTCCAAGTAGGTCTGTTTGCTTGAGGCTGTGAGTATAGGAGGGTAAGCTGAGTAGTTGGGGGGTGAAGTGGGAAATCCACAGTCTGGCAGAACAGCTATTGATAACATCCAGAGAAAATTATTATTTCTCTGTTTCACCAGAGACAATCTGCAGTGAGGGAGCAACTATTGATTTCATACAATTCAGTTGGTTTTTAGCTGTTTTTAGCTTTTGGCCGCCAAGGAAGTCTGCAGTAGAAGTGAACTTCAGTTGGGCAAAGATCCTTTGTAGACAAATTATTGTTTCAAGTCTGTATCCCATTTTTCTCATACTAGGTAATAGAAAGCAGCTAATAGTTTTTTTTTTTTAAAAAAAACCAGTTACTATCACAGTGTCATAATAATAAAACATTAAAAATAGCTGTTTGAGTTGAACATGGGTTATAATCTCTGGTGGGAACCATAAAGTTACAGTGAAGCTGCCAGCAGGTTGTTAACCTCCTCAGCCTCTACTTTCCAGATGTGAAAAGGAAGAATAAATGATATACTTTACAAGACCGTTATCGCTGATATGAGGAGCATAAAACATATACATACAGCTGCCACAAAATTGGTCCTTGTGGCCATGTGGAATAATAATTTTTAAGCAATTCTCCTAGCAATGAGCCAGATCTCCACACCTTCTGCTGCCATGGCATAGTTGTGCTGGACATCCAGAATCATGGAAAGGGTCATAATCTGAAACCCACCCCTCTTCTAGTTTTGTGGCATTCATTGCTCCCATTTACCCATACTGTTTATACAAGGGAGTTTATTGTTTGGGCAAAACAATATGTAGTTCTGTTACTCATTCAGTGATATTTTTTCCTCAATTTAATAGTAAGATTTTAGTGCAGACAGCAGTTGGAAGGGAGAACTGCGAGCAGGTTACTCTTGCTCTTGTGGTATATTTATGATGAACACTCCTCCTCATTTGCTTTTATTCCACACTGGGGAAATGGTACAAATACTTGTCATTTTTCTTAGCAAAATTTAAAAGCAGCTCTGGGAAAATAAATTTCATACAGCACAAGGGAAGTGCCTCAAATGCTTACAGTCAGCTTACAGCTTCAGTTGTTATAGCCTAATAAACTAAATTAACTGTCTCAAAAGAATGTTACCCTAAAATGTGAAGGACTTTGAGGTCCACCTGCTATGCCAGCATCTCTTTAGAATTTGGGGAATTACAGCTCAAAGGAGGCCTGCAAGAGAAAGGTAACAGCAGGATCTTTTCACTTGTGTATATCAGCACTAACTGCAGAGATGACTCCAGTTAAAAGTTAAAAGAGTATTTTATTGGGAATTAACAAACACACAAGAAATCAGACACTGTCAAGAACCATACAAGGCTGTTGGAAAATGAGGCAAGAAATGTTGGATAGAGAGAAATAGAGTGGAAAGGGTGATAGTTACCGATCCTGAAGCAGAAGGTCAAAGTGGAGTGGCTCAGACAACACATCTGAGGCTAGCAAGAATGAACAGAGGACTGGGCATCACGTGTTATGACTAAGTACTACACATTACTGGGGCTGGAGCTAAAGTTTTTATACCCTATTTCCTGCCCTGAAGAAGGGTGTGTGGACAAAGCTGTAATGGCTTTCTCATGGGGTTGGCAAAGGAGTCCAGAACGGGCTGATTGTCTTGACTCTAGGTGACAAGATATTGATGGGAGTCCTGACAATCACTTAATGTTTTGGTCAGATAGTGTTAATAGGGAAGGTCTCTGTAGAATATGCTCACAGTAGGGTTTCTGATTGTCTCACTGGGGCAGTTTTACCTGCTATTATTTTCGGGAGCGCTCACAACTCACAGTAGACTTTTCTGCCTAATCCTCTCTCAATTTATGACCTGATTATGTCTGAGGTCATCCTGACTTGGCATATGCCAAGTGAACTTTCAAACATGTGTTCCAGCCATGAAATATGTCCAATTATGAAAGTAGCACATCCTGCAGGGTGGGGGTGTATGGTGTGTTAACAAGAGGATCAATGTGATTATGAGTTGCCTTCCTGGAAGGAAATAGGTAGGAATAAAAAAAAGTCTTTGGGCCATTCGAAGAAGTAGATGGCATGGAACAGCTGGGGGAAAGGGATTGGCAGGGGTGTGTTACTGTGAATCTTTTTTTTTGCCAAAAGCAGCATGCTTGACAAATGATGTTTATAATATCTATTTATTTCAGATCTGGGAAATGCATTTGGACTCAAAAATCCCTCAACCAGCATGGACAGCAGTCATGCAGGCTGCTGGCTTCTGGCAATTCTGCTCTAAAAGTAATTTTTGCAAGGCCTGATTAATTTTTTAACACAGATTTTGAATGTATGAGGGAGAGATAGGTCAGTAGTGTATTCCTTGTGATCTAAGAGATATGGTTTCTGAGGCCAAGAAGTGTGCTTGCTGCTGTGCAGATGCCTAGGTTAGTCAGTCTGAAGCCATGAAACCCTCATCTTGCTGAGTTCCTGTTCATAGGGGAGGGCTCTTTTAAAGTGTGAAGTGGCCTCTCCAGCATTCTCTAATGATAGAGTTGATGCTTTGGAATGCTTGGCAGTTGGGCTTGCCAGTGCAGGTCACAAGGTGAGGTTCACTTTGCAGCACCAGCGGTCGCAGGTTTCTCTGTGGTGAACCCAGACCAACTGTTCCAGGTGTGTTTTCTAATCCACAAAGCACATACTGTATATCCATAGCAAGCATTTGACTTTGCAGTCCATTTTTCTTATGTTGAAATGTAATAAATCCCCCTGAGGAGGGACCCAAACAGGTTGTTGAATGTTTTGGGTCAAATGGGTCAGTTTGATTCATAGTGATGCAAAAGGCAAGGGAAGTTTGCCAATTTTTTAAGTGTCCCACCTTCCTCCCAAAACTACATACCCTCTACCTATCCTCATTTGGCAGAGACAGTCCTGATTATTTCTCCCTTTGTTCTACTTGTTCATCCACTTTTATAATGTCCCTGTTTCTCTCTCTTCCTCCCATTTTCTCCCTTTATCTTTGGCTTATTTCAGTTGCTGCAAACTAAATTCAAAATGCAAACGTAGTTTGTACTTCATTAATTCAGCAGGGAAGAGAGGATGGAATCTTGCTTTTCTTGGAGACTCAGGCAAAAGCAAATTGCTGCAGCCTTGACTAGCTTAGAACTTCTTCCTTACTAATGACTTTTGCTGTCTTTAACACACTTGGACTAGTTTTCATCTGTGAAATGTTGGAGAGCATGAGACTTACCTTGAAAACAGTTCTCAGTGAGAGTAAATAAAAAACAGGAAGAATTAAAAACACAAAAAGTCATAATATTAAAACACGGTTAAACAAATTGTAGTGTTTAAAATGCCATTGAATTTAAAGCAGTTAAAAACAAACTTGATTAAGAAAAAAAAAAACTCTCTACAACCATCTCTACCCATAAAAAGCCCTTTATTTAGCAGGCAATTTCCCAAAGCCTAGCTGAAATAGGAGAAATAGGAGAAGCCAGTATTTGTTAAAATCTTAAGAGATTTCCCCCTCCTTCCTTTCCCTGGTTGATTGACAATCCCGGTGCCCATGCTGTGGCACAAGTGTGTTGTTCAGCACAACCTGTACTGCTGGACAGGAACTGGGTGAAATAACTGTTAGATATAAGATTACAGAACGGACAAGGGATGACAGCTGCACAGGGCTGGGATGACCGTAGAAACTCAGTTCAATATGCATCTGAAATTAGAATGCCTTTGTGAAAAGAACTTTCCCATTTTACAAGTTGGTCAGATCCTTCATTACAGAATTATGTATATTCTGAGTAAACTTTGGGGTAGATAATGCTGCACAAACTTCAACTGCATGGCAGGGAGTTAGACTCAATGACCACTGTAGTCTCTTCTAATTCTGTGATTCTGTGAACTGCATTTGAGGAGACAATTAGAATAAGGCGTTTGATCACTTTAGGCTGGGGCATGCCACTGTTGCTTGGAGGTTGGGAGAAGGAGAAAGAATCTAGTGCTGTGGATCCTATTGAAGCTCATTTAATTCTTTAGCTTCTCCTGTGACTGATAGAAAGGAGCGCAGCAAATGGAGAGCAAGAAGGGAGCACGAACAAAAAGATAGGAAACAGATTTATGTCAGGTCAGACTATTTGTCCATCTACCCCAGTATTGTTGACTAAGATTGGCAGCAGCTTTTTGATGTCTCAGGCAGAAGATCTTTCCCGTCACAGGCAATCTGATCCTTTTAATTGGAGATGCCAGAAGTTGACTCTGTAACCTTCCATTTGTAAAGCATGCATGCCTTATTACAGAGCTGCAGTTCTCACTGTTCATTCACATGGGAAGGAGGCAGAGTGATTCTATCCTTCCACTTGTAGTGGAAGCAGCACCATGGTCCCTATGGTGGAGTCAGAGGAAGGAGAAAGGTGGTGGTGTGTCTCTAATGCCAAACTGGTAGTGCAATGAAGGGCAAGGAGGCCTCCAATCCCTTGCCCTCTCCACAACGGGAATCTGGTCGTCCCAGGTTTATTATTCACAATATAGGGAAGCTCCTATTGTTGCATTCAGTTGCCCTGTGAAAATAATCATTTTTTTTTCTAGGTTAGGGCTAATGTCGGAGTTGGATTAACAGCTGTCAGTGACCTCTCTTGCAGTGCCTGCACTCTGCCTGACCTCTTGCTTAGACATTTCCTGTTATTAATTGAAATAACATAACAGAGCCTTAAAAGCAAACTTGCACTAATTCTCTCTTTAATGAATGCATAGCTGTCACTGAATTTCAAAAGAGATTTTGCTTTTAAAACAGCAATGTTCTTGGTACTGCAAAATGACAGGGTTTTAAGGCACACCAAGTCCTGTGTTTATAAATCAAGACGCATTGCAAACATCTGTGAATGTGTCATTGTCTGCCCTGCGGAGCCTTGTTCAAATGAGAGTGGGAAAAACTTCCTACTGGAAGGTTAAAAGCCTTCTTAAAATGTCAGTCAGTAGGCTGTTGCTAATCAATGTGATTATTCCCTTGGGCCTGGCATTCTGAAATGCTTCTACACCCATCATTTTGCTGTTACAAAGTACCAGGCTAGGTAAATTATCAGATGAAAAAACAAAACAAAACAAACAAACAAAAAAAAAAACAGAAACAGCAGCAGCAGCAGCAACAACAAAAAGTTGACAACACCTATAGGTACATTAGAATTGACGGGGTTGACAACACCTATAGGTACATCAGAGGGGGTAGAATGTAATTTAAGATGTACTGAGCTCCAGGGTTCTTATTTCTGAGTAATTTGCAGTGGATCAGTAGGGGTTTCTGATAAAATGTAGTACAATAGTAGTTTTTGAATTAAGCATTTATTTCTTAATTTAGTTACAGTCAGCCCTCCACATTTGCGGGTTTGACACAGCTTTGATTATTTGTGAGTTTCTCCAATCCCTGCCCTCCCACCTCAGGTGCTTCTTTTTTGAGAGAACCTTCCCTCTTGGTGGCTCCAGTCAGGCCATATAACCCTTTAAAAATCCACCGCTGGTCCTCCTCTTCCTTTACCACTTTCTGTCTGTCCAGCTAAGGATGGCTCTCTGTCCAAATTCTCAGAACCACAAACCCTGTACCCATGCTCCACACACGCCGAAGGAAGCAGATGGGCAAGAGAGAGGAAATACAGGACCACCATGCCAACTGCCTCTTTTCCCTGACCTGATTTAGACCCTGGATGTATACTTTCCTCACCCGTGTCTCAGCCCCCTTCCCGCAGACGCACAAATTTTGTTATTTCCAAATTTTTCATTTTTGCAAGGGTCCTGTGTCTCTAACCCTAGCGAATGTGGAGGGCCAAGTGTATTTATTTATAAGATTATATCCTGCCCTATATCGTTAGATCTCAGGTATATAAGCAAAATCTATATTAACGATTTTAAACAATAACAATAATTTAAATAGACTAAAATGTATTAAACAAGTTGGCAAGTTAAACATAGGTTAAGAAGGTTAAACTAGTTTAAAAACATATGTATAAATATTCAGGCGTGAATCCATTGTGCCCCAAAGGCCTTAGGAAATGTCCATGTTTTTATTTGGCACCTATTAGAGTGAGCATTAGAGTGAGCCAGGCCTCCAACGGGAGGACATTCTACGGTTGGGATATCACAGCTGAAAAGTCCCTCGCTCAATTCCTCACCCAGTGTATTGACCTCACTAGTGGTCTCAGCAGATGCCCCTTGCAGAAGATTTCAGACCCCAGGCAAGCATATATAGGGACTTCTTCAAGAATCAAGGTCATCAAAAACATACTGAACTCAAAAGTAGAAGCATATTGGCAGGCAGCCAGTGCAATTCTGGTGGCGCAGTGGTTAAATGCCAATACTGCAAGCCACAAGGTTGTGAGTTCAATCCTGCCTGGCTCTAAGGTTGACTCAGCCTTCCATCCTTTCTCAGGTCGGTAAAATGAGTACCCAGCTTGTTGGGGGCATGTATAGAAATATGTATAGAAATACATGCTATGTGTAAGTTGTTCGCCGCCTCGATCCATATGGAGAAGCGGGATACAAATAAATAAATAAATAAAATAATTAAAAAAACCACTAGCATTATTACTGTGTATTAGTTTTTCATTTTCAATGCTCCTCACTTGTAAAATAAAAATTCGGACGCCAGTTTGTTGCTGTTTAGGCAGGTCATACTAGCATATCCTAATTTTCTCTATATCCTGAGCCAGTATTTTACATCTGTATTTGTTCCCAGACACTATTTGGTACTTTGTGGACCTTAGGGGATTCTAAGTAAAAAGAAAAAAAGAAGTAGATGCAATAAATTTGAAGTCCGCCTATCTCCATTTTACAGTGTTCAGTGTGTTTCACATACAAAATAGCCCTGCAAGGGTTGTCTCCATATTCATTTGTTTACTTAAAATATTTTAATACTGGCCTTCATCTTAAAATGCTAGGACAGCATACCAAATGTATTTTTTTTTTAAAAAAAAATCTTTATATGACATAGCAGTGAAATGTAATGACAGTCAGAAAAGATAAAATAGGCCACAACAACCAGCTTGAAATAAACTAGTGTAAGTGTCTGAGGAAACAAGCAGCTTTTGATCTGAGTTCAAAAAGTGTGTTATATTGACACCATTATACCTTCAATATTTTATGTGAGTGGTGATCCTGAGAGAACAGGTTGCCTAAGGTGACCTCATGTCTACATAGTTGAGTCATATTTGAACTAGGGAGTTCTTGCTCGTGCTTTTAACTAATAAATATATGGCCATACTGAGCTGAATATTCTGCACTTGGGAAAAATATGACGTGTACAGACTAATTGCCGCCTTAATATATGTCCTAACCTTACTTTTTCATTCCTGTATTGCTGCCTCAGGTAAATAATGTTTTACACAAACTTCAGTAAAACTAAAGAATAACTCCAATCAAACAAATGACCAAAGCATGCATGTTATGCAAGTTAAGGCAAATGCATTCTTTTTGCATAGTGCTGAAGAAGTTGTTGTCTGTAGCATGATTTGCTATTCTTTAGATCAGTGGTTGCTGACCATAAATGTGTCAGCAGTGTGATGATATTCAGAAAAACCAAATGTGATTTTGGATTGCAGAGTGAACAGGAGTAAAAACAGATTCCTAACATCAGATGATTAAGGGAGTAGCTTTTATAATGTTGACAGAATAATAAGTTCAGCTGCAGATGGTTGCTGTAAAGAAGGAAAGCCGGTGATTGCATAAAGTTTGATACCAGTTCAGTTAAATATCAGGGAATACTTCTGAAGTGTGCTTGCACAATATCTTTTGCCTGAGGCTTTAAAGATTTAGAGATAGCTTCAGTTGATCCAGACTTAAGCATAGATCTAGGGTGACATTAGAGAAGAAAAAAAGCGATGCTGGAAACCCACTGAGTAACTGTGGGCACATCACACACATTCAGCCCCAGAAAACCCCATGATAGCATGATCTTAGGGTAGCCATAAGCTGGACACAACTCAATGTTAAGTTGGGCTGGGTAGAATTGTTGTTTAAGTGGTAGTATAGGAAAGCATAAATGTCCTAAATTCAGTTTATGTTTCCAAGAAAGGTACGTCTAAGAGTCAGCTGCTGAGTAGTAAGTCAATACTTTAAGAGAACCAGCATGGTGTAGCGATTTTAAGACTTGGACTATGACTCTAGAGACCAGGATTTGTGTCACTGGTCAGACATTGGAGACTCTGGGTAAGCCACACTCTGACAGAGGAAGGCAAAAGCAAACCCCTCTGGATAGATCTTTCCAAGAAAACCCTATGCTAGGTTCACCTTAGGGTCAGCGTAAGTTGGAAATGACTTGAAGGCACACAACAAGTCAATGCTTACATGAATACCACGGAGCCCATTTGAACTCGTAACTGGATTTTGGGCATGTCCTGCATTGCACAAGTAGTTGCTCAGTGAAAAAACTGTGTTGTATTGTCCTTGCACTGACTCTTGATATTCTTTTCCACTAGGGCAGTGGACCTTTGCTTGTGCAGTGGATTCAGCAAAATACAAGGGAAAGGTCTCAGACAACAAAGTCTGCCACAGATTGGTTGGCTTTTCATTACAGACTGTGTTTACTGAGCTGGATTTTATGCATTGTGCTTCTGGTCATGCTTTCTTGTCCTTTATATATTGTGCTGTTTATTAAATTCTCTACATACTTTTCCGGCGGGGGGGGACATGTTTCTATTGATGCTTGTTGACATGGTTTTTGTATAACATTTTTATTTCATTGACTGTATAAATTCTAAAAATATTTGACACAATAATTTTGACTTATAGTCTATTGGTAAGCATTTCTGAATGTTCTGCTGTGATATTGGATTCAGGACATAGCAATATCCAGTGCTGTGGTTCTATGAACATTTCTTGTCTTCAGATGATATTCTAGCTCCAGCTGTTCTTTCTGTTTTCGTTATCCATACAAATAGATATTACTGGCTGGTCAGATCTTTTTGCACAAACCTTCAGGTACTGGGGGTGTTGCTTGCTGTTTAAACAACAACAACTAGCTCACAAATTTTGCTATTAATATGGTCTTGTGCAGATCATTGTGCCACTTTCATTTCTGTCCAGAAGCTGTTTATGTTTAATGTTAAATCTTCTTTAGCCATGGGTCACCTTTAAATTTTAAATGCTAGCAATTGATTTGGTTGGTACACAGGGAATTCGTTCTACGTATGCTGTGCACCAAGAAGAAATTAGCTTCTTGGTGTCACAAAGTTTGTTTAAAAATGGATATCTGTCCCTTCTTACCATGAAAATACAAATGGAAACGTTTGGGCAATGGCTAGGTAGTAGAAAGGGTGGAATTTTGCTAGCTTGAATAAATTATCCAGATGGCAGAACTGAGCTCTTGGCACAGAAACTGGATTGCCAGGGAGGAAATTTCATTTACTTTGCAAAAGTGGACAGAGTTTCTTGAATACTGAGGGTCTTCATGAAGACTTTGCTGTGGATTGTTTTTCTCATCCACTATTGCTCAGACAGAAATAAGTGCTTGTGGGATTGACAAAATATCTTCCTTTCACAAATACAGGAGTAAACATTGTTTTGTGGACTTCCACGAAGTTTTTGACAGAGTCCCTCACCAAACCTTGAGCAAATTTAGCAACCATGGGGCAAGAGGAGATGGCATTTTATGGACTAAAACGGTAGAACAGGAAGCAAATCACTGGAATAAATGGATAGTTCTCACATTGTTGCTTCCTGAGCAGTGGGGTCTGTCCTTAGGGATCTCTGTTGGGAAATGTATATGTGTGTGTTTGTGTGTTTTTCAAAAAAGCTATGGTACTTTATAAATTGCATGGAGTTAGAACAGTGAGATTGCCGAGTTGTCTGATGCTAGAAAATGGTTTTAGGTACTGGGAACAACATTGGATTGTAAATTACAACTATACTGAAATCACTCCACTGGCTGCTAATCAATTTCTGGGCAAGGTGCAAAGCATTGGTTGTTACCTTTAGACCCTTAAGTGGGCCCCTCCCGAAACTGCAAACCCCAGGATTCCATAGGATGTTGCAAGTGGAATAATAGCACTATAACAGTCTAGTGCGGAAATGGCCATGGTTTGGTTCAAGATTAGCTACAGGATTGCCTTCTCCCATATTCTGCCCCATACACTTCCTCTGAGACTGAAAGAGTATCACTTGCCCAAGGTGACTCAGTGGAGTTCTTTTGGCTGAGAGAGGATTCAAACCCAGATATCCCAGAGTCCTTGTCAGTGCTCTCCAACCACTACACCACATTAGCTTGCAAATTTCATATTGGGCATAATTAGAAAAAAGAAAGTGAAAATAAAGCATCTACTACTAATACAAATCCATGCTGAAACCACAACTGGAATTGGGTGTATAGTTTTGGTCCCCGCCCCCATATTGTAGAGCTGCAAAGGTATAGCTCAGTGATATAGCTTGGATGTAGAAGTCCTGTGTTCAGCTCCTGGAATCTTTAGGCGAGGCTGACAAAAAAATGAAACTTCAGAGAGTTGCTGCTATTTGAAATAGGCAACTAAATGGGAAATCCTTATCAGACAAAAATGTGCAACTGCTTCCATAGCACAGCTTATGAATCAAACAGCAACAAGGTTCTGGCCAGTATGGAAGAAGACACATTTTTATGCAGATACAAATAAATATTTTTGAGAAATTAGTGCTTCATTATGACTTCCTTAAGGGCTTAGGATGGATCATAGCATATAACATCATATTTTGTGTTTATAATAACCTCAGGGAAATAGATTAGGCAGAGAGATACTTTGTTCAAGAACTGTATGAGCTTGGGGTAGAGTGTATTCCTTTCACAGCCTGCCATGGGAATGATTTTCTTTGGCCTGGTTAGTTCACACTCCATATTTGGACACCAATTTCCTATACCCTATTCAGTATGAAAGGTGGGCTGAGAGCCAAAACTGCAAGTCTAAAGAACCTTTTGAACTCTCAGAGAGCTTAAGTTGCAATGTTAATAGCAGCTTGGTTCCCAGTGCTTTGCATGTTGAACAAAGGGTCTAGGAGAGGGTCTGTTAAGGTGCGGGAGGGGAGGTCTGCTGGTAATTACTTCCTGTGTTTTTCAACAAGTGCTCACCTGTTTTAAGAATGGTAAATGCACTTTGAAGAATGAATGACCTGGGAAGAGTTGGGGACTTCGATACATAGGAGAGCAAGTGTGGTATAGTGGTTGAATGTTGGGCTGTGACTCTGGAGACCAGGGTTTGAATCACTGTTCAACTGTGGAAACCTACTGGGTGACCTTAGGCAGCTCACATTCTCTCAACCTCAGAGAAAGGTAAAGGCAAATCCTCTCTGAAAAAAATCTGTCAAGAAAACCTGTGATAGATTTGCCTTAGGGTCACTGTAATTCAGAAATGACTTGAAGGCACACAACAACAGCAGTACATAAGGAACTCATTAGGATCCATCTGTGTAAGGGGGGGGGCATTGACCACTTTCCCTACTTGTTACCAAACAATGGTCCAGAAATTGTATTGTTTTTTCACAGCTGCAAGTTCTTTTGAAGAAAAATGTGATTTTTGACCTTTTCTTTACCAGAGACCCCCTTTAAATATCTGTTGTTGCCATGGACCCCCAAGACTTAACTCAAGATTTAAACCCCTAAAGTGCATAAAATATTTATTTAAAATTGCTCATCAAGGATCTTCAAATTGGGAGAGAAGAGAGAAATAAGTAAATGCACACTTTCCTGAGAGACTGTGGAGGGGGAAAAATTTCACTTGTTTTTTCCTACCAATTTAAGATAACAGCAGATCAAACAGCAATGCTCAGACCCAGCCAGCCATCATTTACCCTTCTCTCTCTCTCTTTCTCTCTTTCTCTCTCTCTCTTTTCCAGCTATCCAGTCTATCAGAAATACTCAGAATCCTTGCAACCCCCCCCTTTTTTTGCCTTTTCCCCCTCCTTCCCTACTTTACCTGTCTCAGTCACCTCTTCTCCTGGTGAAAAAGACAGAAAAGGTGGAGAGTGTTTGATTATTTCTGATAGTACACTGGACTTCTCTCCGCTAGAAAGGAGGGAAGGGACGGAGAGAGAAGAGCAAACACTTAACTGCCTGGCTGGTTGGCTGGCTGTCAACTCTATTGTCACTCAGTTACTGAGACTGCCTCCTCTTCTGCAGTGGAGCAGCCACATGACAGGCAGCAAGGAGGACGAAACAGCCAGGTTGTCTGTCTGCTTGCTTCCTTTTGCCTTGGTTCCTGTCATGCTGCCACTCCGTTGTGGGGGAGGAGATGGGTTTAGCAGTCTTCAAGTCTTTTGCGGACACCCTATGAGGGCATCGTGGACTACTGACAGTTTACGACCCTAGGTTAAGAATGACTGATCTAGATTAATAAAGTACTTCTTCCTTGTCCCCAGCAGCATTCTAAATGTTGCCCATCAGTAACAAAGGTTGGAATGGAGTTCCTGCTATTTGCCAACAAAGAGCTTACCTGCCCAGAACTTACCTGCCCTGCCCTGTTAGGGAGTCCCTGCTCCTACTTATTGGGGGCCTGTAAGGGAGAGTTACAACAATACAGGTTCAGAAAAGACACTGTTCAGATATGGCTAGAAGAGTGATGATGAGGAAACATGGTTGCTACATGCTTGCTACCTGTGTGAGCTACACAATCCTGGATTCCCCATTTGTGAGAATGAGATGGATGTTGAGGATCTGTAGTTTTTTAGGGGTGAAAGAATAAAAGTTTTAGAAATGGGTTCAAGTTATTTTCTTTTGCCATTTACATGAGAATGGCAATTGTCTAGAGAGATATAGTGCATTTGTGTTCTTCCATTTCCCAAATGCCACCCCTAATTCCTTCTACAAGCCCATCTTAATTTTAGTTCTTCTGCAAGCATGGCAGAAGGCACTGGTATAATGTTCTGCCAATGTATTTGAGGAATTGTACCAGTGAACTTTCTCTGGCAATCGTGTTTCTGCTTTGGCACTACCGTGGTGACCATTTCTGACATACCTTATGGCCCCTCAACTGATGTACCTTAAATTATAGGAATACACTTCAGATAGTTCTTTCATGTTGGTTATAGTTGTACCTGAATACAGAAGCTCAAAGAGCCAGATCTTAGAAAAGTTACTCTTTTGGTCTGTATAACAATCCACCAGCCAGCATAACCATTGCAGTTTTTAAAAAAGCAACAGTGCCCATATCGAGGAATTCTAGGAGACATATTTCCAAACAGTAGTTTCCAAGCTCTGCAATGAATGTACCTAGTATGATGAATAGAACAGAAGCTTGGTGTAACTGACAGTGTGTTTGTTGGAGATGGAGGCTCTGTGAAGAGCTTTACCCTTCTTTTGGCTTGAGTTGTAATAACGTCCAAGGTGAAGGATCTTTTCTTCTTCTTATTTGCCATTGACTCTGCTTCATCTTATAATAACTCTATAAATGAGGAACCTCCATGAGACCCTGCTATTAACAGCCCCCCTCAACTCTTGTAAATTTAGGGTCTTGGTTTCCTTGATTGAATTAATCGATCTGTAATCTGGTCTTCCTCTTTTCCTGCTGCCTTTCACTTTACTGAGGATTATCACGTTTTCACAGTGAGTCATGTAATCTCATGATATGGCCAATGTCCAACAGCCTGCATTGATGATTCTGACTTTGGTATTTAATGATATATCTTTATACTTGAGGCTCTTATCTAGTTTCTTCATAAGTCTTTCAAGTCCTTCCAAGTCTTGGCCATCTTCTGATATCTTGACTACAGTCTCTTTTTTGATTAACAACTAAACCAAGATACAGAAAATCTTTAACAACCGTATTTGCCAGCATATAAGACATACCCCCCCCAAAAATGCATTCTGAAAGTGTGGTGTGTCTTATACACCAGCAAATATGGTAACTACTGCCAGGACATGGGAAAGTGAGGGGGATGAAAGGAGTGGTCCAGCAAGTGCTTGGGCGGGGAGAAGTCCCCGCCCAGGCAAAAAGGAAAGGCACTTTTCTGTTCCTTTTTGCCTAGGGGGGAAAGCCCCCCCCAGGAGAGACAACAGGAATGGCAAAGATAGCTTCTCTTACACACACACACACACACACACACACACACAGACCCCTTCTTGTTCTTTCTGCCTGTCAAGGAGGTCTCCCCACCCAGGGAGAAACAAGGGGAATGAGGGACAGGAAACTAATTTTTCCCCCTAAAGAATACAGTGTGAAAATAGGGTGCGACTTATACATTGGTGTGTCTAATATGCTGGCAAATATGGTATTTCAGTATTTTCACCATCCACTTTTAAGTTAGGCAAGTCAACTGTAGTCATTATTTTGTTTTCATAATACTGAACTGTAACCCTTCTTTTGCACTTTCTCCTTTAACTTCAATCAACAGTCATTCAGAGCTTTTATTATCTCCTAGTACTATCTACATATCTTCAGTTGTTGATGTTTCTTCCCTCAGTTTTCACACCCCTTTTCCCTTGGTATAAAACTGTATTCCATATTATATGTTCTGAGTATAAACTAAGGGTCACTTGCCATCCTACAAAGGCTGGAATGTACAGGGAGAACACTTGAGTATCTCTTTTACCAAGAGAGAGGTAGGACAGATATTAGCAAAGGCAAAGGCCATGTTATGCAGAAAGAGTTGTCAGAAACAGTGATAAAAGATGCAGTGTGGGGAGCTGAGCATTTTATTAAATCAAAACAGACTTTTATTTTCCTCCTAAAACCAAGCTGCCAGAGTGAGATCGAAAATACAACATTTGTGTGATCTTATTTCTTATTGTTTGCTAATTGTTACAATGCATAATTGAGATTTTCTGTCTTGTCTTGCCTCCCTGCCTTAAAAAGTCTTTCTCAGATGTCTGAACCTTTAAAAAACAAAAACAAAAAACTTTAGGGAGTTTTCTCCGGCTGCAGTTTTCAGCATCCAGCTATTAATTATTTTTTAAAAATGTGTTTTTCATTATCTCCACTAGAGTTACATTTTGCCTCTCAGATCAAGCTGTCATAAATATCATGGAGTTTTTAAAAAATAATGTAAATGTGGATAAATATGCCTGCCTCATTTGTTATCTCCTCAAATGTAATATGGTGTGACAAACCAACTTTATTGGTTGGGGAGGCCCTTACTTTTTATTCCTACCAGACATTTTGCAAGTTCTAACCAGAGCTGAGTGTATTACATGATTTTGTGGCTGCACCTGCATTTAGCTGCGAAAAAACAGTATTGGGTACAGAAAACAGCACCTGGAGAATCTTGGCTTTCTTTTTTTAAGCGGAAATAATCTATTCACTAGCAGAATTGGACTACATTTTGCAAAGTAGAGGAGGTCCTTAGTGTTTCCAGTGTTGAAATTGTACAGCAGAACATATTTTGAAAATAAAAGAAAGTTTTTAGGATCAGAGCAAACATCTGTCAAGTCAAAGATTATTCTCCCATTGGCCAACGAGATGGCAATGGGAAGCTAGCAAGCAAAATATGACATGGCAATAACATCCTTCCAGTCAGGTTCTTCAGCAGCTGATAATTCAGAGGCACACTGCTTCTGATACTGGAGGCAGTATATGGCCATTTCCGCACTAGGCTGTTATAGCGCGATGATTCCACTTTCAACATCCTCTGGAATCCTGGGGTTTGCAGTTTTGGGAGGGGCTGCCTGGCCCCTCCCGAAACTGCAAACCCCAGGGTTCCAGAGGATGTTGAAAGTGGAATCATCACGCTATAACAGCCTAGTGCAGAGATGGCCTATAACTATCATAACTACTAGCCATGATAGCCTTAGTGTCTTTGTGTGGGGAAATGGTGATAGGGTATGAAATCAGAAAAAATCCTTTGCTTTCCTTAAAAGAGGAAACTTGTTTGTTTGTTTAACTATCTGTGCATGCCTTAAAGATGTTACACCTCTTGCTGCTCAGTTCTTTAGTTAACACAATGACAACAGTTAGATAAACTTCCTCTATGACATTTCTCATTACACAGAGAGATCTTGTAGCATCTTTGGGACTAACTGAGAGAAAGAAGTTGGTAGCATAAGCTTTTGTTGACTTAAGTCTACCTGAGATGCATCATGACGTAGATTTAAGTCTACAAAGCTTATGCTACCAACTTTTTTCTCTCAGTCTGAAAGGTGCCACAAGATCTCTTTGCATACTGCTCCAAACTAACATAGTTATGCCCTTGAATTTCTCATTATAGTGAATTTTTCTATCTATTTTCTTTCACGGTTAGGGTCTATTCAGACATTTAAAAACATGTTTGCTCAACGTACAAGGAGAGGAAGCACATTTGTTCAGTCTTCTTTATAATCACACCTGCCATATACTACACAAGAAGGATCTAATTCTGTAAAGAGCCTCCACTATTCTCCAAGGGGGTTCTCCATGAGAGATGGAACCCTTGATAATCAGAGTTCCAATTCATAAAGAGAGCCTTCACGAATAGTGGAGGCTTTCCTACTGAGTGGGTGGGGCTAGTCCCTCCCTTGTGTGTTGAGTAAACAGATTTTTAAAATATTAATGTATAATGTAATTCCTAGTTTTAAAAAATATCACTCCTGGGTCTAAAATAAGTTGGGTGTGTATGTGAAAACATGGTGCAATTGCACCTCTTACCCTTTAAAGTATGTGAAGACATTTTGAAGGTTTTTAAAAAGCTTCTCTAAAAATTGAGCTCTTGTATGCAGCCTTTTGAGATCTGCAGCCCCTGGACTGCAGCTAATTACCAGCCATGCTTTATTGACTGTGTTTTAAAAAGTCATCGTGAAGTGGCCTGCCCTAACAAATGCTGCTGTATAGGGCCCACTGAACTACTCCAAGATGTCCTCAGTGAGGCAAAGTAAGTTTGGTGTTGCCTTCCAGCATGTTCATTGCCTGATTCATTTCCAAATGGATCATAGTTGTTTTTTCTTCATCATCATTCCTCTCTTGAAAAATATTACTGTAAAAGGAATATTATTTTACTATTTTTATTTTATTATTCTTAACAAGAAGGCACTTAGCTAGAAAAGGTCTTCACAGGGTGTAGTGGGTTAATTATAATCTCTTTTTGTGAATAACTTTATCTTTAGTGCTTGGGAATTGGTTGTTTTGAAAATCTTCTGGATGGCCCTTCAATATTTGGAGTCCTATGCAAATTGAGACCTTAGTGTTGCTTTGTATGTGTAGTAAAGGAGTTGAAGTGGATGAGTAGCCCACAGTACACCTGATCTCCCAAAGCTTGAATTGAAATATTTTGAAGACTAATTAGCTACTGGCTTTGCTTGGAATTAAGCTTTGGCTAAGATTCCACCCTCATTCTTTCTCTTTCTTGGGTACATCTTTTATTTCCTGTAGTGAAGAAACAGTTGTACAGCTTTTCAGCAGAATTTTTTTAACTTTTAATGGGGCCTATTAATCTGGTTCCAGGAAAAGCTTGTATCCAGAACAGACCACAGAATTTTCTGATGATGGTGTTTGGCTGGTTGCCCTAAGAAATGATTTATTCCTGTCCTCAGCCCAGGAACCAGTTCTTTTTCTCACATAAAGAATCTTAAGAGAAGAAATCCAGGCCTACATGGGAGGATTCTTGAAGTAGAGAATGTTAAAAATAAAAGCAATTAATTGTTTCTCTTGCCACACTTCCCAATGTACTTAAACATTCATAGTCTGTGTTTTGCAATGGAATCTGTGTGTCACATATGTTTTCTGTTCCTGTCATACCAGAGATCTCTGGAGACAGGCTCATAGCTGGAAGCTGAATCACCGGTTGTGACTCATCATTTATGGACTCCCTGCATTTGGTGAATAAGCGTTGAGACCCCAGGAAAAGCAGGATTCATTGTCCTGTGTTGTGTGGTATGCATGCAATAGAACGTTGACATGGTTCAGACATCATGATTTGAATGCCAAAGCCATGCCTTGGTGCTTGCTTGTTCCCTTCTCATTCTCCCCCATTTGTTGTACACTTCAGTTTTTCTCCTTCACTTCCTGATTTGTGCCATCATCTCAATATGCCAGGAGAATAGGAGCTCTGGGATTCCTGTAAGCTATGAGTGGGATGCTAAGGGGCTACATTAGCCACCCCCCAGGAAACATTGGAGGTTACATCTGCTGCTGCATCTCCCGAGAAAATAATTAAATAAATATCCCCAAATTCAGTCAGGAAGGTGTGGGGGACATTTTCACTTTTTTAAAAAATCTTCATTTCAAGCATAGGAAGGAATGCCTAGAGGTCACTTTCTATTCACTTCTCTCTCTCTCTCTCTGTCTCTGTCTCTTTTTCTTTTTTAGAATTTAAAAAAAAATTATTTCAGAGGAGGCTCTTGGGGCCACAAAAAAGTCCTGGGGGCCCATGTGGGACCCACAAGCTGCATATTTTGTCTTCCAGCCAGACATGGAAATCCTATTCATATCATACTTACTCATTCTACCTTAAATGGTTTGGGTCCAGGTTACCTCCAGGCTACCTCCCATATAATCTGCCCTGTATAGTCAGGTCTTCTGAGGGACATTTACATCAGTCAGCCAGAGTGGCAACTGTTAACCAGAGGACTTTTTTATCAGCTACCCCCAAATTGTGGAATGACCTGCCAGCAGAGATCCAACAATTGGATATGTTGTTTGTGTTTAAAGCAGCATTAAAGACCAATCTATTCTGGCAGGCCTATCCAGATGGCTTTTAAATTACAAATTTTTAAATTAGGAATGGATTGTTTTTGTTATGTATGCTTCTTAAACTAATGTTATGCCCTTTTAATTGATTATGTTTTTAAATTGATGCTTGTGTTTTGAATTGTGTTATGTGTATATTTGCTGCTGTATTCTAATCTGTTGCTACATGCCTCAATCCATAGGAAGAGGCTGATAAGGAATTATTATTATTATTATTATTATTATTATTATTATTATTATTATTATTTTGTTTGTTTGTTTGTTTGTTTGTAATTACTGCTACTTGGAGAGCAAAATATTGTCTGTGATAGTTATGGCTTTGCTGGCCAGTATCTTTTAGTTTCACCTACCTCACACTTTTATAGTGAGGATAAAAACAAGAAGGGAAACCATGTACAATGTCTTGAGGTCCATGGAAATAAAATGGGATATCAAATTAAGTCAAATAAATAATATTAGGAGGAGGAGAGAAAAGAAGAAAGGTTATCAAGGAATGAGATAAGTAGGCTACAAAAATGATTGATGAAAGAAAGCTATATTTTTTGCCCAAAATCTAAAGTATTTTAAGACACTTTTCCCTTGCTTTGAAGACTAATGTTAAGCTTGAGAGATCTGTAAACTCCTGAAAATAATAAGTGTAATGCAAGGGAGTCAAGAGTTCTTGAGTATTAAGCCCCCCTCAAGCAATTGTCCATTTAGCAGTGAAGGAAGGGCTGAATGGAGCTTTGGAAGAGACCAGGAGAGAAGTTTGCTTTGAGTTGTGCATCCTTGAAATCTACCACTTGGTTCCCTTTTCACAGTGAAGGTGGGCTCAACCCACAGCCACGTGGACCGAAAAGATTTTAGGGATGGTGGAATTGGCCTCTGAAGTTATACTTCTTCACAGTTTGGTTTCTTCTCTCCTTGAGTGAAGCAAAGCCAAAAAACTCCTTATTGCTGGAAAGTTCTTTCCAGGGAGGAAGAATTTGGCTTTTAAAGCTGTGTACCCTCTGGTTCCAGTGTAGTACAATGATTAGAATGCCAGGATAGGACTGGGGAGACCCAGGTTCACCGTTCTAGTCTGCAGTGAAGCTCACTGGTTAACTACAAACCATTTATGGTTTCTCACTATAAGCTACCTCACTGTGATGATAACAAGGGTTGGATTGGGGAGAATTATATGTGCCACCATGAGCTTATTGTGAAAATACAGTATAAGTATTTTAATAAATATTTCTGTCTCTTTTAAACCTTTTTGTAAGTAAAACCTTCGATCTCTATTATGAGAGCATTTGATTCGGTGCCTCAGTTCTCCCATCTTTTGCTCCCCTGCTCCCCGTACTCAGTTTGCTCTCTGGCATATCCACTATATATGCAAGCTGAAAAATAGTAGAATTTAACTATTGTGACTCAATTGTCTTTGTGGGAAATTGTCACTGAAATGACTGAATTGCGCCTTAGTGCACTGATGTTCATGGAGGTGGGTTGGCTGACTGTAACTATGCTTTACTACAGAATTGTTCCTTTGTGTCTTCTGGAGCTCTTAGCAAGCTAATTTTTCTTTCAGGGAACCCACCTTTCCCTCCCCCCTTATGCATACACACATGAATACACACAAACTTGAGTAGCTAAAGAGTGAGACAGGAAGGCTGTGGAGATAAGGGAATGTAACAAGAGTTACTATCAAGTTGTGGGAGCAATACAGGTTGTGCTAGTCCATGTTTTCTGAAGTGTAAAAGCTGCCAACTTTTAAAGTTCAAGGAAAGTCCAGCTGTCCCTGATAGTGCTAACTTCCTCTTTAAATCTTTGCACTTAAGTTGGTTTTGCAAACTTGAGGTCGTGACTATAAGGGAACATGAAGCTTGGGAATGAATGAAGTGCTGTTTTGCAATGCATCATATATAAAACATAACAGCTAAATATACTGGATTTTGTCACAGGTAGGTTATAGTTAGAATATTATATTATGTTACAGTAACAAAGTTTAAAGAAAGAAGCACATTGGATTTCACAATCTAGGAAGCTGCCTAATTCTAAGTCAGACTAACTCATCTAATACAGCTTCTCCATCCTTTGTCCTTGTAGAACCTAACTCCAGTTGCTAGTTCCAACTAGCGGAGATCCATCAAAAATGACAGGATTTACACAAGTATTGGTTTACCATTCAGCAGTTGATTCCATGAGGCTACACTAGTTGAAACCAACAATTTAGTCCAGGTGCTTGGGCCTACAACTCACATCAACCCTGACCATTGACCATGGCAGTTGGGCCTGGTAGGAGTTGTAGACTGCAACATCTGGAGGGAGTGTGAAAAATGTTAAGTATAGGAAGGATTTGGAACAGTGGGCAAAACTGCACTGACATTTCTCTAACACAAGCCCTGTTAAAATGGTTGGAACATGCTCAGGAATACATTTCTGCTCTTGACAAAATTCACTGGCTTCTGTGGGGATCATGGAAAAGTCCTAGTGGAATGGCTGAAATGCACTTCACTTACAATCAAGCAGAATTTAGCTGGGATGTCAGAAAGCACTTTTTAATGATAAGAACAGCTGTAGGATGATCCACTAGAGTAGTGGGATGTGTGTTTCTTTGGTGGGGGTTAATAGAAAGAAATAAAAACAAATATCAGACATAGTTTAAAGTTAAGATACCATGCAATGGCAAGCAGAAGAATTCTGGAGTTTTTTTTCTTCCTAAACTTCAGTTCATATGAGTGAATCCCTCTGTATTTTTCCACTGAACCTTTTATTAGTCACAAGGTCTTTTTCTTAAACCTCCTTTGCTTCTGCATTCCCATCTTGCTAATCTGTCTTGTGATGTCTAGCATCAATTTCTTCAAAGGGAAAGGAGGCATCTATCTTCTGCTGTGCCCTTCAGTTTAACTTTACCTTAATTTGTTGGGACAAGCTTCACATCCTTAAAGAGGAATCTTAACCTGGGAAATGAATTTTCATGCTCCCAGTCTAATGACCACCTGTGACTCATAAACTCTGTGGTAAATACATATTGGTCAAACTGAAATTTTGTTGATTGTGCTTACCAATGATTGTACTCTGGTTGTTGTTGTTGTTGTTGCTTGAATTCCTCAGCCTGATATAAATAAGTTTGATAATTGTGATAATGTATTTAGGGATAGACGTATTGGCCATACATCAAAATACAACAAAATCCAAAATCTGCAAAAGAGTGATACTTGTATTAGCCAGCCAAATACAGAAAATGCATCATGCAGGCTTTTAAAGCTTCACTGACTTCTTCATCAGGCAAAGAAAGTAAGAATCAGATAGGAGAAAAAAGGTGAAGATGATAGAGTCACAGACCTATACTTTACATAGACTCTAAAATCTTCACCTTTTTTCTCCTGTATGACTGTTTAGAGCAGATCGTTAAACAGTCAGTTTGTAATTACTTAGAAGGTAATACCGTAATCGATAAAAGTCAACGTGGATTTCTCAGAAATAAGTTGTGCCAGACTAATCTTATCTCTTTTTACAATAGAGTTATAAGTTGATAGATGAAGGGAATGCTGTGGACATAGCATGTCTTGATTTCAGTAAGGCCTTTGACAAAGTTCCCCATGATATTCTTGCAAAGAAATTAGTAAAATATGGGCTGGACAGGGCTACTGTTAGGTGGATTTGTAATTGGTTGACTGACCAAACGCAAAGGGTGCTCACCAATGGCTGCTTTTCATCCTGGAGAGAAGTGACTAGTGGGTGCCACAGGGTTCTGTCCTGGGCCCAGTGCTATTCAACATCCTCATCAATGACTTGGATGAAGGAATAGAGGATATGCTGATCAAATTTGCAGATGACAGCAAATTGGGAGGGGTTGTTAGTATGCTGGAGGACAGGATCAAAATTCAAAAAGACTTTGACAGATTGGAGAGCTAACAAAATGAATTTCAACAGAGAGAAATGTAAGGTCCTGCACTTAGGCAGAAAAAATGGAATGCATCAATATAGGATGGGGAACATGTGGCTGGACAACAGTATGTGTGAAAGGGAGTCTTGGTAGATCACAAGCTGAACATGAGTCAGCAGTGTGATGTGGCAGCTAAGAAAACCAATGTGATTCTTGATTGCATCAATAGGAGTATGGTGTCTAGATAGAGGGAGGTAATGGTACCACTCTATTCTGCATTTGGTTAGACCTCATTTGGAATATTGTGTCCAGTTCTGGGCACCTCAATTCAAGAAGGATATTGACAAACTGGAGTGAGTCCAGAGGAGGGTGACCAAATGGGGAAGGGTCTGGAAGCCATGCCCTAGAAGGAGCAGCTTACGGAGCTGGGTATGTTTAGTCTGCAGAAGAGAAGGTTAAGAGGGTACATCATAGCCATGTTTAAATAATTGAAAGGATGTCACACTGAAGAGGGAAGGGGTTGTTTTCCACTATTCAAGAGACTAGGACAAGGAGCAATGGATTCAAGCTAAAGGAAAGGAGATTTCACCAGAACATCAGGAAGAACTTCTTGATGATCAGAGCTGTCCAGCAGTGGAATATGCTGCCTGGGAATATGTGAGAGTCTCCTTCTTTGGGGGGGGGGTTTAAGCAGAGGCTGGATGGCCATCTCTTGGAAATGCTTTGATGGATGTTCCTGCATAGCACAGGGTTGGACTGGATGGCCCCTGGGGTCTCTTCCAAGTCTATGATTCTATGATTTTTAATATCTTTGCCTGATGAAAAGCCAGTGAAGCTTTGAAAGCTTGCATTATATACTTTTTGCATTTTGGTTGCCCCCCGCCCCAAAAAGGTATTGTTCTTTTGTAGATTTTGGATTTTATTTTGATAAATTTGGAAAGTTTGCAGTCATTCTTTAAAGTTAAGCCCCAGTGATTTAGTTGAATTTACTCCCATGTAAAATATGTGCAGGATTGCACTCTTGGTTTCTGAGCTATAGAGTAGTACTTAGAAGACTGAGTTATAAATTAAACGACCTAAAAACTGAGGCACATCCAATGCAATTCGCAGATGAAACTGTACAGCCTGTATATGTTGTTTTGTGTGTCTTCAAGTCAGTTCCAAATTATGGCGACCCTAAGGCAAACCTGTCATGGGGTTTTCTCAGCAAACTATCATGGTGTTTTCTCAGCAAGATTTGTTCAGAAGGGGTTTGCCTTTGCCTTCCTTTGAGGCTGCTGAGAGATTATGACTTCTCCAGGATCACCCTGTAGGTTTCCTTGGCTTAGCAGGTGTTTGGACCCTGGCCTCCAAAGTCATAGTCTAGTGTTCACATTACTACACCACACTGGACCTCTACCATGCATTCACCTGCTTAGAATTAAACTTTAGAAATTTCTGAATTGGCAATACATAAATGTAATAATGATCTTAAGCAATGTGATATCCGATTATGTGTTTACCTTTTACGATTTTATATAGTCCTCTGAAGAAGGCCTTAAGAGGCTTATGTGGCTTAAGTTCATGTTTAGCTTTTCTATCAATAAACAAACATCTTTTGAGCACCTTGTGACCTGTGTCATGTAAGTTATGAATGAGAAAACCCCTAATTTGAACATTGTGTTAGTCATTAACTTACTAGGTTGTCTTAGACAAGTGACATAGCATCAGTCCCTCTCCCTTTCAATGTACAAGATAATAATAGTGATTTTTCTTCCTTGGTTGTTGGAAGGATTACAACTAGATAGTACATGTGAAATGATTTCAAAACCTGAAAGCATGAAACAAATGTCATAACTTTATTAAAATTAGATCTAAACCTAAAGAGGAGTGGAGTAAGCTAGTTCTGCTACCCAGACAACTGTTCCATTACTATAGCTGGACCAGAATCAAAAGTCTACTGGGTGAAAAATACTACTGCTATGCCTTAGGAACTGTGCTGTGCAAAAGGAGCAAGAAAGGTTTAGTGTGGTTTTGGAATATTTCTTACCGAGCTGTGTTAGGGTATAAGATTACAACTTGTGCAGGTTCACTAGGCAAACACAGCTGTTTGATTTGGTGCAAGCTGATTTCTTGTGATTTGATCCATAAGGTCTTTGTATCTTGATAAAGCAAATAGATAGCATTTTTTGGTTAGCAACAAAGTCAAACTTGATTTTTCTATCTGCCATGTACATTCTTTGGGCAAGAAACTGTTACCATTTGCAAAACAAGTGGCAGTTTCTAAAAATGCAGGGTTTTTCATCCAAGCCAGAATTCACAGAATAATGTTAGACATACTCAAGATGGGATTTTCCCTTGTCCTCTTTTTCATTCAACAGAGATCTCCATACAAATTTTATTTTAATTCATTATTAATTTTATAACTTACCTTTCCTCCCAGACTGTTGATTAGGCTGGGAAATACTGATGGGGTAATTCTTAATGCAGATGTGAACCTGCATCTCCCTGGCCCAGCACTCTCTGCCTTTTTGATTTCCTTAGCCAACCATATGGCAGTCCTATTTATCAAATGAGAGTGTGGCCACAAAATTGAGTCATGAGTGCAGCAGTCATTGCAAAGCTCTGATTACCAAACCAGAAATCCAGCAGCAATTTGCTAAAAATGTTATCAGCAGAGTGACTTCTGATTCTCATCATTATCTCTCATTGTTTCTTGGCAATTTTTGAAAGGCAGTTGTAAAAAAAATTATAAACTACTTTTTAACCTTTTTCAATTTTATAAGCAGTTTGCTGTATAGTATGAAGTGGAGCAAGGTGGGTCATATGTGATAGGAACCCAGTAACTGCAGGTAGTATGGAACTGTTTCCTTATTTGAAACATTTATATCTTGCCTTTTAGTAAAATATTTTCAAGGTAGCTGATGCTGTAAAGATGAAAATAATAAGAACCCATTAACAATTTAAAAAACATAGTATTTTCTCTTCATTAACAGCTAAAAATTGAACTAAAAATTACTAAAAAGCTAGGAAAACAGAAATATTTTGCCATGACTCCTAATAGAGGTCAGATTTGATGCCTGGTGAACTGATAAGGATGGCAGTTTTAGGGCCAAGATGTCACCATTCCCTCTCTCTGATAGCAGACTGTTGGGACACAGTGCTGGAAAGAAAATAATGTATTATTTTAATTTCCAACACAATCATGACTGGATAGAATGACAAGATAATAACAGACAATCATGTGCTTTTTGTTTGGCTGACAATTGCCTTTTTTTCTTGTTTACAATGTGATTTGTACTGTTATATTTTTCTTTGTGTTTATTTACAAAGATAACATGCTGTCTGCTTTGATGCTGTCCAAGGGGAAAACTCTGCATGCAGATACCTAAAAATGAGGATTGCTGGTCTTGGAAAGTATAGTGGAGGATCTCTTCCTTGGTTGGAGATTTTTAAACTTTCCTTTCTGATATGAATTTTCTTGTATTGGATTGCAAGCTGCTCCTGAATCTTTTTTATTGAGAGGTGAGAGGGGGCAAGAGAAACTGCTTTTCAAAACTGAATGTAAAAGTTCTATAGAATGTGTATTGAACAATAGCATGAAAAGGTCAATTTCAGTTTTGGTCATGTTAAAAGAAACCTGTGTGGCTATTGGCCAGATGTGACCAAAAGATCTGCTTTGTGCCACTGGTTGTACATCCAAAAAAAAAAAAAATCATCATTTGATATGGATCACAGACTCTTTTTCTTCCCCATCTCTGCCATTGTGGAATAGTTTCAGCCTTGTGAAGAGCCGTGGCTCAGTTTGACAAAGTGTGATCTGCTGTAGTGAAATTGCTAGGTCCTTTCTCTCAGTGTTTCTCTCCAGTTAAAGGAAGTTTGGTGGTAATCTGGGAAGACTTTTGCTTGAGCCCTTGCCAGTCAGAATAGGCAGCACTGATCTAGATGAACCAGAGTTCTGACTATATATGAGACTGCTTTGATCAGACCTCACCTGGAACACTGTGATCAGTTCTAGGCACCACAATTCAGGAAGAGTATTGAAAAGCTAGAATGTGCCCAGAGGAGGGTGACCAAAATGGTGAAATGTCTGGAAACCAAGCCCTTTGAGGAACAGTTAAGGGAGCCAGGTATGTTTTAGCTTGGAGAAATAAAGACTGATGTGATAGGATAGCTGTCATCAACAAGTTGAAAGGATGTGATGTAGTGAATGGAACAAGCTTGTTTTCTGATGCTTCAGAGACTAGGACATGAATCACAAGAAACAGACCCAAAAATCAGACAACAGAAATTCTACTTGCCTTGCAGCAACAGTTTATATGCTGAGAGATGCAATGTAGAGTGGTAGAGGGAAAACTGTGGATTCAAGCTACAAGAGATTCCACCTGAATATTACAAAGAGTTTCCTGACAGTAAGAGTATGTCAGTGGTGGAATAGACTGCCTTGAAGCATTGTGCACTCTCTTCCTTTGGAGGTTGTTAGGCAGAGCGTATACAGCCGGCCCTTCTTATCTGCAGATTCTGTATCCATGGATTTAACCAACCACAGCTTGAAAATATTTTTTAAAAATCCAAAAAAACAAACCTTGATTTTGCCATTTTCTATAAGGGATGCCATCATACATAATGGGACTTGCACATCCACGGTTGTTGGTATCCATGGGTTGTCTTGGAACCAAATCCTAGCAGATACCAAAGGTCGACTGTATAGCCATCTTTCAAGAGTGCTTTAGTTGTGTATTGCTGCATGGCAGGGAGCTGGACTAGAGAGCCTTTGTAACCCCTTCCAGTTTTAAGATTTTATGACACAAATACTGATCTTGCTACCTTTCAGATAAATACCTTAATTAAACAAGACTGACTGTGGTTTTCAGCCTTGGTGGCTAGGTGTGCCTTCTGCATGAAGGACCTATTTCTTAGGAGGTTTTTAGTTGTATATTCTCACATGGTAAGGAGTTGGATGAAGTGGTCCTTCTGGTACCTTTCACCTCTGTGATTCTGTGATTTTTGGGGTTCATGTGTGGCATATCTATAGTATTTGGCCTCCTGATAAAACAAGTGCAGAGACTGAAAAAATTACATTTTCAACTACAAAATTTCTGTTGTGGTTACTGGGGAATTCTGAGAGTTGTAACTCAAAAGTAACCTGTATGAGACCTGGATAAGTGGTATCAAAACCCCATCATCATTTTATTTGGTTGTGAAGATGCCGCAGTTATTCTCTCCCCAGTTACCCTGGCTGGGTGCTCAAGATAACCCATATTCTCCATGTGGCTAATTTATGGAATACACTGTTGTGGATAATACTGCGTACACAGTAGACTGAGAAATGGCAGGGGGGATTCTTGAGGGAAGTTATTGAAGCTCTGAGCTTACTCATACCATAATTCTTCCTTTGCTGTGCATGGAGCATTCTGATTGGGATCCCCATTTTCTCTGTTAGCTGTGAATGCTACAGCACTGGTGACATGCCTGAGAAGTCCTTTTTGGTATCCAGTTTGTTGCATGTATCTTGGCAGTGTTGAAAGGCTATTGGTGGATGAGGGGAAAAAATGCTGGTAAGAAGCATCTGTCAGCATGGAACTGGTGATGAGTACTTTCCAGCTGGCTTTCTCATTTAATGATGATGGCAGGATTCTTCATACTTCTGTTCCTCACTCAGCATACAAACTTTCTATGTTGGGGATGCCACAGTTTTCCCTCTTACCAGTTTTGTACTCTGCATCCATCAGTGTATGGACTGTTGCTGCAAGGCACGTAGAACTGCTGCTGATTGACCATTGGGTCAGTCAAGAGTCATATCCTGGGACTATGCTTGTCAATATGTAGATGCAAAATCAAGACATGTCAAAGCATAATTTCTTCCCTGCTTAGTGTCATTCTTTCCCAAGTACATTCCAGAGATGACCAAAAATGATGCCACTGGCAGAATCCTTTACAAGAAATAATTCTAAGATCTGTTAACTGCTAACAGACCTCTTGATTCCTTGAAGTACTTTGTTTAAGAATTGAAGCAATGTGACATCTCTTAGTGAAAGGTCAGTGGGTTTCAAATTCCTCATGCAGACTTGCAGCACAGTTATCATAGCATGTCATTATCGTTAGCATTTAATTATGTTCTGAGGAAGATGTTGTGGCTGCAGCTGTTGTTCCAATGTGGAAAATGTTTGCAGCAGGCTTAAGACAGCTGTTATGTTCTATGAAGAGGTTGTAGGAAGAGGAAGAGAGTTATGGTCATGCATTCACAGAAGCATGGAAAGCTAAGAAAGCACATCTTTGTGGCGAGCTCTGATTTTGGGGTGTCCACCAGTAACTGAATACCACCCTTTGGATTACAATTTTCTTCAGAATAAAAGCTGTCAAACATTCCTGACTTCCATAGATTTCTAAACTGAACTTATTTTCCTTTTGAGATCTACAACGGTCCAGTTGTATTTACTGCCCGTGGATTCTTAGCTTTGTGCTTCTATAGGCAAATGAACTGTGTGATCTGAGAAATACCTTCATGGATATTTTCTGTATTTTTCCCTCCAAAAAAAAGCCACTACAAATATACACAAATTGCTGCCAATCATTTCATGGTTCAAGATCACATATAACTGTAGTACTGTGTTAATAAAAATAACATTATTTTAAATCTTTGTTTTAAAAATGTCAGAATTCAATATTAGATATAGTTAGATAATTCAATATTAGATATAGTTAGATAATTAGAAAGCATTTAAAAATAGCACAGTATTATATACAGCCACATACACATGTCTCCTGTACAAAAGAAGTATATTAGAAGTTTTCTCTACATGAAAACAACCTAACTTGGGAAGTGGAGTGGTCAGCAGAAGAAAGCAACTATCAAGCCAGGTTCCATTTGTTTTTTTGTTTGCATTTCACATTGTATTTACAGTCCATCTTTTTCCCAATAGTGGCAGGTTGAGTGGAAAGGAGGAAAAATATATTCAAGAAAAAATAATATTTGGATAAGCCATCCTGGAATCCTGAGCCTGTTTGCTAAGAAGTAATGAGAGTTAGTGTGGTATAGTGGTTTAAATGTTGCACTTCGATACTGAGAAACTAGGGTTTAAATCCCCACTTGGCCGTGGAAGCCCACTCAGTGACCTTGGGCAAGTCACACACTTTCAGCCTTAGAGGAAAGCAATGGCCACCTCCCCACCAAACAAATTGTGCCAAGAAAAACCCATGATGGGTTTGTCTTAGGGTCACCATAAGTTAGAAATGACTTGATGACAACAACAACAACAACAATGCCTACAAACTTGAATAAGACTTATTTTCAAGTAGGTGTGCATAGGATTGCAGTCTCCGTATCTTATCTACACTTGTCTCTTCTAGGCAGACGTTCTTCTTTTGGGCTGATAGCCTGTCAAACTCTTGGACCTATCACAGCTATGTGAGAGATGGGAAACCTGTCTAATTAATCTTTTCCCTTCATTGCATCTTTATGCCCCAAAAACTGCAGCTGTAGAATTCCTGGCTCTGATCATCATATATTAATATGGCTGCTGTTTTTCTTTAGGAAATGTGGGTTTACGTTGATGGTTATAATTGCTGAAAGACAGTGAAAGGAGTTTGCATGGAAGCATTTAGAGAAGTGTAGAGTGGAAGATTTCTGTCCCTGGCGCCTTAAAGTATTATACATATCTGCTCTGTTTTGTGAATGTTTAGCAGATTTTGGGATCTGGCTTTCTTTTCTTTTGCAGCTTCAAGTGAAAACTGAAATTTTCAAGATGCCAACTTATGTAGTCAGTTATGCTGCGAATCTGTATTAATAACACAGCCTCCTCAGCCTAGAGAACTCTTTTATCAGTATTACACACCAAGGGACCACTTGTTGCTGTAGACTGGCAGAAATCATTTGCTCATCTGCAGTAGGACAGCCACATGCTGGAACAGATGTCAGGATCAGGGTACCAACTTAAACGCAAGAAACTGTGAGGTGGAAGCGACTATCTACGTATGCTATGACTTAGTGATACAGAGCAGTGCTTCTTTTACTATCAAATTTGTACTGTAACTGTGCCCTTTGGCTACACCTGTTTCTCACTTTCCTGGAAACTTTCCCTGGACTGGCACTAGTCCACAGACTACCACTTGGAGTAGCCCTGGTGCAGAATACAGCTGCTTGTTCAATCCAGTCATACAAGATTTTGTTTCTGATATCCTGAAAGCGATATGTTTATGTAGTTCCTTTGTGCAACACCCCCAAAAGACTTCTATTTTTTTTTAAAAAAATGTTTTGAGTAGAGAACATGAATATGTTATTGCCACACTGGCCACACACAATGAGAGGAACAAACAAAGATTACTTTTGAAGGGCAATCATGGTCATGGAAGGATGCTAAATGTTTGCTGTTGGATAGCTTGAATTTTGTTAAGTGGAAAAGCTTGTGTTGTTTTGCATTTGTGTCAAAGTATTGCCTTGTGTTGGATCTCACTCTGACAGGGAAGCTAGTTATGTCCAAGTAACCAGGACCAGGCGTATTGGACAAAACAGGTGCAGACTGAATTTGGTAGCAACAAACAAGACCACGGGGGCCAAACAGAGCTAGGATTAATTATTTTAGGAACTATAGCTCCCAGAATTGGAATCAGTGTGGTCAATGATCATGTTGAATGCAGTATTCTGAGAGCTATAGTCTCCAAACAAGGTTCAAAATTTCTAGTAAAGATAGGTGCATAGCCAAAGCCAGGCAAATGCCAAGAGCCAAGCAGGCAATAAAGGATTAGATCCAGAAGCAGTTGCATAGTCTAAATAGGGTGGTTGTGGAATCTGCTGTTAGTGACAGAGGACATAAGTACAGTAGAGTCCCAGTTATCCGACGCAAACGGGCGGCTGCAGCATCGGATAACTGAAAAGGTCGAATTACCCAGACTCCCGTGGCGGCCGCCATTTTGGGGGCGTGTCAGGGGCGTGTCGGGGCGGGCCTGGGGGCATGTCGGGGCGTGTCGGGGGGCGCAGAAATGCCCACAGCCACGCCCCCAGGCCGTCGCGACGCCGGTTAATCCGGAGTGTCGGATTACCGAGTGTCGGATAACCGGGACTCTACTGTACCTGGGGCATAACTGAGCCTTAGTTTGACACACATGTATGTGTTATGTTATACAAAGGTTCAAGTCACAGTCTGGTAACTTAGACATATGCAGACATCACAGACATATACAGACCATCATGTTCTGTTAACAAAACTTAGCTTGCTATATGTTGGTTAGTTTTAGAGAGTTTTCTCTTTAAGAGCAACTGTATTTGAGACAGCAGTTGTATTTGAGAGATTGAAATCCCACTTCACCTATAGATTCAGTTCCTTAGTCTGTTAAAAGAAAATGATAGTCCTACCTTACAGAATCATTGAGAAGACAGAGTTAAGGATGATGAAGTATTTGGCAAATTAAAACATGCTCCTTGAAGGATCATAAATATGTCCAAATGGATTGGTTTGTTTGTTTCTTTTAGCAAATTTAGAGCCACTTAAATGGAGCTCCCAGAAGAAAGCTTTACATCTAGGCACTAATTTGTATTATTTATTGATTTAAAATAGTTTTGTACCACATTTCAAGGCAAAGTCCCCTGAAGGCAGTTAACAGGTAAAAATGTGAAACAATAAAAATAAATTACAATTAACTAAAACAGCAATTAAAATACGACAATAAAAAACACAGCTCTGCCAGCTCCCATTTGTAAAACAAAAATAGACACCCATTCACTTAGATACAGACTGGAAAATTCAGGTCTGTAAGGCTCATTCATTGAGCCCATATCCCTTCTGCTTAACTATCTGCTTCCTGCTCATTCCCTGGTTGTTGTGAGTATTCTTCACTTAATCAAAGTTGTGTGTCACTTCAGGAAACCTGCAGCAGCATAATTTCAGTGCATGCCTGGGCCCTCTGTGCATAATATGTATGTGTAACTCACTATTCACAAGGTGGCTTTCATTGTTCTGTCCCTGCAGTGGCAGTACTTTGCTGCAAGACCCTTCATGTGGAAGAAGCAGTCTGAATGGAGGCCTGCAACAGGCTGCTTTGTGCATGGTACCTCACTGTGTTCAGCGTTCAGCTGACAGAGTAGCTGAACTTCCAAAGCTTCCTCAAGTAACCTAGGAGACCAGACTTCCTACTTGCATGGAATTACTTAATGACCATCCATGGTTTGCCAGCTGAGCTCAGATGGCACTAATTTTCCCCTGCTGAGCTGCATACTAAAAATGTTCTAGTATTCACAAGTAGTTTAGGTGGGATAATACTAATCTGCAACACTCTCCCAACTTTTTTTTTGTTGAGTTTAGTGACTGCTGTTGTTCAAAGCTTGTCTGTGAAACTGATGAGTCCTCAAATATTTGGATATTATTTAATGGGTTAGGTAATGCCCTAAAGGTGTCAGATCCCATCTATCTTGGAAGCTGAGCAGGGTGAGCCCTAGTTAGTACTTGGATGGGAGACCACCAATGAATTCCAAATGCTTAAGGTTATATTTCAGAGAAGGGAACTGACAAAACCCCCTCTGAGGATTCCTTGCTTAAGAAAACCCTCTGAGATTCACAGGTTCTCCAAGCTTTCCTGTCAATACGGTATTGTCCCTTCTTCTTTTAGGGGTGTGTTTTTGTTGTTGTGTACCTTCAAGTCATTTTCAACTTACGGTGACCCTATCACAGGGTTTTCTGGGGCTGAGTGTGGGGCTGGGTGACCCAGAGGCACTCGGTGGATTTCCGTGGCCAAGAGGGGAATCAAACCCTGGTCTCCAGGCTTGTAGTCCAATGCTGAAATCACTTTACCATGCTGGCTCTCTAATGTATTCTTACCAGTATACATTTCCAGTGAATAGTTGCTGATTGCACACAGTAGATGAAATCTAGTTTCATCCTTACACTTGCAACTTGAACAGTTGTTTCAGTTGTTTATTACAGAGGAGGAAAAGGATGAAGTGCACTCAAGGAGTAATTGCTCTGGGTTGCCATGGAAGAAGGATCTAGTCTGAAAAAAAAAAACCCAAGCTAGACTGCGGTGTGTTCTAAATGTTATTTTAGAATTAGCCCTTTGCCTTAACTACTTGGAGGCGGCAAAGACATTGAAACACCATACATACACACACAGATACATGCACGATTCGTAAGACATGATTGAAGACCTCCTGATGTCACCTGTCTAGAAAGAGTACTGTTCAAAAATTACAAAACTAAAAATAAGGGCCATTTATAGTTTACATTTTGTATTCATTAAAGAATATGTAATGCATGTGTATGAGTATGTAAAGAGTATATAATGTGGCTTAATTTATGCAGATTGTTCAGGTTGTTCGTATATATAAATTATGGCTTTCATAGAATCATAGAATCATAGAATCATAGAAATTCAGAGTTGGAAGAGACCACACAGGCCATCCAGTCCAACCCCCTGCCATGCAGGAACACCCTCAAATCAATCCCGACAGATGGCCATCAAGCCTCCGCTTAAAAACCTCCAAGGAAGGAGACTCCACTACACTCTGAGGCAGCAGATTCCACTCATTTTAAAGTCTCTCGTTCTTTTAGATTAAGCTTAATATTTTTGTTGCTGACTATCCTTTCACTTTCAATCAGATTTTAAAGACTTGGTTTGTTTATGTCCTCCCACTGAAACTACAGGAGTAATATATATTCCTTCATGGAAATAAAAAGGGAGAGGTTTGATTTGTGTTCCATTCCAGCTAGATTCCTTCATAATTAACCTACTGTAGAAAGATAAGAACTAGTTCACCATCTCAGGAATGTAGGTGGGTTTTCTGTGTGAGTGTGTGTATGCGTGTGGTGGGTTGACAGGAGGAATGAGGCACCTAGAAAGGTATTACACAGTGTACCCTTGTGGATTGCTTCTGTATCACATTTTAGCATTCAAGAGGCATCTTGCCTGCTTTTTACAAAAGTTAATTTACACAAGAATTTTAAGTTTTGTTTAGCACAGAACAAGCTGAAATGTTTTAACCTTTGTGAACTTCTGATTAGTGAATTGACTTACAGTCTCTTGGTTTTTTTAGGGGGAGAAATTGTCTGCCTAAGAGAAATGCTACTTTACTTGTATGCACATAACATTCTCAAAATATCAACTTTATTCAGAAACTGTATATTTTACTTTGTTAATAATTGAAGAAGTCAGGTAAAAGGAACAACAGTCAGGAAGAGCAAGGCAGATGCAGAGAAGTGAAAGGCCTCTGAGATGAGCTAGGAAGTTTCTACTGTAGTTCAGATTTGAGTCCAGCAGTTAATCTCTCAAGGTGAACTTGGATAGGAACATGCAGAGTAAAAACATTTCTCCATAAATATGAGCATGAGAAGGGTTTGGATTTACTGGAAAGGTACACAAACATGAAGGGAATGCAGGAATCACAAAATTACTACTGAACTTTTTGTTACTAATGGCAAAGCCTTTTGATTGATGTGTGTACGTATGTCTCTTCAAGTCCCCTGTCTGTGTTCTTAGCCAAGGAATATTCCAAGGTGGTTTTGCCAGTTCCTTCCTCTGAAGTATAGCCTATAGCACACAGTATTTGTTGGACCTCTGCATTAGTGTTTTATTCTTTGAAAGGTAGCATCGGCCCTAAGATAGCAGCAGCAATAAGTATAGACCTAGACTCCGTTTTTGAGGCAAAATTAAATGAGGGCAGAATCTTGGTCTGGCTTGGGGGCAGAGAGCTCTTTCAGAAGGGTGAAGCATAATTACCCAGTCTATCTGTTATTTTGTTACGTTTTCATCCCACCTTTCCTTTAGTGACCTCAAGGTGATGTTCATGGCTTTCCTCCTTCCCAGTTTAGTTTCACAACAAGCCTTTCAGGTATGTAATGTAGAAGGAGAAAGTGGCTGCCTTAAGGTGATGTAGTGAATTTCATGGCTTTCTTGTGTTCAGCGTACATCTCTCAAATCCCAGTCCAATATTCTAACCATTAAAACACTCTCTGTTATGTTACATGCCAGAAAATTACAGGAGCTGGGTAACTATAAAAATGATGTCCATGAATGAGTGATAAACCTTTCCAAATATCTGTAATTATTTGAAATCAGATCAGTTACCTCTGTCTTCTCCTCACTGGGCAGGTAAATATGTGGTGGTGGTATGGTTGGAGTTGTCATTCTCAAAGGATACGTTGTTGTGGAAAAATACAGGATCCAAATGGAAGGATATACCTCTCAGGTTGCTGAAGTGGACGCAATGACTATACAGATCACAAAGAAGCATGTGTACACATGCAATTACCCAATTATTCCAAGTAACAACAACTCTGTTACCACTGTAAATAAAAGAAATGCTGTTTACACCAGGGATGGGCAGGTTCAATGGATATGGGGTGGCCTCTTCTTACTATGGTTAGCTTGTGTCAGCCAAGACAGAAAGACTATATGATGTGAGAGTAGAGAAGTTGAAGGAAAAAGTGGCTTTTCCTTTCAGCAGCCTTTTCCCCCCTTTTATATATTTATATAAAAATGTCTATAATGCCACATCCTGCAGGAGAAAGTTCAGCCATGCTAGTTTCAGAACTGGATCCATAAGGGAGTTCATGGCAAGAAAATAGAATCACAAGACTGGAAGTGGCCCCATGGGCCATCAAGTCCAACTTGCTGTTCAATGCAGGAAATCCAGCTAGCCCATCCCCGAGAGGTAGGTGCCTAGCCTTTTTTTGAATACATCCAGAAAAGGAGACCTCAACCCCTCTCTAGGCAATTGGTCCCATTGTTGAACTGCTGTTACACTCAAGAAGTTCTTTCTAATGCTCAACTGAAATTTACTGTCCTGTAGCTTAAAACCATTAAACCTGGTTGTACCCTTTCAGGCAGCAGAGAACAGGCCTTCCCCCTCCTCTCTTTGACAGTTCCTAAGGTATTTAAGGACTGCAATCCTGTCAGTCCTCAGTCTCCTCTTTTACCAAGCTGAACATGCCCAGCTCCTTCAAATTTTCTTCACATGTTTTGTTCTCCATCCCTTGTATAAGACTTGTTGCATTTCTCTGAACATGCTCTAACTTGTCTATATCCTTCTTAAAATGAGGTGCCCTATCACAGAGCAGCCTAGCCTCCTCTTGTGAGGGGGAGTAAGATTGGCCAAAAAAGAGGGTCTTCAGACCTTTGCAACAAGGCGGTTCTTCACTCTCCCATGAACTCCTTCACCGCCACCTGGTGGATGTCTTTATTTGTGAGGCTGTTTCCACCCATGCAGTACCAAACTTTATTTTATTTATTTATTTTGTAATATAAAGTATAATAAATAAAGAAACTTTTAATTCCACAGATGAATCTCCTTTTTTGTAGAGTGTTCAGGCTTTAGGCATGGAGTTAGCAACCGGTAACTGCGAGCTAGAGCAATATTAACCTTTAAAAGGTTTGCTATTCTAATATAGAAACAACAAACAAACAACACTTTTTTTGTGCTAGAGCTCACTGTCTGATCCTAAAATAAATAAAAAAAAGTCTGTTTCTGTTTACAATAAGTCCCAAAAGAGCAACAGAAAAGCAGAGAGAAAATAAACGGATTCCTCTGAGCCTATCTAATCATAGTACCTAAGATATATAGGTCTCACACTTTTCCTGTTGTCTTCCTTTCAGGCAAGTAGGTCTTTGCAGAGGCCGAATGCCAAGTCTTTCTCCCCAAAATATTCTTCTATAGAACAAACATTGCACCTTGGCTATTTCTCTGCTTCTAACGCCTTTTGTGGGTTCCTTCTCATTGTCCTACTTGTCCCTCTGCTCTGCCTTCTCTCTTCTTCAGTTCTTTTCCATTTCAACTGTACATTTAGCTCTCTTTCCACAGCTTGAGCTCAGCTCCCACTCACAGCTTTCTTCCAGCTCTCACATTCTCCAAACCTCCCTTCTTCCTAGGCCTGACTCACTCGTATACACAATTCTGCTATTGCTTTCCATTCTCCACAAGCCCCTTGTGTTTTAAAAGAAGTTAAACTTAGCTACTGAACATTAACCCCAAATATAACAATACAAAACAGTATAAAAGGACTATTAAACTCATACACGTCAGTAAAATGGCATAGAGTACCATTCCTTCACATGCCCACAGCTGAGTGCAATACTCCAGATGAGACCTGACCAGTGCACAATATTTTGGGATTACTACTTCCCTCAGTTTGAGAACTCAAGTCTGTTAATACAGACTAAAATGTGTGCTTCCTTTGCTGCAGCATCAGATTGCTGTGTGAAGTTCTATTTTTGATCAACAACAATCTTGAGGTCCTTTTCACATGTATTACTGCCAACCCAAGTGTCCTCTGTCCTATATCTATGCATTTGGTTTCCTGGCCTAAATATAGAATTTTGCATTTGTCTCTGTTGATTTTTGGTCCATTGATTACTGCTGTCATTGCATTAGTGGCAGCACAGTAATTGTGATGGAGATTTTTACTTCAGGAGTAAGGAAGACCTCCTTCTCTGCCCAGTGATCTCCCTCTTTTCACCCTACCAGGTCTGAGAGAGTGTAAATGTAAGGCCTTGCATGAGAAGACATGAAGCAACTTTTTTTAAGGCTGAAGGTTGATTTTTATAGATTCAGTTAAGAGATTTCACTGTTTAGTCTTCCACAAAGGGGAATGTTCTTTCATTTTCTGGAGCAGTGGTTTTCCGCTTTTGGTTTTCTGGATGTTTTGGGCCATTGGCTATGCTGGCTGAGGCTGCCGGGAGTTGGATCGGGAGGAATGAGGATTGAGGACAACTTTCTACAGAACTTCTTGCTTAAATAAATTTTCATACATTATTGCTGTTGTCATCATTGCCATAATTATCACAAATGAAATACATTTATTTGAATAAATAAGTAAATATTGTTATTACATTTTAAGGTGTCCAAATTCTTAATATGCACAATGACTCTTTAAGATAAGTTAACATTTTCAATTATCATTGTTGCCATACTGTAGATGTGAAGTTGAGTTCCAAATGAGATACTGCTCGGGAGATATGTACAACAGTCCTCCACTGTGGTTTTAAGTTACCAGAGAGAGCAATTAGTAATGGAAGACTGTTTGGGAAGTTACTGCTTAACTTTTTCTCCAGCTGTTTTTCTGCTTAGTATAGCTGTTTTTATCACATCAATGGAAAAGTGGCATGGGAAGAAGGAAATTGGGTAGAAAACTGACCAGAGGAAGAATGATTAGATGGTTTTTCAGTTCCTGGGCAAAAGTCAGTACAATCTGATTTGGTATTTTGCAGTTGGGACTAGGCAACTTGATTAATTCTGCATGGACAATCACTGTCCCCTCCTCCCCCAGCTGAGAAAATATTTGCCTGAATCTCTAGGGATGTAGAGAACTGAATTTATTTGAATTAAAATATGAGCTAAATAAAGTTTCTCGGGTGAAGAAAACTTCTCCCCCCCCTCATATTAGTGGTTGGACAGAAAAACAGCAATAGGCTAAATCTGGCATATAAGAGTCCATGATTCTTGCCAATTCTCTCTATTTTTAGAGTCGTTGCACAAAGTCTTTGTACCCTGCGAATTTTCTCAGCATAAGCTCACTTGATAACAGGCATCCTGGCTTTTTTCCCCTTGAGCCTTCTGCAGGATGTGAAAGAATCAGAGTTCATTTCATGTAATATGATGCTCCCTCTCCATTCTTCCCTTGCTGCCATCAAATGCAGCAGAATGCCCATCATGTTGTGGATGATGATGATGATGATGATGATGATGATGATGATGATGATGATGCCATCACTGTACATGGTGTTTTGCAAGTAAAAGAACAACAAAAAACCCTCAGGCTTACAATCTAATTAAGTTATGACACAAAAGGAAAAAGGAATGGCAGGGTAAATAATAAAAACCTTCCACATTTTTTGTCACCAGTGTAGATGGTGAGGGAATGACCCATGTCAAGAAAAGAGGAGAAGGGAAAATTGGGATACTGAAGAAGAGGACCTGCATGCAGTCCTTACTGAGTGAAGCCATAAGCTCCCTTAATCTAGTATCAGACCCTCAGTAGTTTCTCTTAGGATCTCAGGCATACCTTCTTCACATCAGCTGCCATCTGATCCTTTTGGCTGGAGATGTCAGGGAATAAAAATATTTTTGTGTGCTCCACAGGTGTGTTCCTGCCTTTTCTGTTGTTACAGTCTCCAAATTGCATTGGACGTTCCTTTAGTCCAAAGGGAGGGGGCTCACCCTCCAGTGGTGGCCTGGGGCATCCCCAGTGCTTAGACCACAGTCAACCCATGCCTATCAAATAAAACTAAAGTGTTTTATATTTCTCATTTTATTGCAAACTGTATTAATGCATATAAGAAGTGAATTTTGCACATAGCATTTTCTACCCTTAAAATATATTGAGAGCAGATTGTGTATTACATGCACAATCTGTAATCCACAATCTGTAGCCATTCAGAGCAGAGTGTTCAGCACTATGGAACCCGCTGTATGGAAAACTTTTACCTCTGAAATTCAACAAAATATCTAGATGTAGATGCATACTGAAAGCTTGCTTACTTATGCAAGGCTTCCCTGTATAGTCTACCCTGACATCTTTTTCATGGAGACGATAAATATGGTATTTTAGTTTTGTGTTTTCAAGATATTATGTGTTCTGTTATTGGAGACCTTTTCAAAAACTTAGGTCTCTTTTACAAATATTTTCAAATAAACTTGTGTCCTCCATAAGTTGGAGGGAAGGTGTTTATGTCCCCTTGTGGCCTTTATAACTATGGCCCTTTCCACACGGGGGTATTAAAACAGTGTAGCACGACCTCTGACAGAGGTCGTCTACACCGTAAAATGGATTGGGGTGGATTACTGTTGTGTAATTCCACTCCCCAATCTGCGCTAGGGCGCCCGGAAGTGGCGGCGCCGCGTGCTTTTTGAAAACCACTTTTCAAGTGGTTTTTAAAAAGCATGATCGTGCAGCCGCATGCAGCCCCATCGCAGCGCCCAGTGTGGATTTGCAGGCGTGTGCAAGAGTGTGCCTGCAGATCTGCCAGGGGTGGGCTTTCCGGCTGGTGAGCTTCTCCGGTTGGTGGAGAGCCTCCGCCAGTCGTAAGCCGCCATTTTGGGCCCCACGGGATGCCGACAAGCATGGAGCAGCGAAAACGCGCTGCTCCACGTGGCGACGGACTAAGGTAAGCCCCGTTTCAGGACGTCTCAGGACGTTTTTCCCTTCCCATGTGAAAGGGGCCTATGTCTAAACTAGGCTACTCCTAGACTTTGGAACACCGTCTCATGGAAAGCCCAGTTGACCCCCTCTTTGCCCTGATCTTTTTATTTATGCAAGTATTTGGCTTTAAACTTGGCTGTGGCAAAAAAAAGAGTCTAATGAGATGTCCTGTGGGTTTATCTTTTTACGACGATTTAATTGGCTTGTTTGTTTAAAGGTTTTTAAATTTTTGTACTACACATTGTTTTAGGTACATTATGTTTTAACCTGTACTTTAAGCCATGTTGGAGGGGGGTATAAATTAAATAAATAAAAATCAAGCTAATTAAAACACTGTCTTCCTTAACAAACATGCTTTATCCATCTGTTTTTTTCTGCTCCAACACAACAAGGTGTTGAAAACCTGGTACATAGATAGGCTCTTCTGTTCTTTTGCTACTTTCCATCAGAGTCCCTTGTAACTGTTATAGCTGCATATGTTGACATATGTTTGATGAATTGACTGGTTGTAAAGCTTGAGTGGAAATAAGACTAATAAAATTTAAAATAAAATTTTTAGTAGTAGACATAGCAGTTATGTTTGATGAATAATAGCAGCAATAAGTATTCAGTATATCTTCCAGGCTGTTCTTGAAATACTAATTAGAATCATCACTGAAACTTTTAAATATTTTTAAGAAAAGAGAAGTGCATCAAGGTTGCGACCTTTTTTTAATCACACTTTATAACACTGTGATTATGTGAACTAAAGGACAATTGAAATTGTTTTCAGGGATAACTAATCTGTATTAAATGTTCTTGAGAAAAATGTCTGTGTCTTTTGACACGGCCTCGCCGTGCAATTGTCACCAAAGAAGGACCACCCTGTACAAAGTTTTCAGTATCACAGAGTGCCAAGTTGCATGAAATTTTCTTGTAGTGTGTAGACCAATGAGTTTTGTGGGAATCTGAAAAGGGTATAGTGAATTTCACCAAGCTAGAAGCCAAGCAGATTTCTGGCAGCAATATTAAGTTATTCCCCAGAGAATGAAGCCATTCCATGGAAGGATTTCTAAAGCAAGAGAACGCATAACTTAGTGGGTTGGTAGTTAGTGATGATTTTATTGGAAGAACACAGATGTCAACACATGTGAACCTAATCCTAAGGAAAAGCATCTAACTATAGAATCTGGTTGTGGTTGTTCAGCTAAGATAAAGAGAGGCAAGGGTACTTAGTACTGTTGTCTTATTAATGTATTCAGGATAGTTTTGTGGTAGTCCTGTGAACAAAAGTCAAAGAATGTGAGCGCAAAATCGAGACATTAAAGTTTCCTTAATCCTGAATGATACAGTTGTTGTATGTTTAAATTATGGGGCAATTGGAGGGAGCATGTGAGATTTTAACCTCCCAATTTTGTAGAATTTTCTAGACTAGGGAATGCTAGGGACTAACTACCTCTACCACATCCTTGTAAACTATCAGCCTAGCTGCAAGAAAACGTCTCTGAAATACAGTAATAATTGTGTAAAAATTCTGTAGTTTTCCTAAAAGAGGCTTAATGAATCAAAATCAGACCTTTGTAAAATATTTCATAGGGTCGATATCAACCGGTTTCATAACTTTGTGAAATAAAATAAAATATAAATTAGATAATAAGTATGTAAGTGTCAAAGAAGGTTTAGAAATAAGTGAATTACTAATCTCATCAGCTCAGTTCAGGGAAATCATTAGAATCAGGTGGAAATTACGTAGGTCTTCAGGAATGGGTTTGTGAGCCCCTTCTTATGAAAGGAAAGCCTGCATGGTGTACTGGTTTGACTGTTGAAGTATGACTCTGGAGACCAGGTTTGAATCCTCATTCAGCTGTGGAAACCCACTGGATGACTTTGGGCAAGTCAAACTCTCCTGGGCTCAGAAGAAGGCAACGGCCAAGCCCTCTGTATTAATTTTGCCAAGAAAAAAACCATGATAAGTTTGTCTTAAGGTCACGATAAACTGGAAACATTATTTGTGCCGTCAACAATACCCCATAAAAGGATCTGAACCATTATGGCAGAATCCTGATAAACAGGCCCCACCAAAGTAGACCCACTAAATGAACTTTTGAATAATTGGTCAACCTATAACTAAATCTGTTTCAATGGTTCCGTTCTAGTCAGGGCTAATAACAGGATTTAGGCCACAAGTTTGGTCTTCACTATGCAGTGGTGGTGATAACAGCAGCAAAGTAACAATGATAATGTATTAAAAGCACCAGTAAGAAACAATAGTAATAAGCAGTAAACACAACAGACTTGCCTAATACCTAATAATGTCATTATTCCAAACCAGATTCAGAGCATGAACAGTTTCCTTGCAGAATCACTGTAATTGCTTAAAATGTTATTATTTTTATGATTTCTAAAATGCAGAATGTTATCACTCCCTTATAGGAAAGACATGACACAAACATATAACATCCCTTGGTTGTCTAGCCTCCCAATTTTTATACAGATTCATCTTCTCTTTTTTTGGAGTGAAGGTGAGGGAGCTAACCTTGGTTAACATTACATCTGCATTGCTCATTTGCTGAACAAAAACTCTTTGAACAGACATCACCATGGCTAGCTCTGCAGAAATTCATGCCTGAGACAAGAAGGGGAAAAGAGTGGTTGACATGGTGGAAACACTTAAGTGTAGTCAGGAACTTGAGCAGTCTTATATTTACAGTGGTTACATCTGAGCTTCTTTGTGCATTTGTCCCAGGAGCAATAAGAATGTAAATTAAAAATAGAATATAAATACTGTTCCTGATTTGGGGTCAGGCTTTCCAGAACTATATGGCATGTAGAGTTATTTTCTTTTAGCCAAGCAAGTCACGCACAACTTAGATCTCTGCCTTGAATGCTTGAAAACTCACCCTCTTGTAAGCACTAAATTTCCTGTGTGTGTTGATCTTTTAAGTTTTCTTATAGATAAAATATTTTTTTTCTGCCTCTAGATATCACTTTTTGACAGGATGATAAAATGAGGATTTTTGGAAAGAACCTGTGCCAGCTAGTGAAGGGAAATTCTGTTGCTGAGTTTATTTTTTCTCTAGTGCTGACATTTTTAAGCTGTACATTTATTTCAGTTTTGGCAAGGACATGGTTGCATAAATCAGCATTTGAACTAATTGGGAGCAGCTCAAAGCTGAATGCTAAGGAGGTCTTATCAGAAGCTACTTGTTACTATCCTGTGGAAGTGGCTGTTTCCACTTCATGTGGCTGGTTTGTTATAGGATTAATTGCTCTGAAGAATGGTTTGTTTCAAAAGTATAAATACCCAGATTTTCATTTGGAATGCCAGAAAAGAATACAGTTGTTATATTCATATAAGAGACTCCAACAAGCAGGTGAAACATTTTCTAGAAGCCTCCATGATGGCTCTAGAAAATTTTAAAATATTAACTCTTTTTTTTCTTTTTTCTTTTTGCTTGGGCTTGGTTTCCTAGTATAGCCGTGCAAGGAAGTGTTCTTTAATGCTGCAAGTGGAGTTGAAATCTCATATAGTGGGATTCCTACTTGCTCTCTCATTTCAGATTCCTTGCCCCCTCATTTCAGATTCACATTAGGAGGTTTCTACACTAACATCTTTCTCTGGAATTGATATCTTTTCTTCACTTAGATTAACGGAACATTCATATAATATGGTTGTTAACTCACTATGTTCCATTGTTACCTGAATAATCCTTCTATTTTTTGCCCAGACCTGTTTTGTGGCATTTTTTGTTCATGTTAGACACAGAAACACCATGCTAGACTGTTAATGGTTTATTAACAGCCTCTCTAAATGCCTTTGTGCCACTTTTCCTTTCAATGAGGGAAGCTGCTGCTGCTGCTAATGCTACTTCTTGTTCTTCTGTACAAGAAAAAAATATCTGTCGAGAGTGCTTTGAGGGTGTTCCTGCATGGCAGGGGGTTGGACTGGATGGCCCTTGTGGTCTCTTCCAACTCTACATTTCTATGATTCTATATATCTGAGTAGCTCAGATAGCTGTAATGCTTTAGCATTTAGGCTCACACCCTTTTCCTTTCAGCTTCTCCCTCTGTGGAGTAATGAGAAAGCTTCTTTTTTCTGTTTTAGTGAGTTCAGTTTTAGTATGTTGTTTCAATCTTAATCTGTAGTTTCTATTAACTGTACAGTTGGTCCTCCACATTTGCAGATTTAACATTCATGGATTTGATTATTTATGCCCCTCCAGCTTAAGTCCTTCTTTTCTGGGGGAACCTTCTCTCTCAGCAGCTCCAATCATGTCATGGAGCCCTTTAAGAAACCACATTAGGTCCCTCTCCTCCACCAACCACTGCCTGGCTAGCTAAGGACAGCTTGCACCCTGATAGCACTACAAACTCCCCTGATGCTTCCTCACACTCAAGGAAGGATATGGGCAAGAGAGAGGAAGTACAGGGCCACCTTGCTGAACCATCCCTTTTTCTTTTCCTTTCCCTGACCTGGTTTGAACCTTGGGTACCTGCCCTCCCTACCATGTCTTAGCCCTCTTCCCACGGACACATACACATATTGTGATGTTTGCAGTTTTTCTGCTTTAGTGGGGGTCCTGAGCCCCTAACCCTAGCAAATGTGGAGGGCCAACTGTAGTTAGTTTAGCAAGCTGTCTTATTTTCACTGGGGTTTGGGGCTGGCTTATTTCCACTAATCATAGTTAAGGTTAACCAGGGTTTGTCTGGATTTGGACAGTGCAACAAAATGTGGCTAATCAAAACCAGCTTCCAGAGCTTCCAAACACTGTTTGAAATCTGTGCTGGAGAAGAAGACAGAATGTATGAGCCTGTAGGGAGATTATGTTGATTCTTCCAATGTTAAATTATTCTTTAGTGTTATGTTCAAACTAGCATTTTTTTTTAATAAAGAGAAAAAAACTGAAAGGAAAGGAAATTGGTAATTAAGGGCTGTCTTCCTTTTCCTGGCTCTGGGACAATTCAGATTGAATATTAGTCCTGTAGCTCACATCAACAGAAGAAACAAAGAGAAGTTGAACCTCTGAACAGTTGACTTTGAATTAGAAGAAGAACAGGCCTTTGGTGAACCCCCATTACTTAAGAATAGACATAGGAGCATATTTGCCACAGGGTAAGGTATAGCTGAATAATAAAGCAGTATATCAAATACTGTGTTGGAACCTTCCCACACTTAAAGAGGTGAAAAGTCAATCAAATCTATAAAAATTTCTGACACATGACAATAGAAGAGGGAAGAAGAGAAGAGATTGATCTGTATAATACACTTTTCATTCTGTATTCGTACTGGAACAAAACTGCAACCAGAGTATCTTCACTCTCTGTGTCACTGGTACATTAATTCTTACAGGAGAGCCTTTTCATTCACAGCTTGTATGTTGTTGTTTTTACCTTTGGATACACTAATCTGTTTCTCTCTCTTGCAGCTGTTCCATGTGGCCTATGTTTGGATCAAATTTGCAAATTCTCCTCGTCCAGACTTGTGGGTACTTGAGCGGTCAACAGATTTTGGACTTACCTATGAGCCTTGGCAGTACTTTGCTTGTAAGTATGAGAGGAAAGTTGAAGGGATGCAACAGTGGAGAGTTCACATGCTAACCCCAGTACCCAAAATGTTTCTGGACTGAGCAGCATCCTTCTCGATGTTGGTAAATCTCTGCCGTTTTCACTTTGGGCTCAGTTATTAGTCATGGTGGTTGGCCATTTTAAAAAAAAACCTAGTCTGGATAGGCCACTAGCATACGCCACCGAGATTTCTGTTATGTTTATGGCCCTTATGTAATCAGTCATTTAGGCTATTTCCGCACTATACTGTTATAGTGCTATTATCCCACTTTGAATATCCTATGGAATCCTGGGGTTTGCAGTTTAGGGATGGGCAGTTAGAAATCTCAGCCAAAGAGCTCTTTGGCCTCAGTAAACTACAGGCCCCAGAGTTCCACAGGACGTTGAAAGTGGGATAATAGCACTATAACAGTGTAGTGCAGAAATGGCTCTAGTAGTGGGATGGATGTATTTTTAGCATTAAACTTCAGTTGCTTTGAACTGAAGCACAGATGAATTTTGGCAGAGGACAATGTTCAAATCATCTTAGTAACACTGTGACATGACAGGTTGCAAGTCCCTCCATAACAGTCATACAGAAAGAACAGAGTCCTTCCACTTGATGGTGTGGCTGTTTTCACCTTGGTGTACATGGGGATGGGCAACTGTCAGAGGTGCAGGGACCAAACAGTGGCAAAATTGCCCTAATCTCCCTAGAGGGAACAAGGTGCCTTTTAAATTAAAAAGAAAGGGGGGTGTGGGGAAATGAGTTTGTTAGCGGAATTAAAAAGAAAGAGGGGTGTGGGGAAATGTGTTTGTTAGGGGTGCTTGGAGGGTCCATTTGTGGCCTGTGGTCTCCACTTTGCCCAACCCAGTGTAAGTGGGTCTCAGCGTTTGATTAGCTTTCTAGGGGAGTGTGGACGTTTTTCAGAGAAGAAGCAGACTCCTGTGTGAGAACATTTCCCTGGATCTGGAAAGGCCAATTCCATTGGAAAATGATCAGGATTTGTTTGTTTGTCTAGTGAATTTATACCCCTCCTTTCTGCTGGGATGGGATCCAAGATGGCCACGTTGCTGTGAACTTCTTTCTAGTGTCCATTGCATTATAATAAATCTGTAGCTAGTATTAAGGAAGTATTTTACAGCTGGAGCATAAACAAAGTTCTACACATTTGACTGGCCTTGTTTGTGAGCCAACCATGATTGATCTATCCTTGAATTGGGTGAGGAATAGGATCTTTTCTCTGACATAGTACTAAACTTCAGAGGTGCTTGGAATACTTCCAAATCATTGTGCAATGGGAAGGACAATCATCTGCCACTCCTTCTCCATGCCATGCTCTGTACGATGGAGGGAACTAGTACCTGTAGACGAAATCTGCTTCAGAGCTTCTCAAAAATACAGTGTGAGTCTCCCCTTTTCCATGCTCCAAACATGTCATGCCTGCTGGAGGAGAAAGAACACTTCCTGTGGTGAGTATTCTGAATGTTTTTGTGGGTTTGTGGGCTTCCATGGATTTGGCAATCCCTGGCTGTCTCCCAGATAGCTTCTTATGAGTTCTGTGTTCTTGTCACAATCAAAAATCTGAATAATGTCAGTTCTTGGCTTTCACACCTGAACAGAGGGCCTTAGAAGTCTTATGCCTGAAGCCAAGATTAACTGGGTATATCAGACAGTAATCTTGGGGAGCATATCATTCTCCAGATGTTCAGACTCCCAGCTGCCATTGTCCCTTATTAGTTAAGCTGTCTAGGTCTGATTGGTGTCAACATCTGGAAGACCACACGTCTGTCAGCCCCAGACTGAATTATATAAATAGATTTGTTACATCACCAAAAAAAGGTAGTGTTTTAAAATTTAAATACCAGATTTTGAATTTTTTGGCATCTAGATATGTGTTTCTAACTTCCTTCTTCCTTGGATTGAACAGTGATTTTCTCATTTGCACAGATTTAGTGGCCCACCAGTAGCTTCCTGGCATCATTTCCATTCTATACGAATTGTATGAACCCATTGTAGTGTCTTTTCTCATCTCTTCTATCTCCTGCTTCCACACCGACAGAGCTGCTAGTTCAGAAATGCAACCATCTTTGACCTGTATGGCACTAAGCCCAGTTTTGTTGCTTTTTGGCAGAAACTTTTATCGAATTAGTTGGCAATTCTAAGACCAATTTGGAGGGAACATTGCTAGAACAACATATTATAGAACATGGGAAGAGGAGGTAAATGTTCAGTGAAATCTCATTTCGTCATTGTTTGTGAAGCCCTCTTGTCTTTTGAAAGGATACAAGTTACTACTTCCTAAAGCCTAGACAAAGCTGATGAGACATTTCAGTCTGTCTGTTATTTATTTGGCATTTCCTTTGAAAAGGAAAATTAAGGAAATTGGACACAAGAATTTATTTCTCAGTTTAAACTGGCTTCTGGTTTCTGCAGAAAAATCTGATGCTTAGTTTATACAGAAGCACCCGCTTCTACTGTCCATCTATCATGTAAAACACACAAGAGAGTAGCCAAGTTACTCTCAACTTGCCTCTCTAGGGAGCCAAAGCAGTAATTGCAAGAAGATGTGAGTTAAGCTTTATGATGATCTTTTAAACAGAAAAACCTGGTTGAAAGAATTTCTGAAAAAGCTGTACTGTGAATTTTCCCCATGGGTGTGCTACCAGCCCTCATTTATTTGACAACAAATACCTGTGAGCCCATTAATTTTCCTCTAAAGGCAGAAGCATAAGAAGCATCTTTTTCTTAACATTTTTGAAATAATAATATATGCTCTTAACAAATGATTCACATATTTTTCCTGTTTTAAAACAATCTTGAGAGATAGCCTGGTAAGGACTTCCACTAAGAGACATGACGCTTTCTCCTAACCTTTTGAGCAGGGAGGGTTAGTAGTCTTGGTGCAGATTTAAAGCTGTTATTTATGGCCTGGATTCTGGTTTTATTTATTTATTTATTTTTGGCTACTATATCTTCATGCTATGCCATTAGGGTAATATCATCACAGGATGGGCATTGTGAGTTGTAGACACGTCTATGGCTCAAGAACCCTCCTTCTCTGCTTTGTCCAGGTGCTATCCTTATTCAGAAATCTTCCTCATCATTTTTGGAAATTCTTTGTAACAAATACAGACTTACCATGCCAGTATGTATACTATTGCTGTATATAACATCTTCTTTCCGCATTACTTTTTAAAGCAAGCGTGTTAACACTCAGCTGTTTATTAGAAGTTCCCACCATGGTTCTTTTACCATGTTTCATGTCAGGTACTCTACACATATTCAAAGTATTGGAATTTAACTCCCACAAGATCTAAGGGCAATGGGAAGTTGGTGGGTGGGAGAATTATGGCAGGCAGCAGTCTGCAGGGAGGGATTTTAGTGGCAAGGCTTACTTGAAGTTTGGAGACATTTTTTAGATCCCATGCTGAAGCATGAAATCAGGTTTATGGCAGGAATGGAAAAGAAAATTTACCAGAACTATAGGGATGTGTTCACATTTTAGCAGCTAATTTCAGTGAAATTGATGGTTTTGATTTAAAATTCAGCAAGAGTTTTCAGATATCTTGGTAATTTGGGGAAGAAACATTATGGGCATGGTTTCTAGACAGTTGCTGGGTACAGAGTGTGGTCTTCCAAACCATTTGATATTGGTACTTCAGTGTAACAACGTAATTGTGCTCTTCATTATCTAGAGGCATGCACAATCTCTCCCAATACATCCACATTTCTTCCAAGAGTCACCATTTTGTGTTCTGAAATATGGCAACAGTATAAATCATGCATTTTAACACAGATTTGCCTATTTTCCTCTGGATCCAAGTATTCTAAGTGTATGGTGTAGTTTTGCCAAGGAAAAGTCCAGAGGTTGGAAAGAGGCGACGTATAGACATTGGATCTAATAGATGGTGTATATACATAGAGTCTTTACTGTGCCAAGGCATACAGGCCACAATCTCTGCATTACAGATGTTCTACTCGTTTACTTTCTGGCATAAAATCTTTTTCTAACTTACTTAAAAACATGGAACTCTGATTCTTAGATTGCTGAGTTCCTTGTTGAAAATCAGATTTTCTGCTTTATGTGAAAGCATGCACTGCTAATGCAGTGTAATATAATATGTGCTGCATTCACACTGTATATTTCCTGCAGAGAGAAAACATCAAGACATCACACAGTTTTCTGTTAGTACTTTCAAGTTTGCTTGTTGATGTTGTTGTTGATGTTGATTAAGCCATGCCCTATGAGGATAGACTTAGAGAGCTAGATATGTTTAGTCTACAGAAGAGAAGGTTAAGAGGGGACATGATTGCCATGTTTAAATATTTGAAGGGATGCCATGTAGAGGGAGGAGAAGGCTTGTTTTCTGCTGCTCCAGAGACCAGGACAAAGAGCAATGGATTCAAACTGCAGGAAAGGAGATTCCACCTGAACCTCAGGAAGAACTTCCTGACAGTCAGGGCTGTCCGGCAGTGGAATATGCTGCCTCCATGGAGTGTAGTGGAGTCTCCTTCCTTGGAGGTTTTTAAGCAGAGGCTGGATGGCCATCTGTTGGGAGTGCTTTGAGGGTGTTCCTGCATGGCAGGGGTTTGGACTGGATGGCCCGTGTGGTCTCTCCCAACTCTACATTTCTATGATTCTATGATGATGTTGTTCCCCCTTCCTGCTTCTCCTTCATCTTTTGCCCCTCTGCATGTAGGGTGTGTGTTTTGACATCTATTAAGAATGGATACTTTCTCATATATTTAAAGTACTGGTATTTGTTTTCAAGTACAAAAGCGGTATGCATACATTTTGCCACTGAAAATTGCACCATTGTTCCCAGTTTGTGACAAAACTGTTAGGTTTAATTCTACACTTTTTGTTAGAAGGGTAATAACGTGTCAGCCACTGGAGTTACGGTGCCTAGCAGATTAGTTCATGAGGCTACAGTGATAATATATTTATTCATATAAGCTGTGCATTATCCCAGCAAGTAAACTGGAGAACATGGTGGCATTTGCTACTTTTAGCAGGATTTTCCCCCTCCAGGTATTTCTTAATACACGATTCAGCTAATTTGTTAAGATTCATAATGTATTCTTTTTTTGCCCTATCAGTTTACATATCACAACATGGTCTGATATAATAGAAATATTTCTGTGCTTATGGAGTTTCCTGTAGAGATGTGAAACCAGCTGAGGGGGGAAAACATCAACATTGGTAGTAATTCAGGACTCTTTTCAGACACTTCTGCTGTATCTTGAGAATCATTTAAGGAAAATAAAACATCTTTCTAGGAATATAGAAGATGTCACATTTTGTTAAATCTGAAGGACACAGGGGCTCTTTGTAGCAAGATTAGTGTGTGCCACAATATGAACTAGCTTCCACTATGCCATAAACTGTGGTATACCTATCTACTCACCCTCAGGAAGTATTTGGCAAATGTTTGTCTGATGTATTCAACATCCTTTTTACCTATGATGCATTCTGTCAAAATTTAACTTTGGAGGATTTATTCTGTGGGGTGGGGGAGATGTTACTCGCCTATAGAAAGTTGGTAAAATGACAGACTGGGTTGTGTTAACTCTCACTCAAAGGAAACCAGAACAAAATAGGTTATCATCCTTCTCTGTGATATGAGTGTGACAAATGCCTTTTTTAAATTCAGGAACACCCAAGAAGTTAAAAAAGAAGCAGCGGGTTGAACCCACATGAAGGCTTCCCTCAGCACTTCTAATGGGCTCTGAAACTCTACTTTTGTACAAGAATAACAGATCAAAATGACCACTGTGTTGTTGCATTGAATGTTAGTCCAGAAATTTGTGTTGCTGCCTTTAACAATTAAGTGTGTTGCATATCACTTAATACCTCTGAAAGCTGAAATCCATCCCTTCATTTGGACCACAATGATTCATTTCTTGTGATTCTGGGGGGGAGGAGACAGAACAAATTAAAACATCAATTTAAAAAAACTTATGATTTTTATATATATATATATATATATGCATTAAAATTACAGTGAGTAGTCCTTTTTTAAAAAAAAGTAGTTGCTTTTTAATCGAAGAGGAATTTAATACAGATAAACATCTAGAGTTTTGTCCCTTATCTGTCTAAACTGAATTGTAATCATCTAACAAACAGATTGAACTAATACTCGTGTTTGTGTGTGTGTGTACTAAATTAAGAATTTAGGTGACAAAGAAGATATGGATATCTAACTTCCAAAATTTAACATTATGAAAGAGACATTAAGGCATACATTATATGGCTGTACTACTGAATCAGTGAATCATCATGCTGACTGTGAAGTCACCAGTAGTAGGAGAATCCAGGAAATGCCAGCTTGTATCTTGCCAGGATCATCCACAGAGCCAACAGGGCGGTGGCCATGATGAATGTACAAAGGGCCTCCAAAGATAAAGAAGGAAATTGGCATAATGGGGAGCTATAGCTGGCAGCTGCTTTATTGCCTTCTTTACCCTTCTGTCTTAACACGTGAATACCTTTTAGTTTCACGATGATTGCTGAAGATAATTACCATTAGCTACAATGAAATATTTTGCTTGCACTGTAATTTAAGTATCAAAACACCCCTGCTATAAAATCATGAGGTACACCTGTTACCCTGTTTACTGTGGGTCCCATGAGGGACACCAAAGTGCGCTTTCAAAATGTCAAAAGGTGGGGAAATTAGCAAGAGCACAAGTTAGCACTGCGAGAGTCAGGGCAATGCAGACGAATCTTTTACCCAATGTCTATGGGGTCAGGCCAAGTCAAGGAGCAAACAGGATTGAAATAATAAATGTGATCTTTATTAAAATACAATCAAACGGTGTATGTAGCACACTCACACAGATAACTATAGAAAATAAAGGTTGGAGTGAGACAGAGGGATTTTTGAGAGGGATCGTTGATTTGGGTGATACTGCACCTGTCCTGAAGCCCGGGTAGATCGTTGCGGAAGTTCGTAGGTGCGTAGACTCAATACATGGGACTGAGGGGAAGGCTTGCCAAGCAAAGCGGCAGCAAGGCGGGATGGAGGTTCGGAGCGATCCGAAGAAGCTCTCAAAATCAAGGGTTTTTATATGGAGAAATGTGGCTACAGGCTATTCCGCAGTTGGGGAAAACAATGAGTTTAGGGCTGGAGATAAAGCCTCCAGAAGGTCAGAATTTAGCATGATTGAGTTAAGTCCGAATTGACAAAGGAATAGACAGTATGCAAATGCAGAGTGCTTGACAGTTGAGAATTCAGCTTGCCGAGTTGCCTGCTCGGGGCAGGGAGTTCTTTGTAAGTAGCGTGCATACATAATAGCGTGCTGGCCTGGGAGGTCTTCTAAAGTTGTGATCTGGCTATTTCTGGCCTGCCTGGGTGGGAAATGGAATGTCCAGCCATTAGTGGCCATGCCTAGTTTCGTGCTTGTCCAGGGGCCTCACAAACCCGTGGAGAGGGATGGTAGAGGAAAGCCAAATTGTTGATATCAAAATGATATCTAATGTAACTCCAAGTGCGGCTTAGGAACTGCAGTAACACACCTCCTGGAGAATCAGCCAGCATGGTATTGTCCTTTGAGCACTGGACTGGACTATGACTCTGGAGACCAGAGGTTGAATCCCTGCTCAACCACAGAAACCCACTGGGTGACTCTGGGCAGGTCGCACTCTCTTGGCCTCTGAAGGCAAAGACAAACCCCCTCTGAACAAATTTTACCAAGAAAACCCTATGATAGGGTTGCCTTAGGATCACCATAAATCAAAAACAACTGGAAGGCACTTAACAAGGACAACAAACACCTCTTGGGACAGAGATTTGGATTTGGCTAAAGTTAATGTATTCTGTCCCAGGATTTTTTTTTAAAGGAATTTTGATGTGAAGACAAATTTAGCAGGCAAATATCCTTGCCATCCTCCCTAATTCCTCAGATGATGAGTAAAGCAATTCCCACTTATGTTTTAGCTGTAGAAGCTTTTGACATGAAATATGGCCACCTTGGACCCTTTCCGCACCGGGGTATTAAAATGGTACAGAGCGACCTCTGACGGAGGTCGTCTGCACCGTGGAGTAGATTGAGGCGGACTACCTTTCGTAGTTCCGCACCTCGATCTGCTTCGAAGCGACTGGAACTGCTGGTGCGGCGTGTTTTTTAAAAACCTCTTTTAGCTCCGTTTTTAGCTTCCCCCTCCACATGCGGAAAGGGCCTTGAACATAGCATATGTAGCAACTTTGTGGACAGAGTGAGCCCTTGATGTAGTTCAAATGACAGAACCAGTTATGTTCCCATTTAACATGGACTTTTATAACTTGAAAGACTAAGGTGTGTATCTTTCTACATTTTGAAAATTAATTGGTACAGTATGTTTTCATTTATCATTGGTTCAGCCATCAGCCTTTTGCTATTGCTGTTGTATGGACTGTTGCAAAATGCAGAACTGTGTCTTGTCAGAGAAGGGCAAACTATTCAAGTGTGTGAGCTATAACAGGAAGTTTGAGGATTCCTGAAGAAATGATCACCCTTTTAGGGGCTATACTATACCGCAGTGCCCTCTTTCTTACCTACTTTGCTAATGCTGGAATGCCAAACATGCATAAGTAAGAGACCTTTGGCCTAAAGCTCTGAGGCAAATGAGTGAGTTGCATACTTTGGGCCAAACCAGACATGATCTTGATTGCATGTAAGCAATTAACATACTTGTTTAAAAAATAGCTTTGAAGAAGGGTGAGATTTGGGCTGTGGTACACGGAGACTAATGCTTCCCAGTGCAAGGGTCTCAGTGGACTTTTGTGTCAATGTGAATTGTTCTTTTAGGGGTAATCACAGCCCCAAATAGTGATTTTCATTATGTGTGTATGGGAAGAAAGCTTAAAACTCCATAGTCATTCTCCTTATTGTACTCTTGCCTTTCTTACTTTTCCTGAATGCATTGGAGCACTAAGGGGAATAAGGAAGAGGTTTTCCAAATAATAATTTATTATTGGAGAAGGATAGTGATGATTGAATCCAACATTTGGAGATGGAGAGAGGGTGCATTTCCAGGTGCACTGCACTCATGTGACTGTTAATATTCCTTTAGCTGTACAGAGACTTACCATAGTTTTTCTTGTGTGTGTGTGTGCGCACACACACGCATGCACCTTCAAATCACCTGTTGACTTAAATTGACCCCACAAGTTTCATAGGGTTTTCTTAGGCAAGGAATACTCAGAGGTGGTTTTGTCAGTTCCTTCCTCTGAAATATAGATTGGTGGGAGTCAATTCACTTTCTTCTACAGCTGCTTCTGGACTCAGATCTGGAAGGAATGGATTTGAATACTAAGGTTCCACTGCCAGATCTGTGTGAGGTCTTAATTCTTCAATTTGTAATACTGAGGAAGATATTATATATATTATATTCTTCTCTTAAGCAGTGCAGCTGCATGCTATTCAGAGTTCCAGCTGGTGGTTGTATCATAGATAGCCACTGGTGCACTAAATTCCTACAAAATGTTGCATTAAAAAAATCCCTCTGTTCACATAAGTCTCAAGTGCAACATCTTCATTTTTGCTGTTTGTGGAGCCTAATCATATTTCTGGCATTCCTGCTAGAAAGCTGCTGTATTGTCATGGCTAAAGGCTGGATGTTCCTTTGACTCTTTCCTCTGCCATCAATTCTCTATGTGGCCTTTGCAGGCCAGTCCCTCTTCAGTTTAAGCAAGATAATATTGACATAATTTTACAGGTATTGTAAGGATGTGAAGCATTTCCAATATTCAACAGTGTTCTATAAATGCAAAGTATTATTATATTTAGGGCAGGATCCACATTTCCGGGATATGTAACTTTTTGTCTCTTCTGTGTTTAATAGCTTCCAAGAGAGATTGCATAGAAAAATTTGGCCCGAAGACTATAGAACGGATTACCAAAGATGATGATGCCATCTGCACCACTGAATACTCTCGCATTGTGCCCTTAGAGAATGGAGAGGTGAGCTCTTTGGTTTTGTTTGCGTTTTGGCCTGGTAAGTCCACATTCTGTATTTAAAATGACATATCTAGATGACACTGATTTTGTCAGTTGTGATATTGTTGGGTGAGAAATATAGGTTTGATCTTTTATGGATTTTGCCAGTATTGTTTCTGAGAGTGCAGTGTGCAATTCAATAGCTGTATGGAATTTGAGTCTTGATTCAGATCCTTTGGGGTTGTATGGTAACCTTGGCCAAGCCATTCCCCATTTACAGAATGGGATATTATTGTATAATTAAGGGTCATTTTTATGAGAATATAAATGAGCGTGTTGTTGTGAAAATCACTGAGACAAAGACTGAAAAGCAGTTGACGACAGACAGTGAGGAGAGAATGCCATGAAGTCTTGAACTAGATAATCAATACTGGAAGTGTGTAGAACATCTATAAACCATTGGTAGGACTGGCCAGCCTTTTGTTTCAGAGCCTTCTTTAAGCACCAGCGGTGTCAATTCAAAGTATGGCTTTTCTACAGTGGCAAGAGGTAGATAATACTTTAAATAGATGAATGATAAGAATATTTAGATTCCAAATTCTGTACCATCTGTTTCCATACAAGAGCAAAGAAATAATGAATGCTAGACTGGTATGCCTTTCTCTTAGAAGATAAGCAAGTTCTTGCCCCTTTGGGCCCAGTGAACGTTACCTTTTAAATATTTGTTAAGTTATCGAAAGCTGATAGTAGGCTGTGGGATGTCGCGCCTGGGAAACACTGGTGCATCCTGTTGCTAAATTCTGCTATAATCTTGAGTCATGCTAACGGAACTGTTCCAGCTGTGCAGATACTGCATTCCAGCAGATGAACTCTGCTGGGATTGTTAAAGGGTTGCAGTGGGGTGTAAAAGAGTTTATTCAACCATAGATGTGTGCTTGTTCAGAAAGCAAATGTTCTCCTTTGGGCAGGAAAGGAGAAACCTTATTAAGAGGACCAACATCTGCAAATTGAAAGAAATACAGAATTTTTTGGTTAATTTAGCAAAATAAATCTCCCATATTTACTGAGCTACTCTTGTTTTGACTGGGTTTGCAGTTTCCTATATCTCGCAATTGTTCTCTGAGAAATGCCATTAAATTAAGAAAGAAACAGTAAGATTTTAAGTAATTTTAACTCCAATCACTTCAAAAATTTCTTGATTTGGCTGCTTATTGTGTATTATTTCATAGCCAGACAAGGATAGTTCCAAGATAAATTCTCTTTTCCATTTCATTTATTTTAATTGGTGTTGGAGGAGGGAGGTCTCCAGGTGTTCTGTTATCTTCAGATGTAATTCATGGGCCAAGCTGAGAGGAGTAGCCATGATTTGTGCTTCCATATTTCAGAGCATTGAGTCTTTTCTCACATTGGTTCCTGCATATCATCAGCAGGGACCTGTCCTCAGTAGTAAAGCTGACAAAAACTGTAAGGACAAGCATGAACCAGTATTTTTGCTCATGGAAAGTCCAGGACTTTCTTCCCAAAATAGCATCTGAACAACAATGGTTGCTTTGTGCTTGCCACTTCCTTATCCTTATAGAGTTATGCCTTCCAAGATTTTAAGGCAATATATATTTTTGTAAATGGAAGAAGGCTAACAGGACAAAGTTCAGCATTGCACTTAAACTGGGCATAATTTGTATTAAATGTGTGATGCTGATAATGGAATTGAAGGTTTAATTGGTTTTTTTTAATGATCCTTGAAATGTTGTACGTTAGGTTGAATCCAGGCTTAGTTCGTTGAACTCAGTTCCCTTTAAATTGAGACTTATCCCATTGATTTCAATGAGAACAAAGTCCAACCTGTGGTCAGTGTCAGGCGACTTCATTTTTTATGCCAGCTGTTGTTGGACAACATATTTTCTTCTGTTTGTTTCTGTGTCACTTCTTTTTCCCCTTGGATGTGGAAGTCAAAATAAGTATGATTTAAGCAATCACTAAGTTCCTGTGATAAGAATATTGAACTTGGATCTGGGAAACATTTCACATTCCAAGTGAGGCTCAAACTCAATGCATGAACTTGACCAAGTCATTATCTTTCATTATTAATTACCTGTGTATACAGTGGAAATAGTTGTGACTTACCTTCTCCCAGGAAGAATGAAATTCAGAAATATTTTTTACCTACTCTGAGTATATAAACTCCAGAAAGGAGTTGAAGTGGACTAAAGAAGTAGACTGGAAGTAGTTATAGAATGGTATTGCTCAGTTGCTTCAGGGAATCATTTCTCCAAACTGAAGAATGTAGAACTTCTACCCACCTGAAAAACCTGTCCTCACTCTGTCTGTTCTCCTGCAGATTGTAGTCTCCTTGGTGAATGGTCGTCCAGGAGCCATGAACTTCTCCTATTCCCCTCTCCTGAGGAATTTCACCAAAGCCACTAACATTCGATTGCGTTTCCTGAGGACTAATACCTTACTTGGCCATTTAATGGGAAAGGCATTAAGAGATCCTACTGTAACCAGGAGGGTAAGATACTTCTATATTTCTCTCAACCATTAGTCTCATTACTTGTGTGGGAGCTGTAGCTTTTGGATACAGCTGAGAGATGAATAAACTTATGTGACCATTTGCCTTGGAAGGATGCCACCCCTGCTCTGCAAGACAGGAAACCATGAATGCCTTAAGGCCTTTATAAATTCCTGATCAGGCCTGGTGGGAAGCTGTTTGTCAATCCTGTTATCAGATTAGATTTATTAATGTTATTTTATTTTTAAAAGGTTATACTGTTCAAAAATAGATCTAAAGAATAAAAGCAAAATAAACGCATTGATAACCAAAGTGGATTGGAGAACATATTCTTGAGTGACTTACATTTAAATCTTATGCTACTCATTTACACACAAGAGTGAACATATATTATGCTCTGTTACAATTGTACAGGCGTGTATATATAATGAGATCAATACCATGGCTTTTGATATGGTATCAGTTTACAGCAAGCAATAAATGCAGTAAAATAGAAATTCTCCATTCCCACTAGTAAGAATTCAACAAATTAACAACTGCAGAGTAAGTAGTCAAAAACAGCAGATAAAAATTATTAAAAGGATGTTAAAGTTGCATCATGAATTGTGTCTCTGTTTGGAAGTGATATGCAGATAGCATGTTGATATATTTAGAGTCTGTCTGTTCTACTGCTGCATTAGAATTGTGGCTGTTTTATGTGTTTGCATTTTATAAGGCTTATTCATCTGTAAAAAGGAAGGCATGATCTCTTAAACTTGTGTGCTTGGTTAAGGAGTATTCTAACACAAACAGATTTTTTTTTAAAAAAATCCAATGCTGTAGCCAGCCGGTGAGCCTTGATTCCAATCCCAGTCAACAACCACCAATTGTTTTTATGGGACAATGAAAGGTCCTTCCTTCTCACGTCATAAAAAGACAAGAAGACCCCTACCATCATGCCAAGAGCCACGTTCCTCAACTTGGTTTTGTTTGTCCCATTTCCACTGCTGATCAATTTCAGTGGGTACCACCAGGGTCTCATACAAGGAGCCTTCTCTCTTCTCGCTTTCACTGTAGCATCTCCCACAACCCTGTCGTAACATCAGAAGCAGCTCTTGACATTGTGGTTAAGATGGTAGAGAGAGGATATCAATTAATGAGAACTTTGAACATGGTCCTAACATGAGTACCTTCTGCCTGAATTCCAGCGGGAAAAGAGTCAGGGTGGAAAAAGTGGTTTCCCTGAAGAGAATGGGTTTCTCTGAGGAGCATTTGATTGGAATGTCATAGGACTTTTAAGAGGTATTTTCAGGGAAAGAGAGCATGTGGGTTGAGGAGGGTCCCTGTAATCTGTTTGTAGCAATTCTCAGTTGTCACTCTGTGTTATGTAGCCTCTTCCCTTCTGCAATAATCAGCTCATGACCTTTCTTTTTTTTAAAAAAGTTATTTTTTTATTAAATTAAAAAACAGCACAATCCATACATATAAAACAACAGAACAACAAAAAAATACATCCATGCAAACATAGACATCTCCAAATAACTAAAACAAATGCTAACAAAACATAACTAAGATTGGTTGCCGCCCTTGTTCTGAACAGTTCATATTATTTGTGTAAATATAGTAAATATCTACACTAATCTATGGTCATACATTTTGTCCCATAATGAATTATTGCTTATCACTTATCATTTGAATTAATTACTTAATTTTTCAAGTTCTTAATTAATAACTTAGTCTAGATTACTTTATACTAATGACCATTCATCTAAAAATAATAGTGATCTATATAAAAACAACATTTTGAAAGCTCATGACATTTCTGTGATGTCATTCCCAAGATGCATTGTGACAGTGCTATTATGACTACAGTTGCCAAGTCATTGTAGCCCTCTAATATCAAGCCACACACTTAACGTACTGTAAGTGTTGGCGGTTACCAAGCAGGGCAAAATAGCAATAGCAATAGAAGTTACATTTCTATACTGCTTATCAGTGTGAAGCACTCCTTAGGCGGTTTACAATGTGTTTAGCTAATTGCCCCCAACAAACTGAGTACTCATTTTACTGACCAATGGAAGGCTGAGTCAACCTGGAGCTCTGCAGGATTGAACTCACAATGTTGTGGCTGCAGTACCAGCATTTAACAACTGCCTTACCGGGGCTCCTTTCGTGCTATCAGGGCTCCAAAACTCCTGATGCCTCCCTGTTCTGCCTATAGAAAATTGTTGCTTAAGAACAATTTCTACGTTTGCCTTCAAATGTTTTCTGTTTCCATCCTCCTATGCTGAAATGACCATTGAAGAGGGAGTTTTAGAGTTGAAATATGAAAGATCTGGAGGGCACCAGACGGGAAAGGCTGCCATTGCAGATGAGTCAAATGTAAAACTGAAACTATTTCGCTGGAATTAGTTGAATTCTTGTGATGGTTCTTTTTCCATTGTAAGTGGGAGAAAACTTGGGACATTTTCTGCAAAGTGATAAAGTGAAACTGTGTTCTGATCTCCTAGTATTACTACAGTATCAAAGATATCAGCATTGGAGGACGATGTGTATGCCATGGTCACGCTGACGTCTGTGATGCCAAGGATCCTTCAGACCCTTATAGGTAAGAATTATCCATATAAATATTAAAAAAATAAAAAAGAAATATTAAATGAAAATATTGAAAAATAGCAGGTGTGGACAGATGACATTTAAAGTATTAACTTTAATAGCAAATTGGGTGCTGTGTTGGGAAGATGGATCTAGACTGTAGCTTTCCACTGAAATTTGAACAAAGACAGTGGCTCACCTACCACTAAAATGTGTTTTAAATCAAATGGCTTAACTCATGGATTATGCAGTCCTCCAGATGTTGGTGGATTACAGTTTCCAGCAGGCATAACTAGCCATAGTGAAGTAGCATAGAAGTTGCAGTTCAACATCTGCACAATGCCCAACCTGGCTTAAAAAACAACCAAGCTATCCAGGAGCCATTCAGAATAGTGGTCAGTTAATTTTCATTGCAACATCATAATCACTTTTTGACCTTCCGTAAGAAAACTATTTTCTTAGACTTTCAACATAATTAACAACACTGCTTGAATAAAGAAGACAACATGCCAACTACCATTTAGGGTGATTCTGTTCAGTGTTCATCCCAATTCTGAAACTTAGAGAATTGGTTTCATTATGTGTAAAGACATGGATTCCAAGGCAGGATGCCATTAGGATGGTCATCCTGACTGTCCAGAGCAAAAGTTAACTGTTTGCCACATGATTACCATCTTTATCTCGCTAAGTGTATATCCATTACATATTGGTCATCTTAAGTTCTCTGTAGATTGATCAGCGATGCGTTGGCATTTGAAAATTCTGTACCTCCAACATTGTCTGTGTGATCTTGAACAAAAATATTTTCCTTTGCAGACATCTTCAGTTTCACAATTTTCATTAGTAACTGATAGAATTAGTATCAGCAATTACATTCTTGCCATCATCATCATCATCATCATCATCATCATCATCATCATCATCATCATCATCATTTCTTTTCATTTATAACCTGCCTTTTCCCCAAAATTGGGATTCTAGGTGGCTTTCATTGCTCTGGTCTTTCATTTGCATTTGTCTTCTTCATGAGAGACAGAGAGATTATGTTTCATTTACCTGCTTATATATTTTGCTCAATAAACATTAATTCTTGGGTTTGAATCACATATGCCTAGCAATATGACTCACTGAACTCAGTGGGACTTACTTCTTAGTAGACATGCCTAGGGTTGTGCTGTTATTGCCTAAAAGTGACACAAAGATTGCCTAGATTTCTGCAATGTTGTTCCCTAGGAGAAAGAAATTTTGCAAAACCAACAGAAAAAGTTTTCTGTAGCTATTTTTAACTGTCATAATACCTCATCACAGAACCTTTAAAGCTTGTGACCAAGCTGAAACAAAGCCAAGACTTTCCTCCTGGAGGCCCAGAAAAGCAACTAGGTTTCAGTCCCTGGCCCTTGTCGTGTCTGGATTTTTAGACACTCTTATAAGAAACCGCTCATATCTCTGATCCCTTGAATTTGCAGAAGATAACAAGAATGGAAAATGTTTTCTTCTTGAGTTTGGAAAATATGAGTGAGGGACTGATTTAGCTAGAGAATCATTTGCTCTTTAGGTGCTGATGATGTAATTCCCCCTGCTTACTCCACTTCTCCCAAAACAACAGGAGTTTTGCTCTCCTTTCTGCTCTTTATGTACACAGCTGTCTGATATCTATTTAGGTATTTCATTTAATATCATGTGCCTAGACTGTGAAAAGAACAGCAGTTCATGACATGTTGAAAGCTGCAGTCATAGCCTGTCAGAACTCAGAACTGTTTAGTCATAGGTTTAGCCAACTCATTTATTTGGTTTATAGCAGACTAAACATCATTTGGAGCAGGAGAGATTGGGAGATTGGATCATTCCCTTTCTTATGGGGCAGCAGGGAGGTAGGAGGGTATTTTGAATAGAAATTAGCTTTTTAAAAACAAAGCACTTCCTCGAAAAGTCCAGTATTTCCACAGTAAGCTTCTCAAGTCAAGCCAACTGTGTGTATTTCCAAGGTCTGTGAATCTTCATTATCTGGCTATTGGGGGTATTTGTGGAATCTTTCCTGATACTGAGAGTGAGAGAGAATGCAGCTGTAATGTTTCCAATCTTTTATATGGAAGCTACCTGTGAGATTGCAAGTTCCTCCTTTTGAGCCCCTTCAATCTCCTGTGTTAATCTCTACCCCCCAGTAACCTTAAAACATCTAAACATATCATCATGATCAGTTTTATTGCATATAATGAGAGATTCCTCATTTTACGTGGAGGGACTGTTAGAAAATAAGTTGACCAAATCAATCTGGAAAATGGAAAAACACCTATTTTTTTCCTTTTTCCCTCCAAGGACATATTTTATTTTTTTCAGTGAGCATATTAACAATTTGGAGGAACATAGAAAAAAAAACTATGATGAAGGTGTTTTTTCTTTTCCATTTTGGAGGCGGTGAAACACTTTTCAAGATATGATATTACTCACTCAGAACACTAGAAACTGCACAGTATGAAGATCTGGATGCAAAACAGTCTACGGAATTGGAGACTGATAATGCCTATCTGTACACTAAACACATATGACACTCCTGTCAAGGTTGCATATCTGTACGTTCCAGTTGCTGCCAGCTTTGTGAAAGAAGAATTCTGAGGGCTCCTTCATTGCAATACTACAGTAAGATACTTTGGGAGTCGATATGAAAATACATACTCTGTATATTTCAGTTTTCACTAAAATTAAATGTTCTTCCCCAGGGCTTCAATATTTGCAGAACTTTCCATCTTTAATCCTATGTGCAATCATCAGCAATAGTTCTTAAATTTCAAAATCTTTTCTCATCAGATTTACTCCATTAATTATACAGGGGACTATGTCTGCCAGCACATTACACATTTACTCGTCTTGGCTTCTGCCAGATCCTACTTTTCATAGACATTAACAGTTGTTGCCATTAGCCAGGGTGTCGCTTTTGAAAATCCCTGTTTAACTAAAGGCAGCTATATGACATCTGAACCTCCAGACCTAAATAGCATATACTAGGCAGGTGAAGAGGGATCTGTCTTTCTGCTGTGGACCAGTATTGTAAAGGTATAGAGATCAAGTGTGTTATGTAGAGAAGAGATCTGATGTTCTTTTCCTCGTTGGTTGTGCACCAAGTTCCCAAGAGCTCTGAAAAAGTGAGAATGGTTATTCAGTCTGTCTTTGCTGCCAGAAATAAAATATTGCTTTTGTCTGGTCTTATCCAGCACATTCTGCTGGAGTCCCACATGAGCTGGAGAGAAGGAAACTTCTAGCCTTCTTAGTATGTCATGGCCTTCTGCATGTTTTTGAAGCAGGAACAGGAGTAAATCTCACCTGTTTTCTAAAAGAATACTGAGACAGTAATGCCATGCCTCTCCAAATATTGTACCCTAGGAGTGAGTGATGATACACCCATGGTACTGAGTATGTGGGCAGATGAATGCTATGGAAAGGAATTATGACAGTGGCAGGACATCTGTTAGTGTACATGTACACCATAAGGTTTCTGGTAGGACATTTCATGGTGCAGTTTGGCAAAATAGTGAATTTACAGGCCCAAGCTGTTCTTATAAACACTTTCCAGAGATGACTGAAATTAATCTACAGAGCTAGGGTCTTATGTCGTGATGAGGAACATCTCACTAAATATATAGAACCAGTCAGAGCAGGATTAGTTGCTTAATCCCATTTTGGAAGAAAGGCAGGATACAAATCAGATCAACTGATCAATGTTTTTCTAACCATTTAACACATCTATAAAGGTCAGTGCTGCAGACTTCCTGTTCAAGGCAATGAGTAGCAGTTCCATGTAGTGATTAGAACTTTGATTTTGGAAATTAAGTTTGTTGATGGTAGAACATCACATATGAGGAACCCATTTGGTATGTTGTTGTTATCATTGTTATATTTATTTATATCCCACCTTTTACCTAGTCTGGGACTCAAGGTGGCTTGTGACAGTTGAAAGAAACAAAGCTAAAAATTTACCTTATGTAGAAGTTAAAAATTTAATTAAACTGTCAATAAAATTTTAACCAATTGAAACATAGCCATTAAAAAACAACAAATAGAGAATATAGCCCATTATGCAAGTCCTTCTCCTTGGCCAGTCAGTCGTGAGAGGCCTGATGAAACAAAAAAGTCTTCACCTACCTGTGGAAAGATGGCAAGGAGGATGCTAGTCTACTTTGTCTAGGAAGGTAGTTTCAGAACTTGAGAGCAGCCACCAAGAGGGTCTTCTCCCTTGTTCTCACCTTCTATATCTATGAGGGGTGCAGAACAGAGAGGAAGCCCTCCCCAGAAGACCTTAAAACACTGGCAGACTCATATAGGAAAATATAGACTTTTCAGATAATCTGTACATTTACCATCGCATTTGAATTAGTCATTGTAAACATATCCCCTCCTCCAGTTACTGCTGTGAAGTTCTGAAGAACTAAGTCTTTTCCAGACACAATCAGAATTCCAGGGTATATTTTGTAGCTTTCTCAGTGCCCAACAAGTAAGTCTGAAAAATAGTTATTCATACCTCTGAAGTATATTCATTTAATTTTTAATAATGTATTTCTCCACAGGGATCATGCTGAATAGAAAATATAGGCTAGACAGAGGAAAATGGGCAACTCAGGGCTATGGAAATATCCATGTGATTGCTTACACCGAATATGTATAATATGAACGTTATTTACGATGAAGTGTTTAAAAAAGGTTTCAAATGGATATAGAAAATTATTCCATGTTTGTGCTTGGAATCTATCTGGACTGAAATACAAAGTTCTTTTCTGATGCTGAAATCCAAATGCATGGGGGTAAAAATGTAATGACCAAATTGGATGGTTTTTTTTTTAATTCTTGATGGAATTCCAACATTTGTTGCCTAATTGCCAACATTATGACCATATCTCATATTTTAGCCTAGTAGCTATTTTTCCCAGACATTTCTGCCTGACTATTGATTTTCTAGATGTCTGTGGCCTTGTTAGTTTAAGAGTTCAGGATAAGATACCCAGTTGATTGTACAGCCTCTTAGCAGTCTTGAACTGAAAGGCCACGTGTATTAAACAGGACTGAAGGAACAGTATGTCTCTGCTGCCAGAACTGTGACTTTATTTTTGTGCAGCCATTTTGTGGTGGCATCAGGCCAATATGGAGTTTGTTTTTTAAAAAATTGAAAATAAAGAGCATGCTTGTATGTATTTGTGATTTTGCCATTCTACAACAGAATCATTTAAAGAAGTCATTGAGCTGATTTGCTCTGATATTCCAGCAATGCTTGGATGGGTTTAATATCAGTATTCCATAATAAAGCAGCTGCACCAGACATAAAGACTTTTGATAAGGGAGATGTTGCTGTACCTGAAAGATGAGAAGCATTTGAAGCAAAATTCCAGGTCTAGTCAAAGTTGGCAAGAGTTCTAATCATGACTGTAATAGAACCTAGAAGTTACTATCTATGTATTTTATCTTCACGAATGTGTTTGATTATATTGTGAAAACTGATGTTCCTTTGCACTTTATTCATGCACACATAGGCAGAGAAAAATATGTGGATAAATTGTTCTATGCATATACTGCCTGGACATATTAAAATGGGATAGACGGGAGGGAGAGAAGGAGAGGGAGTTGTAAAAATACGTAAGGATATACTTGTTCATTTTTGCTTGATTTTTTCCTATCCCACTGCTGTTCTGGAATTCGTCACAGCCGGATCCCTTGAGTGCAATGTGCCCTATCTAGTGATGATGAGGGCACTCCTGATTCCAAACAGCCTTCCTGCAGAACCAGAACCAGAATAGCAAAGTTATTTTGGTGCTTTTCCTCCCTCTTGCCAATGTGATTTCTGTGTACTCGAAACCCACCTGGTTGCACAGATCAGTTTAGAGTAATTGTAACAGAAGAACTTGTTGTTGTTGTTCTTCCTCTGTATTTACCTTTAACAATTTATTGTAAAATAAGCACATGTAAACAAAAATAGAAACCAGAAGAAAAAAAATAAGAACAAATGTAATCACCAAATTTATTGTTCAAAAAACTGAAGGTGCTCTATTATTCAGTAAAATCATTTTCAAACAGTGAGTTTTCTTTAGCTCTTGCATAGTAGATTCACTCACCATGATTACTGTATCACGAAGTTTATAAAATCATACAGAATGTGGAAAGAAAACCTCTGTGTTGTAATATTATTGACGCTTGCTATGCTCAACAAACAACTCTGAATTCTTCTCTTCAGCATGATCTCTGATATGATTAAAAAGAATTTTAAATAGATCCACTGCAAGTTTATACCCTGTCTGTTTTAGACTACAGTATCTAGCATCAAATTCTGATTGAATTTAATCTTGACACAATACCAAATATTTTGATATAGTGTGCCGCTGATAACATCGCGTCAGCGCTTGTCATTGTTTGTTGAATATATTTTTTTATCTTATCTGGGGTAAGGCATCATTGGTACAATGTTTAAAAGTTGTTGCCTTTCAGATTCATCACTATTGAACAGCCCCAATGTTGTTTGTATCTATAACCCACTATCAGCAAATCTTTATTTGTTATTTTATCTCTTCCCTACATGTTTTGAAATATTTGATCATTCTTCCTCCATCATTCTTTGATTTGTTGTTGCTGTGTGCCTTCAAATCATTTCCAACTTATGGCGACCCTAAGGTGAATCTATCATGAGGTTTTCTGAGGCTGAGAGTATGATAACCTATATCTTATCTGTCAGCCCTTTACTTGACCTATTTAGATAATAATTCTGAATAACACTTAATTTCCTCAGAGGTCCCAAGCACCAACTGCAGATATTTCTGAAAAAGTTGAAAGCATGACATAGGTGTCACTCTAGACTTCTTCTTCAAATACTGAAATGAGCACACTGAGATGTCTTCTAAAAATCTTCTTCCTCTTCCTTTATTTTTGACAGGACATTCCCTTCCCATTCAGGAATGTCACCTAAATTGGTCATTTGATTTACTTCTTCTTTATATTTCTTCATCACAAGATAGAACCAGTGTGGTATAGTGGTTTGAGCATTGGGCTATGACTCTGGAGATAAAGGTTCAAATCCCTTCTCAGCTGCAGAAACCCACAGGGCAACCTTAGGCAAATCATGTTCTCTCATCTTTAGGGGTAGGCAAAAGCAAACCCCCTCTGAACAAACTGTGCCAAGAAAACACTGAAAGATTTGCTTTAGGGTCACCATAAGTTGGAAAGGACTTAAAGGCACACAGCAACAACAAAGAGAGGGAAATATTCCTGGAGAAATTAGTCATGTATCCATGAATCTGAAAAACACATTGAAATTGATATCTCCTCTCTCTTGATACCATAGTGTAGAGGGTGGTCAACTGTGAAAAGATAAGGGGTTGTATCAACCCCGTAGGAGACCTTAAATCTTTCTTCCAGCCCCACAGGAGACCTTGAGGCCTTCTTTAACAACAGGAAGTGAGTGAAAATCATTCACTTTCTGTTTCAAAAAAGGCCTGAGTTAACCCATGATGGGCTCAAAATGCCCTCTGGAGGGGATTTAGAGCCAAAGAATTGAAAATTTTAGCAAAAATTTGTCTGACCCCTTGGAACCACAAAGTGGCTCTGGAGGCTTTATATTTCCTGTGGAGTACACTTTGCTCACCTTTTCCAGTTGGGCGATCTAACAATATGTGTTCATAAAGTTCCATTCCACTTTTGTTGATCCAGTGCCTGGATTTTGTTTCTTTGTTTGTTTATGTTTAAAGAAAAAATGCAGGCATATGCTCACAGATGTCCTGGAAACAAAGAAGATGCCATTTCTGTTATGCACGTCTCCTTTATTTCTCCTTTCATGCAAGGGACATGACTTTCTCACTTGTTGGAGGACAGGACAGGAATTCTTTGTAACAAGGGATAGCCATCTGCAGTGGAAACTGTTTGTTGGAAGCTGCAGATACATAGTTCATGGATTTGAAAAGTTCCATGCTGATTGCTGTTGTAAGCTAGTTACAGAAACGATTTCCTCTGGATTACCTTTTTCATATTTCCTAATTATCTCTCATCGGGAACTTAGAACCTTCAACAGTGGTGTTCGGTTTTCCTTTATGTTTCCTCATGTATGAGCAAACATCAGGGATCGAATGGACTCATTTTAGTAATTATTTTGCCAGCAGTGAAATCTGTTACAGGCTTAATCTTAGTTGTTATTGTCACTATTAGTGAGTTTGTTGTACTAGCCAAGTATCATGACAAAATTAATATTAGCCACTTTTTTGAGAGGAAAAATTTGACTTGAACCTTCTTACTTCAAAAATTAGAAATTTAGTTCATCAACTAAAGGGGTCAAAAAGAACTTAAATCTGGCATCCCTCAGGGTGCCATCCTGTCCCCAATGCTATTTAACATCTACATGAAACCGCTGGGAGAGATCATCAGGAGGCATGGAGCAAGGTGCTATCAGTATGCTGATGACACCCAGATATATCTCTCCATGCCTCAGATAAAAGCATCAACTAAGGATGGCATCTCACCTCTAAATGAATGCCTAGAAGCAGTAATGGACTGGATGAGGAAAAACAGACTGAAGCTGAATCCAGATAAGACGGAGGTACTTGCTGTTAAGGACCCCAGCCCAGGTATAGAGGTTTGTCAACCAGTTCTAGACGGGGTCACACTTCCCCTGAAAGACTGTGTCCGCAGCTTGGGGGTGCTCCTGGACTCGCCACTTCAGATGACAGCTCAAATTGATGTGGCAGCCAGGAGTGCCTGCTATCAGCTTCGGCTGATATGCCAGCTGCGCCCCTTCCTGGACTTGGAACACCTAAAAACAGTGGTACATGCACTGGTAACTTCACGGCTTGACTTCTGCAATGCGCTCTACATAGGGCTATCCATGTGCTTAGTCGGGAAACTTCAATTAATTCAGAACATGGCAGCCAGGTTGGTCATCGGAAGATCTAAAACTGACCACATAACACCTATCTGAAGTCTTTACACTGGCTGCCTATTAGTTTCCGGGCACAGTACAAGGTGTTGGTTTTTACCTTTAAAGCCCTTCATGGCTTGGGGCCAGCCTACCTGCGGGATCGCCTTCTCCCATATAATCCGCCCCGCACACTGAGGTCCTCTGGGAGGAATTTACTGCAGCCAATCAGAACTAGCCTGGCTGCAGTTACCCAGAGGACCTTTTCTTCTGTCGCTCCTAAGTTATGGAATGGCCTGCCGGAGGAGACCCGGCACATTACCAGTCTTGACTGCTTTAAAAAAGCAGTCAAGACGGTTCTCTTCCGACAGGCCTTCCCAGATTAGTGTTCCACCGCCTCTCATCATTTGTCTCTTTGTTTTAATCTTGGTTTTAATTTGTTTTAATAACTAATGTGTTTTAGGGGGATAGAAGGGTTGCTGGGTGGCGAGGATGGGGTACATTTTAATGTTTTAATGTATTTGTATATTTTTGTAATGCCGCCTTGATCCATTGGGAGAGGCGGGATAGAAATAGATATTATTATTATTATTATTATTATTATTATTATTATTATTATTAACTGAGTTTGATTTATTTAAGGTACAGCAGACTATCAATTCACCCTTTTTCAGATTCTGAAAAATGCTGCTAATTTCCCACATTTTGTCTGTTTTCAGAAATTACACATTATTACTAGCCTGTCAAGCAACTCCATCAGTTGCTCCATACTTTATTAACCATAGTAACAAGTCAATATTCTGGGAACAAGAACCATGCAAGTACAGTGCTCCTGCCATATATGCAGGGGTTTCATTCTAGGAACCCCCATGTAAAACAAAAAACACTAAGCATCCCATCCCATTATATTGATATTTACAGTATGAAAAGCAAACTGTCTTTAAATTGAATATTATTGTATTCAGGCGTCTGGCAGTGCAACAATCAGAATCTGTTTTGTATTTGTATTAGATAGCATCTGGATTAACTTAAAGTAGTTGCTCTTGTGTTGTTGTTGTTGTGTGCCTTCAAGTTGTTTCCTATTTATGGTGACCCTAAGGCAACCTAAGGTTTTTCTGGGACTGAGAGTATGTGATGCACTCAAGGTCAGCCAGTGAGTTTCCATGGCGGAGCAGGAAATCAAAACTCTGATCTTCCAGGTCATAATCCAACACTCAAACCACTACACTTACTACACTTAAAATAAATTAAATTTAGCATATTTAATGTGTTCAACTCACGGTTTCTTAAGTTTGATTTATTGAAGCTCATTAACTGAAACTCCAAAGACTTTAATAATGTTAGAATAACTCACTTTATATGTATATTGACTGCTTGAAAGCCAGTTGATTTGCTTGTAATAATTTTAGGCAAAATAGGCAAAGATTAGCACTTGTGAAAAAACATATAGGAAGTTTGTACTTGATGCTCAGCCAACATCTCAGTCCCAGGACTGTCTGTGGATCCTCAGATGTTGCTATAGCAGGTCTGGGCCTATTCAGCTATCTGTCTGAAAGGGTAATGGAACTGAAGAATCTCAAATGGCACCTTCAGCCTTTTGAAGCATTTCACTTAGTAGCAGCTACATTGAGGAATGTTCCTAAGTGGAACAGTTAAAGAATTGAACATCTACTTTAATGCATTGTGTATATATTTCATCACCAAAATATGTAAACGCTGTAACAAGTAGGTTGGTAATTCATTACACAGATTGCTTGACATATGAAGTGTTGTATAGCTGTAGTGATGGTGGGCAGGCTAGAGGTTTTGGCTGTCTCCACCAGCAGAATAAACAAAAAGGGTATCTATTTCTGAGTTGTTCAAGAAATTAATTTTTAGATAGAAAGGTAAGAGAAGTATGGAGATTCACCGTGGGTGCATTAGAAGCTGACTTATACCAGACCAAACTATTTGCCCATCTAGGTTACTACTGCCTACTTGGTATTACCATTGCTTTCCAAGATCTCAGCCACTGAAAGGTATTCTACCTCACCTGCTGCTACCTTTTAATTTGATATGCCAGGGCCTGAATGCAGGCTCACAAAACTTAGAGTTTGACACTGACCCATGGTCTTTTCTTTCCAAGTGAGCTTTTAAAGGTGCCATAGAATGTAAAGGAAGCCAAGGAAATGTGATACGTCACTACTAAGCAGCCCTAGGCCCTTTTCACATTGAGGCTTCTCGCGCGAGCGGGGGAGGGCGGCTCACGTGAGCAGGCTCTTCCGGGAGGCTGCCGTTTCCCCCTCCTTCCTTCCGCAGGCGAAGGAACTAGGGGGAAGAGGCAGCCTCGCGCGAGCTGCCCTCCCCGCGGGCGAAGCAGGAGGCTGTGCGTCCGTCCCCCTGTGCGTGCGTGAAGCAGGAGGCTGTGCGTCCGTCCCCCCGCGGGCGCGAAGCAGGAGGCTGTGCGTCCGTCCCCCCCACGTGCGCGAAGCAGGAGGCTGTGCGTCCGTCCCCCCCCACGCGCACGCGAAGCAGGAGGCTGTGCGTCCGTCCCCCCCGCGCGAAGCAGGAGGCTGTGCGTCCGTTCTCCCCTGCGCGCGCGCGAAGCAGGAGGCTGTGCGTCCACCCCCCCACGCGCGCGCGCGAAGCAGGAGGCTGTCGCGTCCGTTGCGCTAGCGCCCCGCCCCTTCCTTCCGCAGGGGCAGAGGGAAGGAAGCGCGACCTGGCCGCCTCCCCGACGCTCCGCACAGGAGGTAAGGGCGCGTGGGCGCCGGGAGCGTTGCGCGAGCGTGGGTGATTTTCGCTTTGAGGCAAAAATAAAAAAACCCGCGATCGTGCCGCTGCAGCCCCGTGAGTGCGGCGGAAGTGGGAGTGCGTCGTGCAGAGCAACACTCCCACTCCCGCGAGGCTCACGGGGCTGTCGCGCGACAGAAAGCCCGTGCGAAAAGGGCCCTAGTGTGCCTTCTTCGCTTTAACAAATCTTACCAGCCACTTTCTTAATATTTTCAGAATCTTAACTGTAATCAAAATGGGTAGAAACCTTATAACTTTTACAGAAGAAACAATCTGAGAAACTCCAGAACCCTAGAGTTTTATGACCTTGCTTATGCAACTCCAATGAGTAGGAGATTCTAGTATTGCTAATTCTTCTTTTTTTTTCCAAATTATGAAACAGTTTGAAGGATACATTATGATACTTTGTATACCCAAGCCACATTGAATTCTTCCAATTTATGATCTAAATCCAGTTGGTTATCCTCACTTGAGTAAATCCACTGAATCAGTTGGATTGGGGTATTTGTTGACTCACTATTCAACAACTGAGGCAATAGGTCTGCTCTAGTTGGGACTATACCCAAAGGATTCCAGCTTACATTTCAATTTTTTTTTACTCAGTTTTTCAATTTTTCAGGGTAAGATCTATTAGATACAGTAGGACTGTATGCATGACACCATACATTGTTTGATGATGTTAGTCCTAGCCTTGCTGTTGCTCCTCTCCTTCAAGAGTCAATAGTGTAGATGTAAATTTTGAAGTGCAGGATCTGACCCTGACACCCCCAGAACCATCCCTGAGAACAATCCATACCTCTTATCATATGTATCCTGCTTTTATGATACTCAGAGGAGCTAATATTTTGATCAAAAACTCCACTATAACATAGAGACATTTAAAAAAAAAAAAAAAGGAGAACCACTAACAAAAATATCACAATTACATCCATAGGGCATGACTATAGTCCTATGCATATCTTCAAATCCAGTAAACATACAACAAAATCCAAACTCCACAAGGCAGTGATACATTTATTGAGACAACTCCAAAGCATAAAGCTTTCAAAGCTTCACTGACTTTGTCATCAGGCAAAGATATTAAAAATCACACAGGAGAAAAAAAAGGTGAAAATCTTAGAATCATTGACCTATATGCTGTCTCAGGCCATTTCCGCACTACACTCTTATAGCGCAATTATTTCACTTTCAACATCCTATGGAATCCTAGGGTTTGCAGTTTTGGAAGGGGCTAGCCAGCTGGCCGCTTCCGAAACTGCAAGCCCCAGGATTCCATAGGATGTTGGAAGTGGAATAATCACGCTATAAGAGTGTAGTGCAGAAATGACCTCAGATGTTATTCTGTTATTGGTTAAGATGATACTGGAGGATTTTGATGCAGGCAGAGCCACTCCCAATTCTGTGGCCAAGAGGGAGAACAGTCCCTGCCTGCATCGAAGTTGCCCAGTACTACCTTCACTGACAACAGAGTGATGTCTGAGCAAGAGGCCTGTGACTCTAACATTGCCGCCTTTTTTTTTCTCCTGCATGATTTTTAACATCTTGATGACAAGGCCACTGCAGCTTTGAAAGCCCGAATAATGTATTTTATACTTTATTGCTGGCCAAATAAAGGTATCACTGCTTTCTGGATTTGCAATTTTGCTATGTAAATCTTATGTACAGCTACCTGCTTGTAAGACCCGCTGAAACTCCTGACTGTAAAACAAATTGAACTTTCATAGATCCTCAGCCAGTTGAAATGCAACCTTTAGCTTTTAATTAAATTCAAATAGAGGTGCTGTCATTTAAACAGTGAAGAAGAAATGCCATCAAAGCAAAGGAAAAAAGTGTACAGGTTTTGCTTGGTTATTTTCCTCGTTCTTTGATTTCCAATATGCTAATCTGTTACCATCCACAAATACCAGGTGCTGTAGGCTATATTTCATATAAAGGACCTGGCAAAGCCACCTTTGAGTATTTCTTGCTCAAGAAAACCCTATGAAATTCATGGGGTTACCATATATCAACAGGCAACTTGAAGGCACATATATGCACACAGACATTCTGTTACAAGTTGTAGTAAAACTTGGAAGTCTCATAATTACTTCATTTGCATTGCTAAGGCAAGGGGAGTCTATCAAATACCCTGGCACTCTAGTAGATAATATCAATGCTTCTGTTCAGGAAAATGCTATAGTGTTATATTCCCCCTTCTGTATACCACAGCTGGGAAATGAAAGGCACCTGTTGAATTTTTCTGTGACTGTCCTGCCAGAAGGGTGCTGTGTAAATGATCTATAAGTGAAGACTGTGGATCCATGCAACTGATATACTAGCAAGCCTGTTTATCTTTTGCTAAAGCAACAGATGTTTGGGTTCTGAGTCATGAAATGCAGTTCATAAAAGTATATTACTTATCTTCTACGTTTTGGTATTCAAAGCCAGATTTTTACAGAGTGCATGCCTTATGTGTCTCAGTCCTTTCTCTGTTTCAGCATAGGAAAACACCAGTTCTTCTTTTCCAGTTCCATTAGCTATGATGGAAAGCCATTACAGCATGACCTTTGCTTCCTGTCTGGAAATTTCAGAAGTATGTGGTTTGGCACAGTTGGAAACAGGATGCTGCACAGTGGCGTAATCCAGTGAAACAATTCATATGTTCTTTTAATCTTGCTAGGTAAAGACATGGGCAAAGTGTGGCCCCTGAGGCTGGTTTTGTGACTGCTGACTCCAAGATTCTCCTGGGCCAACTTTTTCTTGCAAAAAGAGAGGGTGAAATTCCTCTCTTGGAAGCCTCAGGGGAAAGGTTGCCCTTTTAAATTTCTATATTTCAAAACCGGAAGTGGACTTCTAGTCACTTCCAGTTTTGTTTTGCTTTTTTCCATTTTTGGTATTTGAGATGAATCCATGTGGTCCCAGATGGCCCCAGTTTAGAAAGTTGCCCCCCTATATCTTCTCTGTTGTCCACTCCTGTACTAGGATCAGTGGTCTTTTTCTTTTATCCAATTCCCCTATTAACAATTCAGTTCTATCACCATTTCTTGGTCTGGTTCTTGCCCATACATATTCTACAATCTCTCTTAAGCTGAGCTGCGGGCTCCTGTTGCAAAGGCCCACCCTCTACAAACATCTTCTTTTCGCCATGATCTCACACAACGCTCTTTGTCTAAGAGCATGTGCTGACTGAGCTGTGTTGTTATTCTTTTCTGGTTGATTCACATTAATAACATGTAAACATGTTTCTGCAGATCCTCATTAATGTATAGAGGTTTGCAAAATTTCTTCAGGTTTTTAAGATTTCTACACTGTCTTTTCTGTTTGAATTTTGCTGAAAGAAAAAGGTAGAGGATAGTGAATTAACACAGTCAATAGGAAACTCTTTTTACATTCCTTTCAAAATATGTCTTTTGCTTTCAGTCAGTGGCTGGCTCCTAGTCCCAGTGGTAGCTGGTCATTTCCATGTCAGTGGGAAAGTGAGTCACTTTCTGTTTCATGAAGATCTTTAAAGAGCTGTCCAAGGTGCTGAATGCTATCACCAAAATAGGTTTACCATGTGGGTAGCTCCAAAGTTCAGACTAAAACCCCAAACAAATTCATACTTCTGGCATTATCAAGTCTATCAGTCACTACTGCATGCACCATTTTTCTCTTACAACCAAGAGGCATCTTGAGGGTTCCTCATAAACTGATATATAGCTTTTACTAAATGTTTGGGTGGCGGGGGGAAAGGAGCTAGCTTTTATTTTTAGGGGCCAGAAGAGAGGATAACATGAGTCACTACAGAGACCAAGAGAGTAAAGATCAAGTCACAAGGCCTCACTTCTGATGATGGTGATCATGACAATGATTTCTGGCTTGTCTGTTTATCAAAGTCATACCAAGCTTATCTTGCCATACAGAATTGAGACAATGGGAGAAGATATGGTGTTGATAAGCAACCATTGGGTGATACCAAGGCTGAATGCAATCCTTTATTATCCTTCTTAATGCCTTTCCAAAGCTGCTCATATGGGGTATTGTAGCATAGCTATCAACATATAATTGAAAGAAAATTGTCTTCCAAGTGGCTAAAAAGCTTCTATGGGTTGGATACATTCTCCTGGTGACTAGTTGTCTGTCTCTCTTCTGTGGCTTTTCATACAACCTTGCCTGTTACTAATACAATGTTTTGCCAGTGTTTCATGAACTAATGACACTGCAGCATAGTTTTGAGTGAGATTTTGAAATCATTTAAATCAATTATAAGGATGTTATTTTTTATGCTCAGTTTTTACAGTGACTAAAATTGTTTCTTTTCAGTGCACTAGGTATAAGAAAAATGCTCTAACAATGTTAATGGCAAATGTCTTGGGAATATTTATTGAATGGTGGCTAGCAATTGCCTAAGACAGCCAAACAGGTAAATACATTCCCAATTAGAGATGGAAAGGATATTTGGAAATATTCAAAAAGTGGTCAGAAATGTTTCTTGAGTGTTGAGAAATCCTGAAAAGGACAAACTTGTTCTGATACAGTTTTGCGTCTTTGCAGTTTGTGTGATATTTTTTGGGAAAAAATGCATTTGTTTTTTTTTGGGGGGGTGCAGAAAACACCATTTTCTGTGCAAAACAACAACAACAACAAAAAACTGTGGATTCTGCACAGAATAACTGCAGGTGGAAGAACATTGCTAAAACTACTCATTGCTCCTCTCAGCAACAAAACTGGGGAAGAAGTACACATTTATTCCCAATGATACCATTATTTGGCAATTAATGCTGTTCATTTGACCATTACTGCAGTCCCAGCCTAATACTTAATAAATTATTGGAACACCTTCAACATCATATATGTCTGCAAAACAGCAGTGTGGCTCATTACAGTTATACCCTGCTTTTCACTCAAAAATGTATATAATAATCAAAACTTGTCACAGAGATATAATGTAAAAATTAATCACTGTTCGATGGATGGATGTTTCCAAGTATATGATGGAGAGAGTAGCAGCAGTTATGCACCTCACAGTTCTACTTTCATGTTGTTTAACTTTCTTGCCATATTGTGGTTGGCACGTTTTTTCCTTGTGTGACTGTTGTTGAACTGTGTGTGTGTGTGTTTCTTCAAGTCACCTGTCAACTTATGGTGACCCCATGAATTTCATAGCATTTTCTTAGAGACAAAGAGTCCTCAGGTTTGGTTTTGCCCATTCTTAGCCTTCATGAAATAAAATATATAATTTGTATTCTGATGGCAGCAGGGAGAGTAGAAGCAGATGTTAGCCTGCCAGTCTTACTGCTCACTTCCAGCTGTGTTGGCAACAAACTACTGATTTTTGTGCTATCCATGCTTGATAAGAAGAATTTCCTTTTCAGAAGCAAACCATGACAAAAGGAACGCTGAGGATTACCTTCCTAGTAGAGTGGGCCAGAGAGAGATCTGATGTCTGTTAAGGTCCAGTCCTGGAGTGCTGAAAAGTTTACACTGTCTGTTACTTTAGACAGTGGCACAAGGTCCATCTTAAAAATGAGACCATAGTTCTTTCTCCCCCATTTTCTGGTTCCTGGCTTTGAATGCCGACCCAGGTGTACATTGGAAAGATATAGGTGTACATCTAAAACAGACTGTGTACCATACCTCCCTGTCTGTTCTTGATTTTTTAAAAAAGAAAATGTGTCTATTTATAAGCTGTTTAAATGAGAGAACAGTATGGGTGTGTGCCGCAGGAGGGAGAGCCATGCCTGGAGGCGGAAATGAGTAATTGCACAGATAAAAGTCAGAACATAACAAATTATTACCCATCAGCCTGACAAAACAAGCAGTATTTTTGTAGGGTGGGTACAATAGTACAGTGGAGTGCACGTTTTAGGGATGATGTCATCTTTCCTAATAAAAGAGCAGCAAGAACAAGATGTTGATTCTTGCCAGGCAGACAAAATAATGGGAAAAGTAAAATCCATTTGAAATTTCTCCTGCAAATCTCCATTAAAGTGACTGGGATTTGTAGAGTGATGCATACTTTTTGTGCACTTTCTGTTCATTTTCGTGAAGTTTGTAGAGGGGGAATTTTTAGCAGATTATGGCTCATAAGTTTTACAGAACAAATTTTCAAGCACTGTGAAGTGTAGAACTGAAGAGCAAGGCTACATTGGCTTCTTTAAAAAGGGATCTGATAGTATTTAGGAAGTTCTTTCTGATGTTTAGGTGAAATCTCTTTTCCTATAGTTTGAATCCATTGCTCCATGTCATAGTCTCTGGAGCAGCAGAAAAGAAGCTTGCTCCATCTTCAACATGACATCCCTTCAAATATTTAAACATGGCTATCATGTCACCTCTTAACATTCTTTTCATCAGGCTAAACATACCTAGCTTCCTTAGCTGTTCCTCAAAGGGCTTAGTTTCCAGACCCTTCACCATTTTGGTCACCCTCTTCTAGAAATATTCAAGCTTGTCAATATCCTCCTTGAATTGTGGTGTTCAGAACTGAGCACAGTATTCCTGGTGAGGTCTAGCCAAAGCAAAACAGAGTGGTATTATTACTTCTCTTGATCTCAAAGCTATATGCCTATTAATCTTAAGCATATTCTTGTATTCTTAGGTATTACTTAGTCTTAGCCATTATATCCTTATTTTCTAAGGAAACCAGGTGTTTACATATGTTACCTTAATTCAGCCTAGCTCTTATTACAGAGAGTAAACTCTGCATATTAAGCTGGCTTTCTATCAAACATTTTAACTAAAGTGGTCTCTGAACTCACCTATGTTAGTGAGTACAGCCAGCCAGTAGCTTCTTCTGGCATGACGTCAAAGAGTGGCCTCTTCAGTGCCGGACTCATAGGTGATGGGCCATGATGTGCTGCAGCAGCTGTCTTTTATAGCCTTCATTTATCTTCTCTTATCCACTCAGATTTTGTGATTTTAGTTCTCTAAGGGAAGCACTATTGTCTCCTCTGGCGTGGTTCCCAGGATATCTGCTGACTGAATCATGCAGCTAAAGATGAGTTATAGTGCGCTTTAACAGTCCTTTTCAACAGTGCTGGGAATGAACAGCACTATCTCTTACTCTGCCTATCTGCTGTCAAGCATGACCAAGGTATTTCTATGGAGATTAATTGCATCTGAATAGCTTGGAGTTTTTTGGGACTTTTGAGTTTTTTTGCAATTGTTGGGCTTTTCTTGTTTACTATTTCTTATAAGTGTTATGGTGTTATGCCCAGACAGTTTGCCTATCAGCTATTTTTCATGTAAAGAATGAATGCTCTTAACCCCGTAAAGTTATCATTCTTTAACAAAATATAGTATTGCCTCTTGTTTTAACTCATTTACATTTACTAATTCAGGGCCCGAAATTTGCAAAACGTATAAACCAGTCCATAACAATGTTCAAATCTTCTTGTGTGGCAGATGCGATTATGGGAAATTTCTTCTTTGTGGTCTCAGTGCCTCACACAAATGGGTTTTGAATCACAACCAGAAAGTTCTAGAACTGAGTAGCTTGACAGGGAACCCTACCCCATCCCCACTACTGTACATGTCCTAGCCCACCAAAGCTACTCTTACCTCAGTTTTTCTCTGTCTATTGTCTGTCTCTGTCAACTTTTTCTTCTTTCTTTCTTTCTTTCTTTCTTTCCTTCCTTCCTTCCTTCCTTCCTTCCTTCCTTCCTTCCTTCCTTCCTTCCTTCTTTTCCTCTTATTTCCTCCTATTTTTTTCTTATCGTTTTGTGCCTTCAAGTCATTTCCAGCTTATAGCAAACCAATGGTGAACCTATTATGAGGTTTTCTGGGGGCTGTGTGTGTGATACACTCAAAGTCACCCAGTGGGTTTCCATGGCCGAGCGAGGAATTGAACTGTGGTCTCCAGGGTTGTAGTCCAATGCTCAAACCACTACGCCATGCTGCTTCTGTTTTCTTGACTGCATTCTTATTTTTTTAAAAAAGTGGGCCCATTTCATTGCCCTGCTGATTGTATGATGGCCCCAAAATTGTTTGAGAGGAAATGTGTTATGACTGCAAGAACAAAGATTTGTCAGAAGTGTGCATGCTTCAGGTATTAGGGACAGGGGGAGACCCTTATAAGATACATCCCCTAAGACTCCTGAGCTAGTGGCCACTTGAATTGTTTCCCTACACCCACCCCTTTCCCTGTGTTTGACCATGCAGTTAGCTACTCCTGGGTTAACTTGGTTACATACTTTTTACCCAACAGGCTACAATGTGACTGTCAGCACAACACTTGTGGAGGGTCATGCGATCATTGCTGCCCAGGCTTCAACCAATTACCTTGGAAACCTGCCACTACTGACAGTGCCAATGAGTGTGAACGTAAGTTTTATATCATAAAGTTGAACTGGTTTGAGTCCTCCCTCTACCACTCTTTTTCAGTTGTTCATGCCACAGGAAGCTGCAGAAAGAAAGTGAATGTTTTTTATTTCCTTGATGGTCCATGTTGGTCTGTGTTTCATAGACAGATATGCAAGAGTCAAAGAGAACAGATGATCTCAGATGTCATTTGCTTTTTCTAGAAGCACAAGAACAGTTCCAAGCATACATTCAAAGCTTAACTAGTTGTTTACTACTAGTGGTACATCTGGTTCACCCAGTAAATTTATTGTGAGAGCTTTGAAAAGTTACTTTTGGGGCTACAACTCTCACAGTTCCCCAGAAAGCATTGGGGATGGTTCCCCAAAGTAGCTAATAGTATCTTAGGCCATTTCTGCATCTTGTCACAGTTCTGTAATGGGGATGCAATGGCAGTAGTCCATGGACTGTGCTTTTGCACAATATCATTGCAGTCCCTCTGCCAACCCATCCCCACCTGTCACAATCGCAAGATATTCACTTAACAGAAAAAATCCATTAGGCATCCGTGATTGTGGGACACATCCATCACTCCCAACTATGCTGAAGGGGTAGAAGCATGATCACACACTTCCTTCCCCAGTGCAGCACGGGAAAGAGTCTGGCTGTGCTTTGGAATGAAGGAGCGTGTCATTCATGGTCCCTTTCTCAGGGGAGCATTCCCGTCACACTCCCTTCATGGCAAAGGCACTGCCAGGACTGCGACGGGATGTTGGCAGGAACTGATAAAGTGTGGAAATAGCCTTAGACTTTATGGTAGTTGTGGACTTAGAGAAAAGTTTCTCTTTAAGTTTGCTAACTAGCTAGATTTCACACTGCAGGAAAGAAAGGAAATAGGGTCCTCAAAGGAGCTGTGTTGGTCCCAGTACCACCTGAACTTTATTCTTAACAGCATTTTCCTTCAGTGTTTCTACATTCAGCAGGATGTGTAACTTCAGGAGTAACCAAAATACTCAGTTTCATCTTAGTCTTGCAACGCTTGACTAGTTAATCAGTATTTTTGAAGCACCTGACTGTGAACCTTACTCAGTGCAGATACAGGAGACCTTTCCAATCAGGTCAGAAGTGATATTTATTCCAGAATGTTTCTACCCTTTCATTTAAAAAAAAAAAATCCCAAGGAAGTTCAAAGTGTAAATATATACAACAGTAGCTAAAAGAACACAAATAATGGGAGTCACAGTAGCATCCATAAAAACCATTGATTAAATAGCAGGGTAACTGATAACGGTCAGGAAAGTGATGTGGAAATGCATGAGCAAATGGATGGGTCTTTAATTGCCGGTGGAAGTGCTTAACACTGGGAGACCAGCTTTCTATGAGGAAGCCATTCCACATGATGGGGGTCACAAAAAAGAAGGCTCTCATTCATACCACAACTGAGTGAGACTGGACAGTCTGTATGAGAGAAGGTCCTTTCCTGAAATGTGTGATGTATTGCAAACTTGAAGTAATATCTTGAATATAACTGGCTATTTAACTGGCAACCAGTGCAAATCTTAAGAGCCCTGCTGGCACAGTGATTAAATGCTGGTACGACAGCCACAACATTGTGAGTTCAATCCTACAGGGTTCCAGGTTGACTCAGCCTTCCATCCTTCCATAGGTTGGTAAAATGAGTACCCAGCTTGTTGGAGGCAATTAGCTAAACTCATTGTAAACTGGTTAGGGAATGCATCACACTAATAAGCAGTATAGAAGTGTAACTGTTATTGCTCTTCTAAGCAGACTGGCTGTTCCATTCTGCACTAGTTGCAATCTCCACACCAAACCCAAGGATAGCCCAGAAAGAGCACATTGCAATAATTGGCCATAACATTGAAAATATCTTGTCTGCGTCCTCAGGCAGCATCAATGGCCATTTGTTGGGAATGCTTTGATTGTGTATCCTGCATGGCAGTGGGCTGTACAACCCTTGTGCTCTCTTCCAGCCCCATGACTCTATGAAACTAATTTCTTAAAACTGCTTTGAGCATCATGTGCTATAGTGAAAGGAAGAAGGCGTAAATTGGAGATGGTACAGGTGGTACTCACTCTCTCTTCTGTTTTCAGCCTGTAATTGCAATGGCCATGCCTATGACTGCTATTATGATCCAGAAGTTGACCGCCAAAAAGCCAGCAAAAATCGTAATGGCCAGTTTGAGGGAGGAGGTGTTTGCATTGACTGTCAGGTAAGGCTTAGTGGATATGCTGCAAACGAAGAGCATTTATGTTCTGTGTTTTGTTAGTTTATTGTCAATGAGAAATTATTCATCGTCTCTAGTGAAAAATGGAGGGCTTTTAAAAGGAAATATGTGTTTGTAGTCCAGCACTAAAACCACTAATCCACAGTGACTTTCAATAAATCCTTACTTTATTATCTATATTATACATGATATCTGGTACCATATCTTACCTTACTTTCTCTGGCAAACACACAATAACTTTATATTTTTTTTAACAAAAGTTCATAACATCACACACAAACCGTTTTAAAGTCTGGCACTTCACCAGACTAAAATGTGGCTTCCAGCCCCAGACAACTTCCCACATGGTCTAAGGCAGAGAGTGGGCAATCTTGGTTGATTTGGGGCTAATTTTATGCCTGGGGAATCCTTTGGGAGCCTCATAGGCTGCCAAAAATATCCCTGCATGGGGAGGAAAAAAGGCCACTTGGAAGTCCACTTCTGCTTTTGAAACAGTGGTGCTATGTTAAGCAGAGCAGGGGAGCCCTGCGGCCTATTTAAAAGGTGAATTGCTGCTCCTGGAGACTTCCAGGGAAGGTAATTCATCTGCCTTTTTAGTGCCAGAAAAAAGAATTTGGAGAGATCAAGAAGTACAAAAACAGTTTTGAGGGTCTCATTTTGCCCATCCTTGGTTTAAGGTGTCATACAATTTTAGGGCTATAGTTTATGTAGACTGAAGAATGACAAATTTGAACTAATTCCCTAATAGAAACCCACTTCTGATTGACTTAGCATAACCAGAGCTGTTTCAGACTTTAACAGCACAATCTGACTTGGTTCTGCTTGAAAGTAAGCCACACTGAGATCCAGGAGACTTACTCTGAAGTAAGCAAGTGAGAGACAGTATAGTCTAGTGGTTTGAGTGTTTGACTATATCTCTGGAGACCAGAGTTCAAATCCCTGCTCAGCCATGGAAGCTCACTGGGTGACCTTGGGCAAGTCACATTCTCTCAGCCTCAGAGGAAAACAAAAGTAACCCCTCCTCGAACAAATCTTGCCAAAAAAAATCCGTGATAGGTTTGCCATAGGGCCCCCATAAGTCAGAACCTACTTGAAAGTATACAACAACAAGTAGATGTAGTTCTTGATGTAATTCTTCAGTTTGTCTGTCTGGGAAGGTTGGGCAGGTGCTGCACTGCAACTTCTAGCATAGGTCACCATTGTCTATGCTAGCAAAGGGAGTTGCAGTGCAACAGTATCTAGAGGGCTACATTTTGATCCAAATTATGATACCTCTGATGAATGGATAATAAACTAATTATTTTTGCAGCATCACACAGCAGGCATCAACTGTGAAAGGTGCAGTCCAGGATACTATAAATCTCCAGATCATCCAATAGATTCACCCTACATTTGCTATCGTGAGTATATTTTCTCATATGTATCCAGGACCTAACGTTCAGTGCACAATGTTCTGTACACAGAGAAACATTTCAGCTTCCTCTTTCCTCTCAAATGCTCTCACCCTCCGAGAGTGAATGCCGTGTGGGGGAATACCTCATAAGGCATGAAGGTTCTATTGGAAAAAATATGGCTGCATTTTACCCCTTGTGTCTGCAGAAGTGCTTCTTTTGATCTTGGCTGGGGCTTCAGGATCTAAAGTGATTGTGTCTGTCAACTCATATCATATGGAGATGTGGTGGGATAATATTAAGAAGGATGTGTCACTATTGACGTTGGACAACAATGTTTTAGGCCCCGGTGAACAACCTTTTTATGGGTTGAGGTGGCTATACCTGCTGTTTTGCCAGGACTCAAGAGAGCTATACCTCCATTTATGCACCCCCTTATTTTCCTTTTAAAAAATCCCCCAAGCATCCATTAGGGCGTTACAGACCTTCTTGGGGGCTGTAAAAATGCAGTTTGGGGGCCCCTACCTGGTCCACTGTTATTTTAGGCAATGTATAACCTGAGTTCGCCCAGGAGATACATAGAAATGTTCCTTCCTTCTAGGTTGCAATTGTGACTCAGACTTCACGGATGGCACCTGTGAGGACTTCACTGGCCGCTGTTACTGCAAACCAAATTACACAGGGGAGCACTGTGATGCTTGTGCCGATGGCTATGTTGATTTCCCACATTGTTATCGTAAGTATTACTAACGTCAGCATGAGGAATTTTAAATGCTTTTAAACTGTTTTATATTCAGTACAGTAGAAGATGGTTTATTTAATTGCTCTTAAATGTAAGCTACTTTGGGTCACGCACTGGGAGAAAGACAGAATATAAATTAAATGAATCAATGGAACTTGTGAGACCTAAGTACTATTAGTTCTCAGAAGCCAGAGTTTCAGTCCCTCCCATGTTGGTTGTCAAGTATATTTAAGTGCCTCTCTGGTTTCACTTTTGTGGATTATTGTAAGTAGGTTTGGATACAAGCCAGATCCTCAGATCCTTCAACTCATGCTAGATATTTTCATAGAACTGAAATAAAAAGATGGAATTTAAAGCCTTGATTTTTCAATTGGAGTAAAAGTGATGTCATGGCCTATAGTGGGGTTTAATTTATGCCAGTACTGTCTGATTATTTTTTTCTTGACCATAGAATTAATGGTTGTATTGTCTTTCCCATCATTTAGCAGAGTCAGATTTCTCGAACAATGGTAAAGGAGCACAAGAACTCCCAGCTGGCCAGATAATAAGTAAGTGTTTGGCTTTATTTTCCTCTTTTTAAAATAATTATGTACCCTATTATTATAGTTCTTCTGCAATAATTACATCAGTACTCTACTAGAAAGCAGGATTTTGTTGTGCCAGGTGTGCTATCAACCTAAGTCCTCTCCTCTCCCTTTTCTCTGCCATTTTTTCAGACTGTGACTGCTATGTTGCTGGGACAAAAGGGAATGCCTGCCGGAAGGATGCTCAAACTGGCTTATGTTTGTGTAATCCCAACTTCCAAGGGACCCAGTGTGATCAGTGTGTCCCAGGGTATTATGGACCAAATTGCCAGCGTAAGTAATTAAATCCAGAGCAAGTACTGGCTTGATTTCTCCCTCCTGATGAGTGTTTCCTATAAAAGACAGGTGAGCCATTGTGACCTTTATCTCCCTCCCAGCTGAAAACAGGTAATAACATTTTCTGAAGTACATAGCATTTCACTCTACATCCCCCTTAACATTATCTGAGGCCCACAAGGGGCATTTCATTTCCAAATCCAGAGTTGACTTCTTCTGGATTTGAAACACAGATCCCACAGACCAAAATTGGATGTGGGGGATGAGAAATGTGGCAACGTGCCCAATCATATCTGCAAAGGAAAGTTCAGTGGGACTTTCTCACAAGTCAATACAGGATTTCGGTCTTCATTTAGATTTTAGATACATTTGATAAGTGGGACTGGACCTTAATGTATTAAAGAGATCTGTAAAGCACAAAGCAGTAGAATAGCTAAGTGTTGAATTTTCTTCATCCTTTCCCCGCTGCACAGCTTGTCAGTGTTCAGGTCCTGGCTTCTACGAAGGTACATGTGACAATGAGACTGGCCAGTGTCTGTGTCGAACTGGATTTGAAGGCTATGCGTGTGATCAGTGTGCTCCTGGATACTTCAATTACCCCTTGTGTCAACGTGAGTTCTCAGATACAGGAGAATAATTGCTATCAAATGTTTGTGTATTTTATAAATGTCTTTGGTCGCAAAAGGAGATCGGATACGTGAAGGCAGTCTGCAGCAAAGACCATAGTGGACTTCTGTTGGGAAGGGACAGAGTATTTACATAATTCCTGAGCCTTTCCCACTGGGTTCCTTTACTCTTTTCTTCAGCACTCATTAAAAACTCAATCCCAAGATTAGTTCTTTTCCTTTCCTATTTATTTGCCCCCATAATGAGTATTTTTTCAGAACAGGGCAGAATAGATTCTGACTATGGAGAGTTGTTTTTACTGGGCACATGGATAACATTTCAACTGATGCTGGGTTCTCTCCTTGGGATAGCAAAATTCCAACCTCTAAATGTTTTTCCATTGTAGTTTGTGGCTGCAGTGCTGTTGGGACCTTGCCAGATGGTTGTGATGCTTCTGGGAGATGCTACTGTAAACCTGAGTTTGATGGGCTTCATTGTGACCGCTGTAGCTTGGGATATCATTCCTACCCTCACTGCCAAGGTATTCCAGTTTGTGCAAGGACTGGTAGGAAAGAGGCAGCTTTTATTATTTTATTTATATTTAAAATATTTCTTGTATAGCCTCCCAGTCCACAAGGGCTCCTGAGGCAATGAACACATTAAAACAATACAAAGAGACATTAAAATGCTCTTTAAAAAGCTTCTGAAAGCAGTCTAAAAACAGTCCTAGAATCCAGCTTTAAAACAGTTAAAACAGCCATTTAAAACACTAAATGCTATGCAGAACAGGACTGCTTGGGCTGCCTGCAAGAAGCTTAAAACAAACTTCCTTGGGTAGGGAGTTCCACAGCTGAGGAGCTGCTACAGTGAAAGCCCTGTTATATGTACCGACTAACCTAACTTCATGAAGTGTTGGGACACACAACAGGACCTCCTCTAAAGATCTCAAATTTCTGGCAGGCTTGCATGGGAGGAGGCAGTCTTTCAGATATCCTAGCTCAAGTTGCTTAGAGCTTCAAAGGTCAACACCAGCGCCTTCAACTGAACTCACATTGGAAGCCCGTGCAGTTCTTGCAAGATCGGTGCTATACAGCCTCTAAAATGCACACCTGACACCAGTCTGGCTGTTGCATTTTGGACTAGCTGCAGGTTCCAAACATTTTTCAAGGACAGATTCACATAGAGCGCATTTGAATTGACCCAAAATGGAACGACAAGGAACAAATGCATCTTTGCAAATCAAAATCTAAGATAAGGACTCTTTCTGCCACTTTTCCTCCTATCCAGGATCCCAGACATAGGTCAGAATTTGGCAACTTTTAGCCGTCCAGATGTTGCTTATAGGAACTCCCATCAAACCTAAGTCATTGCCAGTGAGGAAGGATGATATGACTTGTAGTCCAACATCTGGAGAGTTACACCCCACCATAGATAGATATTTTCCAGAGCTGCCAGCCTGGTGTCAGTCTTTCATTTTCATTTGTACAGTTATTACATCATGTTTCCCAGCAAAGTTTTATTTGGCCTTAACCAAAGAAGGACATTTATAAACAAGATGTAGCTGGAGAAGAACTTGGAAATGGGTATATACAGCTACTGTGATTTGAATATTTCTTATCTCTTTGTCCCTAGTAGTGATCAATCCCTAACAATACACTTTTGATTCTTTTGAGTCAGAACTATTACCATTCTTTTCAGCTCCAGGAAGGCTACCAGTTATCATCTGGGGAACTAATACCATCATAGTGAATGCACTTAAAGCTAGAAAGTGGTAGCATGACCCATCAAGGTTTTAAAGTATTTCTTCCATGGCTTTAATGCCAGCCATCGTCTGCCTCTATAATGTTCATAAGGTACAAATAGCTCATAAATGCTAGTTGGATGTGCACATAAAGATGAACATAGCTGTAGGAACTTTTTCTAGCAGAGGCAGCTTCACCTGGAAGAAAAAAATCAATAGCCATGTAAGAATATATAGTTTGCACAGAATCCACTTTGGCTGAAAGGAAACAGTTTCCTAGACACATAATTTGTTACCTCACTGCCTCTTTTTCTCAATCCTCTGTGTGCCTTTCTTTGCAGCTTGCTCCTGTGATCCTCGGGGATCTGTGGATAATGACTGTAGCCCTATGGGGCAGTGCCATTGCCACTCAAATTACATAGGCCACACATGCAACCAGTGTGCTCCAGGCTTTTATGGATATCCTACCTGTACAGGTAAGGCATCTGTCAGATACTACCTATTTTCTAGCAGTAGAGAAGGCATTTTGCTTCCCTTCTCAAAGTATTCCATAGTGCTATGCTATGAAATTGCAATTCTTTGTCCTTACCTTGATCCCAGCAATCCAGTCTTTATTAGAAATCCATCTGAAATGGAAGAGTATGCTTTGTTGTTTGATATTCTAGAAAGGTCACACAGGAAAATATCAACAGAATTTAGGAAGTGGTACTTAAATATCCTAATGGCTCCAGAACCTGTCTGATCTTGCAAGCTAACCAGAGTCGGCCCTGTTTAGTACTTGTATGGAAGACTACCAATGAACACCAGTTGCTGTAAGCTGTATTTTAGAGGGAGGAACTAGCAAACCACCTCTGAGGGTTCCTTGCCTAAGAAAATCCTATGAAATTCATGGGGCTGCCATAAGTCAACAAGATACTTGAATGTGTGTGCCCACATGTGTGCGCACGCACGCAGACATGCACACACACAAATAAGTAGCATTTAAGATGTATAGGGTCGAAAGCACCAACCCTGTATCTGCTGCATTTGGTGCAGGCTTTGAAAAATTATTGTTATATGGGAATATTGGCCTTTGGGTTCATGTAAGTCAATATTTTAAAGAAATCATGGTTGCTTTTGCCCATTTCTAATAAGTGATATATGTTAATAGCTATAATAAGGGATATATGTCTTTGTTCTCAGCAAACTGTACTAACAGTTTGACAGTTGTTCTAAAAGGTTCCCCCTGTTTCCTCTACCCACTCACTATCTACTAACATCTTGACTGGAATCCTGTATCAGTTACCCTCTAGCCCACTCACCCCACAAACCTGGTGGAGACATCAGTCATCAGCACTCCAAACAACAACAGAATGAGCCTCCTTCTCCCCATGGAGCTGATTCCCAGTAGAGTAGGTTTGGGGAGGACTTATGATCATAGCAATAGTCTCATGATCGTGACTACAGGCCTTTCTGCACTACACTATTAGAGTGGTATTATTCCACTTTCAGCATCCTGTTTGCAGTTTACTGAGGCCAAAGAGGTTTCTGGATGAGAATTCTAAACATCCCTCCCTAAACTACAAACACCAGGATTCCATAGGATGTTGAAAGTGGAATAATAGCACTATAACAGTGTAGTGCAGAAAGGCCCTAAGTGGTGATCATGAGTACAGAACAATTACTTAGATCTACTCATCTGTAAATTTTTCATATTCACAATCACTACTTAGTCATGATTGTGACATTATTAGATCAGATTGGCTGGCCAGAAATAATCTGCAGGGCCATTTGTCTCTCTCTCATTAATTAACATCTCAAAAATACATGACAAAGTAGATGCAAATATTGCAGTACGAGAGTGGGCATGAGGTAGTTTGAAGGTTTAAAGATTGTAAATCATACCAGCATAAGAAAGCAATCAAACGTTTCCTTTTCTTAGGCAGAACAATTAAGTGAAAATCGTTGCTGGTTTAAAATCATTGTTCGCTTGCCAGCGTAGTCCAGCAACACACACACACACACACACACACACACACACACACACACACACAGGCACAGTACCTTTTGTTATATTAAGTAATTGTTTAATAGTGTTCAGACTGTACAACAATCTTTATCAGATATCATTGTTACAGGTACAATTGCAATTTTGAAAAGATAAAAATACTTATATGTCAATTTTAGGCTATTTGTCATTTAAGGGTTGAGGAAACTACTGGAAGTGAGGTGCCACAATAACACACACACACTTCCAAAAGTTAGAGTTGCTGCACACTCTAGTGTACTTTCTAGGGGCCATCAGGGTATTAGGGCAATTGCACAATGATTCTGGACCTTTCAAGTTTGAAAAGAGTCTTTCCTGAGTCTGAAACAGCCATAGTGGAGGAAAAAAACGCCTCTCATATCCTCTAGGGGCTGGGGAACAACATTCTTCTAAAAGACCCTAAAACATTCTTATAAAAAAAAGAAGGGTGATTATTATAGTGGTTCCCCTGCTGCAAAACCAGCCTGTGGTGTTACATATGACCCATGAATGGCTCTTTCCTCTCTCCTGACTTAAGTTATGGTCATAAAAATGGAGCCGATGACTTATTTAAAATCATTTGGCTGTACTCAGAATAGATAAGTAAGATTTCATGCGGCACACAAAACTGGACTGCAAAAACGTATCACCGTTTTCTTGGTTTATGACATTCCTCAGCTACTCATAAAACTGTTCTCCAAGTTCAAGATAGTATACCTGCCTGTGTTTTGTTTGCTTCATTGAAATGATTTGATTTATACTCACAGTTCCCAGAGGATTTTATAAAAAGTTAAAATTTAAAGAAAATTAATTCAAATATAAACTATTTAGAGGCTAATCCCAGTATACTGTGGAAGGCTGTGGAAGAGGGCCTTTTCTGTTGTGGAACTCTGGCTATGGAAGGCAGCTTATTGTTCTTTAGACCATTTCCACACTAGACCTCAAAAGCCTCTCCCCAAACTGCAAACCCCAGGATTCCATAGGATGTTGAAAGTGGAATAATAGCACTAGAACAGTGTAATGTGGAAATGGCCTTAGAGCTTCAGTTGATGCCAACACTGATTATATTTCAGAATCAACTGAAAAATTATACCACAGAGGCTTGAGTAGGAAGACATGCTTTACCTTTAAAAAAAGAAGAAGAAGCTAAAACATGTTGTTATATGTCTTTTTACTGAAGCCTTTGAGCTATAATTAATTTCATCCCAATCTGGACATATGCATGGTTTAAAGTTGGTTTAAACTGTTTGGGTTTTAAATTGTCTTGTTTTATCTTGTCAAATTGTTTAGTGCATTTTTAATCAGTTTAGATTATTTTTTACTATTTTAAATAGTAAATTTTTTACTATTTTAAATTGAACTGATTTTGAGGTGTGGTGCCCTGAGAACAAGTGGACAGTATACAAATATTTTAGTAAACCAGGCAATGCATTAAATTTCAATTAAAAACAAATACCAAATAGTGTAAAAATGATAAGCAGAAGTGACAAAACTTTGGAAAACAATATGTTATCTTTGTGTGCTGCCAAACTGACATCAAGATGGAGGCCAAGTTACCCTCCCTGGATGAAGATTCCAGCATCTAAGCAACACCACTAATTATTTCCTTTTTCTGATATCTCAACATTGGATTTCATCTACATACTGATGATTCCAGACCTCCAGGTGTTCTTACACAGCAGGTTTATGCTGATATAAAAAAGCACAGGGACAACCTTTTGTGACCCCCATAGTATAAATGCCAGCAAGTTAAACAATGGTCCTCTGGAACTACTGTATGAAATTTTTACCCTCACAGTAACTCTCTCACAGCTAAGAGACGGTGATTGTCCCAGGTTATAGAGTGAATATTTGAACCTTGATATTCCTTGTCCTAATCCAATATTAACTGTTTTTGTTTTTCTCAGTGGCTCGATTTAGACATAGTTTTTATGTTCTCCAAATCATGGTTTGGAAGCCTGGGGCAATGAGTTTGTGTAACCTGTCTTTCCCTTCTGATATCACATAAATTCCATCCCCTGCCCCTTTCCTGGCTTATGATAACCATAGTTTACTGTGATATACAAGGTCCTATATGCTGAACATGTGTCCTGTCAGCCCTGGTCCAACTAAATAAATCCTAGTTAAAAAATGGAATGAATCATTCCACTGATCTTTTCATTCAAGCAAGCTATCAGTTGTTTTGTAATGATGTATATTTTATTCTTATTAACTGGTACACCCATTTAAAGCTAAGGCAATGAATTATCCATAAAACGTCTATGGACTCATTACTGCAGTGGTGTAACAAAATCTCTGAGGGTCACTAAAAGGTTAGTATATGATCCACACCCAATTATAAAAATCGTTTTCAATTCCTTGTACCAGTGGCAGGTGGATTATCAACTGAGTTATTTATATGGAAATAGATACTCTGCTACTTCAGAAGGCGAAGACACATTTATCCTATTTTTAGTTGATTCCACACATGCTGCAGCAGATAGCACCATAGAAGTGGCTTTTTCTTGTGTGTGATGGGAAGAAAGAAAGAAATCTTTTATGATAATGCCAACTACCAACTACTGTATACTCTTGCTTTAAAAATAACGCACTTGTTATGGAACAGTGCCATCTGATTGGTATTTTTCTATCCTCTTCAGCCTGTCATTGTTCCACAGAAGGCTCTCTCTATGGCACCTGTGATCAGGAGACTGGGCAATGTACCTGTCGCCCCAGAGTAACAGGACTGCGCTGTGATACCTGTATTCCCGGAGCTTATGGATTTCCACATTGTGAAGGTAGCTCAGTCTATTCCACGCATGTGGATGTCCTTGTGACACAATGTAAACGCAGGTCCCTCGTGGTACCTAATGCACCAGGCAGCGTGGTTAATTTTAGAAAATAAGTAAATGTGTTGTTAATAAAATGCTGAAAATTACAAAATACGTTGATTTTAAATGGAGCGTTCTTCATCGGATGTTTCTTACACTTTTTTTGGTGATACTTTGGAATGTTTTTCTCAGCTCTAATAGTAAGCATATTAATTTTTTTCTTCAACAATTATTGAAATCCATTAAGTTCAAGGACTTCAAAAAATGACTATTTTCAGCTCATGCATTCCCCCAGCCAGCATGAACACAATTGATCACACTGTTTGAGAAACTCAAGGACTTCTGGTTCAAAAAAGTAACTTTTCTAACCAGATAATCTGTAGACTAGTTAGAGCACCATCCTAGGAATAGTGGAGAGCCAGAATGGTGTAGTGCTCTAGGCGATGGGGTTTGAATCCCTGCTCAGCCATGGAAACCCATAGGGTGACCTTTGGCAAGAACACTCTCTCAGCCTGAGAGGAAGGCAAAGGCAGACCCCTCTCCAAAATTCTGCCAGGAAAACACCATGATAGATTTGCTTTAGGGTAGTTGTAAGTCAGAAACTAGTGGAAGGTGCACAAGAATGAGGAACAGTGCATAATTGATGCCTTTTCCTTCCATCCAGTGCCTGCTCTTAACCAGTTCTTTTCTGTTCTAGTGGGATCTTGTAATCCTGCTGGCCTTGCAAATGGAGATCCTTCCCTGTCAATGGTGAGTATGCCCCATGGCTGTTGACCTTTCCTTTGATTCTTGAATACTGTACAAACACATTGAGCATTTTTATCTATGGTTGAACCCATTCTTTGCATTATCAATGTCCTACATTCAATCTCTGGTATTGCCATTTAAAAGGATCCGGTAGCAAATGATAGAGAAAACTCTGAAATTCCACTGATGGCTAGAGCAGACAATATTGAGGAAGGACAGATTCAGCTTGAAAGTTGACACCAAGCAACTTCCTGGAATCCAGCCACCTTTGATTCTGTCTATTTTGTTTTGTTTATGGTTTCTTTGGTATATACTTTCAGTCCCCCTCTGTGTCTACTTTTTTCTGTCTTAGGGTTCCTGTGAATGCCGGGCGTATGTGGAAGGTGAAGCTTGTGACAAGTGCAAACCACTCTATTGGAACTTGGCTCCAGATAACCCATTCGGATGCATGAGTAAGAAATGTTCCTCTTAATTTCTCCAGAAAAATGTCGCAGACTAGTAGCTTAGCTATTACTCTGAAAATGTTTGATGCTGAATGGAACTAAGGATTTATTTAGTTATCTTGATGGCTGAATGATGGCATGTCCCTGAGACATAAGAAACTTTAAATTAGTTCTGAAATCTTAAGTTAGACAGATAGTGATGTTTAGTAGTTTGGATCAGCACCTTGTATCTTAGAGCTCATGCAGTAAAGACAAAACGAATCAGAATGTCCTATGCAGAGGAGAAATTTACATTTGTGGCAATAACTTCTCTTTGTGGCTTTCCTTGTATGGATGGTTTCGCATATCCTAACATACTTGAGGGTTAGTTAGCATAAGGCTAATACAGAAGTGTAAGTCCTGTGTTTATAAACTGAGCTGTTTGTCCCTCTGTGTTTCCATCAGGTTGCCAGTGTGACACCGTGGGAACAATTGGAGGTATTGCTGAATGTCTGCAAGTAAGTTTCCTGCCATGTGTTGTAATCCACTCTGAGGTTTTGTCTTGGCCTTAATGTCTGTTTAGTTTAAACTGTAGCATCCTGGATGGAGCAGGCTAATCCCAGCGTGTAATTAAAGCTCTTTTAGAGTTGCCCTTGTTGTTTCTTAACATTTTGCCGGTATTGAACAACATACAACATTTCGGAGATATTTTATATTTTCATGTGATACAGGTTTTTTTTCTGTTGTCCTTGAATGGTACACAACAACAAAGTAGGCCTTGTTTTGTTTCCAAACTAATTTTCCAAAGTTTTAGTAAATAATAATATTGAGTTTTTCAAATGTTGTCTCTGCAGCATGAGGGCTGGAGCAGATATTTCAGCACTTCAGATGTTTGTTGAAACTTCTCTTATAGTTCAGAGACCTTACACTCTTTTTCATTCTTGCACTCCTTTCTATTTATGTGGAAGATGGACCAAATCAATCATGATATGAGGATTAGAGATGTATAATATTTGTTGTGTGTCTGGTATCTCCTAGGATTATGGGCACTGTTTCTGCAAGCCCAACACCTGTGGCCATTTCTGCTCAACGTGTAAGGAAGGATACTACAATCTGGACAGCGGAAATTACTTCGGCTGTCAAGGTGCTTCACTTTTTCCTACATGAAGGCATCGTCTTTTGTATGGCTGGGGACATATCAGAGAGCTCATCAGTTGAAGAACAATGATCTGGGGACTCAGACAGGCCCAATTCCAACAGCTTTTAAATTTCTGTTTTCTGTTGATAAGAGATGTGGGATCCTTTTCCCTCACAGTAAAGTTTGAATTCTTAATTATTTCACTAAGAATTCATTATAGTTAATCTTGTTTTTTCTCTGCTTCTTGAGTTTTATATGGTACTGTTTTCATAATACTACTGCATTACCCTTCACATTATATGGGGCGATTTCTTTACATTTTGGGCGGGACTTCTCTCTCTTCCAATTATTGCTATAGGTGCACAAAGAGAGTCAAATAGCTGTCTTATTACTTTGCTGAAACTTTCTGATGTATGCAAATTTGAAAAAGAAGAATGGAACTTTGAATGGACACATGTTAAAGAGTTATGAGATAAGGAAGTCACATGCAATATCACATCAAAGAAAAGTCAGTAGGAATGAAGTCTCTGTTTGGGAACTCTGGTGTATAAATAGATGTAGGTGCAAGTGCTTTTAAATAGCAATTTCTAAAAAAGATGAAAGCATAGAAGTAAAAGAAAGCTTAGATGAAAGGATTTGAATAACAGTTGTTTAAACAATCATTGCTAATTAAACTTGCATTGAACTTAGTACCTGCTTCAGAAGGTGCTTCATTTTAGACCTAAGGAGAATAGAAATAGAATTCTGATTACAAAAGGGCACTGTACTAGGGGTGGAGATTCACAACTGCCCTTGATACATCATAGAACAAATACTAAAATTGGCTAGGCATCACACTCAGTGTAGACTGTTGTCCTTCATCAGTAAAACAAGCAAATACATCTCTCACACTAAAAGGACCAGGAGTGTTTGTTTATTTTTAATTAGCTGTGCAAGGATGTATCTTTAGACGGTCTGCATGCATGGGAGGCTTTATTTAGGAGCCCTTTGGGAGACAGAAGGGCATAGTTTCCGGACTAGAATTGGAAGGCAGTGGAAACGGATCTGGGCAGTGTCAGAAGTCTATATGAAAGCGGATACAGTGGAACAAAAATAGAGTGCCAAGCTGGTGCCACTCCCTTTGGTACCGGGCTTTGATGAATCCTATCTGGGCCTCATTATTAGCTGTGGAATGTAAACATGTGTTTCCTCTCTGCAGGATGCCATTGTGACATTGGTGGGTCAATTGGGCCTGTGTGTGAAGAGAAGACAGGATCTTGCAACTGCAGACTGAATACTCATGGCCCGAGATGCACTCAGTAAGAAACAGCTACAGCTGGAATGCCACTGTGCATGCTAGGATGTTCACTTTCTTGCTCGTGGATTTCCAAATGAACTCTAGCCTATTGTGTTATCAATTGTGAGATAGGGAACATAAATGGGTCATTTAGGGAACATCCCTATTGACAGGAAGCTGAGTGTGAATTGCTTGGGTGCTACAAACAGGTTTTTTCGCTGCAGCTTACAATTTTGCATTTGTGGATTTTTAATTTAGGGAAAGAAAGTTGGCATATTATAGATTTGCAAAATTATGATTGGTATAAAGAGAATGGTTAATGAGAAATACTCTACCCATGCACCCACAATGAATTCAATGTGCAATGAGTTCAAGACAGGCATAAGAAAGTTCTTCTTGCACTGAATGTACATAAAAGGCAGTTGCCAGTATTCTCTCAGTTGCTAACAGTATGAATCTGCACAGACAGAAGCAGGCTTCATTTGGTGGCTCACTTGCACCTCTTTACTTTCTTCCCTGTAAATGAATAGTGACTACTTTTTCCTTTGAAAATAAGTGAATGGATGGATTGTCGTTTAGAATGGATTGTTAAGGGTTATATATACTATACGTGTGTGTATACATGTGCATGCACACAATATGTTTAGGATCCTCTTTGCTCTGAGACATCCTGTCCAGAAAGTGTCTTTGCAGTACATAGACACTGCATGTATAAACACCCCCAAAAATTGATGACAGTTTTTTTCCATAATATAATTATGACTCCTATAAAAATAACTGCACATCTCTGTTCTAGTTATTTCAGTGTGCTATTTCAGTTCACTCCTTTCTCTTCTGGAGAACAAATTTTCTCACATCTCTGATGTTAACCATAACTGTGTCAGCACTCCTCTTCACTATAGTTAATTACCTAAATAATCCCCACCTTCATTGCCTGTAAAAGGACTGGCAAATCTGGGGAGGAAAGTTTTGACCAGGCGTAAATGTGACTCCATGTTCAGGACAATCAGAAGATAATAGCCACCATCAAGCTCTGCTCTGTCGTTGCATGTTGCAAGGCTTGGTAGATTTACGTAAAAAGCAGGTGTTCAAAATAAAGCATGAACTACTGCAGTTATTTATTTATTCTGGGCGGAATATAGATGTTTTCAAGTGAGAGTGCAATATATACAGTGGACTCTTCGGGTCTACTGGGGTTCCGTTCCAGGACCTCCCCTCTTGCAAATAGCAAAAAACGCAAATGCTCACATCCCATATTATTAAATGGCAGTGACATGCATGTAGATGCTTCAGCACATTCGTGTTCATGTTACTGCTATTTTAGGTATAGGACATGAAACTCCATCATAGCTGGAATTCACAGATGTAGAGGTCATTTATATATAGGATCCACTGTAAAGATTTTTTCAATAGAAATTTTGTTTTCTGAGCTGATTCTCAACATGATCATGGTGGGTTTACTATTTCATCACTTTATAGTACAGATAGAAACAAAGTGTTTAAATGTGTGTCTCACCTTTTATGCACAGGCCAGCCATAGACCATTATATCCCAGACCTTCACCACCTGAAATATGAGCTGGAAGAAGGAACTACACTAGATGGAAGACCTGTACGCTTTGGCTATGATCCCTTGGAATTCGAGAATTTCAGCTGGAGAGGATACGCACAGATGTCTTCTATCCAGGTAGGTCTTAGTTCTTCCTTTTGACACATATGGAATGTAGATTTGAATATTACAGATTTCATGCAAGCAAAACATTTCTGTATGGCAGAAAGGATAAAAGTCAGGTGCAGCTTATCACACATAAAACAAACACACCCATTACTATTTTGGTGTATGTATGCATGCTGGGACCTAGCAGTCAGCTGCAGCTGTTCAACAGCACCTGTTCTTTCAATGAGGTAGGTACATGATCTGTATATAATTTTCATCTACACAGAAATGCATCTCCTGCTAGAAATCTGTAACATTGGAAGTGGCTTTGAAACTGAAAGATAAAAAATATTAATCTCAAGAGAGTTCCCAAAAATACGAAGCCAAACGGGACTCAGTGCAAGAAAGTGTTATACATTTGGGTGTTCATTTGTCTACAGCAAAACTGTATTTGTGCTAATGTTCTTTAGGTTTAGGAAGAGAGCAGCAGGATGATAGGTAAGGGCCCAATTAGAATCACTTCATTTGTAGCAGCCTGAATTCTTTCAGGACAAAAGAGCTAATCAAGAATGATGTGATGAGGTTGTCATAAACAAACAATGTAAGCAAGTCTCCTAAGGGAATATTTGCCCATTGCCTCTCTCTCTGTTGCAACTCTGTGCATCATCTCCCTGCTCCTAAAAGGAAAAGAAAACCTTTTAAAACATTTTTTTCCCTGTGCAGCATGTGGCTGTGGTTGCTCTTTTGTATGTTTGAAGAAGATAGCTGATTTCTTGCATGACTTGGTATGGTTGAATGACTAGGGACTAAGCCTGTGGCATCTGCTGTGCTTTCTCTCTGGGGATACATTACCTCTCTGAAGTCTGAAGAGTTGGCAGATAGAGAGGTTATGTACATGTGTGGTCTTTATGGTTCAGTGGGAGTTCTGCTGTATGGCTTAGGACAGGTTTCTAAGAGGAAAGGTATTCTTTGCTTCATTTTTGTCCTCTAGGGAAAAGGTAATGAATTTCTGAGTACTCTCCTTGTTCTCTGTAAATTTGGATGGGAGGTTCTTATCAGAATTCTTTCAACTTTTATTGTAATCCCATACTTAACCTTTAGTAGCTAGGTACACACAAAAAATGCTGATTCTAATATTTGGTTCTTCCAAAAATGCAAATGAGCTGAGAAGATAGACTTTTCCTGCTTCTTTGCTGTAGAAACCTCTAACTTTCTAAAATATGGCCTATAATATAGACTTCTTTAGCCTTCTTGGAAATGTAGCTTGAATTAGAGTGCTATATCTAATCTCTCTATTTTATTTTTTATTTTTTGCATGGGAGTAACCTGATTTGCATGGATTTTGAATACCAGCTTATTGGTGTGAGCAACTCCCAGTCTTTCCATCTGCATTTTCCAATCATTCACATTCTAAAAGTTAAGAAATAAGTGTATATGTCAGGAAGCATGGAAGCTAGCTAAATTTGAGACTCACTGTCCAAGCATTATTTCTTACTATTGAACTTATTTCTGTTGAGACGCTTAAAGCCTATCAACAATTTTCATGTAATTGAGAGTCTTGTTATTTTCAAAACAGAGACACTTTTGCATGGTGAGTTTAAGAGAAAAGAATGATGTCACAGGTCATGTCTGTAGATCTCTATAGATGCTTACTCTTTTCAGGACAAATATAGCACTTCTGGACACATTGTGCCCATCTCTTTCTCACAATTTAACTGTAAAACTCTTATTGGTTTTACGATTTGTATTACTGGAGCACTCCCATGATTGTCAGTTTAGAATCATAGAATCATATTGTTGGAAGAGACCATGGGCCATCCAGTCCAACCCCCTGCCATGCAGGAACCCACATCAAAGCATTCCCGACAGATGGCCATCCAGACTCTGCTTAAAAACCTCCAAAGAAGGAGACTTCACCACACTCCAAGGCAGCATATTCCACTGCCAAACAGCTCTGACTGCCAAGAAGTTCTTCCGCAGGTTTAAGTGGAATCTCTTTTTCTGCAGTTTGAATCCATTGGTTTTTGTCCTAGTCTCTGGAGCAGCAGAAAACAAGCCCGCTCCCTCCTCGACAAGACATCCTTTCAAATATTTAAGCATGGCTATCATGTCCCCTCTTAACTTTCTCTTCTGCAGACTAAACATCCCCAGCTCCCTAAGTTGCTCCTCATAGGGCATGGCTTCTAGACCCTTCACCATTTTTGTCGCCTTCCTCTGGACACGGAAGTTGTTCTATTGGATCAGACCAAAGGTCCAAATAGTCCTGTTTCCCACATCATCAAGATGCTTTTGGGAAGCCCACAGGCGGGTCATGAGACAGTAGCCCTCTTTCAGCCTCTTTGTTTTTCTCCAATAGCTGGCATTGACATAAAAGCTCAATTACCTCAGTTGCTTTTTTGGACTATAATTTCTAGAATTTTATAGAAATTATAGTTGCTATAGCTGCTGGTCATGCTGGCTAGGGGATGATGGAAGTGATATTTTTTTTTAAAAAAGAACACTTCCTTAAGCTCTAATTGTGACTCTGAAACCTAAAGGTTTCATTTGATCATCTTGACTAGTATTTATTGATAGACTTATTTTTCATAAATTATCTAATTAAACCCATCTAAAGCAGTGACCATCACCACATCTTGTGGTTGTAGACTGTAGAGTTTAGCCGGGTTCTGCGCGGCTTCACTTAAGATGTTGTCTCCTTTCAGCCTCTCTCTTTTCCCTCCTTTTTATCTCTTGACTGTGGAGTATGGTTTTCTGGCAAGGCTAGATAGGTGGAATGTGCAATGTAGTGAGTGTTTCTGAAGCATCCTTCCAGAATGTTCTGCCATTCTGCAACAGAAGGATGGGGCTGGCTTGGTTCTTCACCTACTTTGGCATGCTGCTTTGGGGAGAAGGAATCCAGAAGTGCTGTGTTTGAGCTGGTGGCTGGTGGCAGGTGATGGTGGAGGTTATTTAAGGTGTGCTCTGCTTCTCTCCCCTTTCTCTCCCACCAGCCCAAGGTAGTGGTGACCCTCAGTGTGACCTCCCCTGACCTGTTCCGCCTCGTCTTCCGCTACATCCACCGGGGGCCTGCAAATGTGGAAGGGAGGGTCTCAGTCCTTGAGGAAGGAAAGTTTAATGTTTATGGCAACTGTAAGTGCATTTTTCACTTCTAGACTAACCCCCTTCCAAAACTGATCTGTAAAGGAGCTGATCTTTCCTTCTCCTTTTCCCAGAGCCACCACCATCCATGTTATAGATGTTGGATTTCCTTAAGCTGTTCACCCCTTAGGAACACTGGCAGCTACAAAGGGGAGGGCATCTAGAAAGGCAGACAGATAGAAAAGCAAGGCAGGCAACAGCCTTGGAGTCTGCCCTGCAGTGATATATACCCAATGTGCTTTTTGCCCTTTGCAGAACAAAGTCAAAGTCACGGTGCATGTGAAAGAAGGAGAGCTCTATCTCTTCCATGTCATTTTGAGGTATATTAATCCAGGAAGTGCCACTGTGTATGGGAAAATTACAGCCTCTCAGCCACGAAGGAAAGGTAAGACTCTTAGATATCTCCTCCACCTCCATTCCATCATTTCATTGTTGCTTTCTGAAGACATTTTTTCTTGTCCTACAGCTTCCTTTCTTAGGCTATTCTGTACTGCAGATCAATAGAAGTCTTTTGAGTTTGCACTTCTATGTACACTTACTTGGGAGAAAACCTTCAAAGTAATAACAAGGACAAAAAGAAAATTTTTAAAAAAGCTGGAGACATAAGCAGCATTCTTGAGACTAGCTTATTTCTTTATTCTGAGTTCTTATGCATGTCAGTCTACTTCAGATGCATGGATGGAGTGATGTTAAAGCTACAGTTACACAGTTGTAAGAGGGGATAGAATGTAATGAGATACAGAAATATGCAAACTCTGACCCTTGTCATGAATCTTGTCTGAGATGGTACAGGTATTTCAAGAGGCTGATCTGTTAGTATTGGAGTGTGAAAGCAATAAATCATTTTATCAAAAGTCAGAGGGGGGAAAACTAATCGTCTGAAGAGAGGTTTTTTTTTAATTTTGTTACATAAAACCTTGAGCAGTTGTGTATTACTATGCATAATGTGTCAAGATACTATTATCTCTGCTCAGACCTGTGATAATGGATTGGAGTTTGTGAATACATACTAATTCAGCTGTTTCTCTTTCCATTCTTCTTTTAAAATATTTTTTATTTGAGAATTGCTACTTGTAAATCACAAATCGTACATCCAGAAAAGTTGACATGGTCTGCTAGCAGTTTTTGGGTGTTGCCATTTCTACTGTCAGATATGCATCCGTTTATTCCCTTGGACAGCAATTGTTATGATTGTCCAGTATCAAGTGCAGAGAGATGTTACTGACAGAGCGTTACATAAATCATATCAGAGTTTGAGCAAATGAATATGCCTCTGATGTTGGTGATGTTGGTAGGACCTGCAATGTTACCGCTAAGGTGGATGTGGTGATAAGGTTGGCATTTTGATTTGTATGGGGCCTTGTCCTTGTATCTCCATCCATTTAATGTCCTGATAAAGATGAGTAGTTGCTTAGGGTTGGGAGTCTGTGATTTCAGTGAGAAAGCCTTACTGAAATCAGTGGAACTTTTGAGTAAATATGGATAGGATTGTATGGTAACAGTACAATTTCATAAACTGTGATATCAAAAAGACTAGTTCAGACTGCATACTTTTGTCCACATTCCTCTCCTGTATATTCACAGATATCCTGTAGTCTCCCTGAAAGTCACTAAATATTTGGTCATCAATAAACTATTTATCATCTCAGCAAATTCATATTGTGCATAAAATTAGAATACATTCCCCTCTCCACATTTGTGAGTTTGACCTTTGCAAATTTGATTATTCACGAATGTGAGTCCCTTCTTCCCCATTCTCTTCCTCCCATTCCCTTGCATTTTGCTGGGCATGGAGAAGGGAGGCAAGCATGCCTGGGAAAAAGGCAAGGGAATGTTGATAGGCATTGCCTGCATCTCCCCTCTGGAGCTCCCCCTCTCTTTCCTCATGCATTTGGCCCTGATGGAAGATCATGTGCTGAGGCAAAACGCAAAGGGATGAGGGGGAAGGCTCATGCGACCCTTCCTTTTCACCTCTGGAGCTCATCCCTCTCATTCCTATGCGTTTTGTCCTGGCGTGGAGAACTCATGCTGAGGCAAAATGTAAAGGAATGGGGGAGGCTTATGCAAGCTTTTCGTTCCCTACCTCCCATTCCCATGCATTTTGCCCTGGTGTGGAGAACTCGCGCCAAGGCAAAGTGGGGAAGAGGGAAGGCTCATGTGAGCCTTCTCTTTCCCCTCCAGAGCTCCCCCTTCCCATTCCACGCATTTTGTCCCAATGCAGAGAACATGTGCTAAGGCAAAACACAAGGGAATGGCAGGGGCAGCCCCAGAAGGGAATGGGAGGGGGAGCATGGGGGGAATTATTTTATGAGGGTTCTGCACCCCGAACACTTGCAAAAGCAGAGGAGCCACTGTAATTCCTTACTTCTCTTTGCCAAAAGATGGAATTGATAAGTAATACTAAGCAATAATAATAATAATAATAATAATAATAATAATAATAATAATAATAATAATAATAATATAAAAGCAACAAAAACAACAGAATTAACAACTACTTTTTTGGGACTGTTGGCTACAAGATTTGAAAGTTTAATTGCTTCTGTTTGGTGTTAAAAAGGCAAATAGTATTTTCTTTCAATAGATTAGAATAATTATTCACCAGTAAGCACTTTTTGAAGAGGTGAAATGCCAACATAACGTTTTCTCCTGTTCTTCAAATAATATATTTTGTTAGCTGATAGCTAATAAGTGATCCAACAGCTGCATATGTATTTGTGTTTAAAACAGCTTTGAAGACCAATCTTTTCTAGCAGGCCTATCTAGATGGTCCTTACATTTATAAGTTTTTAAATTATGAATTGATTGTTTTCAGTATGTATCCTTTTAAAACTGATGTTACACCCTTAAACTGATTATGTATTTTTAGTTGGTGTTTGTGTTTTTAACTGTGCCTGTGTCTGTTTGTTGCTGTATTTTAATCTGTCATTCCTGCCTCCATCCATAGGGAGAGGCGGGTAAGAAAGAAATACTAATATTACTATTAGTAATAGTGGTAGCAGCAGTAGTATGCAATGTAGGTGTATCCCAAAAAGCTAAAGAGAGGATCATTTAAATTCAATGGTTGGAGCTCAGGGAAAGTCAGAAGGGATTCCACTTCCTGCCTACACACTTGTACAAATGGGATGTATGTAGTTTGTTGCAGCTTTAGCCACACCATCAATTATTTGTAAATGTGGAATGCATGAAAATAGCCTAGTATTGTGTCTGGCATTGAGCATGGTAATTCTTCTGCTTCCTCTGCTCACTTTAAGATGGTGATTCATTCTGACAGCAGAACAAACTGCAAATTCTAGTTGAGTACCAGCCTTGAAATAGTCTACTGGGACACCAGAAAGCTTTCTCAGAGGAGGAAATATTACTTTTGTTAATGGAGTTCATGCTCCTTTTTTGGCAGTGTAGTCACTATCTGGGGTGTGTGTGCAGATTTCCAGTTGTCTAGATTCAAAAAGAAGCTGTTGCAGCATCTGGAAGGTCTAGCCTTCATTGCCTATCAGCTGAAGATGCTTCTTCTATGCAGCCTTTGCCAGAACCACTGCTAACATGCTGTGTTTGAGGACTGAATAATGAGATCTCTTAAGAAGTCCGTGATGCAGGCTGGTATGACTATCACCTATTGTTATACCCAAAGCTAGTGAAGCTGGTGTGCATGCGCAGTTAGTGTACAGTCCTCCCTCCATGTTTGCTGGTTCGATCTTCACAAATTTGATTATTCACAAGGTGCCCACTTGCCTTCCCCTCTTCTCCCCCTCCCATTCCCATGCCTTTTGCCCGGGTATGCATGCCTTCCTTCTCCGTCTCCAGACAAAAGGCAAATGGGTGGAAGGCGAGAGCCCTATGTGCAGAGAAGGAACATGCTTAAGAGCTTTCCCTCCTATTCGCCCCTCCTATTCCATTGCCTTTTTCCTAGGCATGCGTGCCTTCCTTTAACACACCTGAGCAAAAGGCAAGAGAATGAGAGGGGAGGAATAGAGGGAAGGCATATGTGTTTTCTCCACACACAGGTCTGGACCCTCCCATTCACTTGCCTTTTGCCCAGGCATGGAGAAGGAAGAAATGTGCATCTGGGAAAAAGGCAAGGGAATGGGAAGGGAGAGCCCCAGAAGGGAATTGGAGAGGGAGTGCTCACTCAGGTCTGTGTGTGTGTGTGTGTGTGTAGGAAATTATTTGCCTATTTTTACTCTTGTGAGGGTTCTGCATCCCAAACCCTAGTGAAAGTGGAAGGACCACTGTACCACCATGGACCTCTGAAATGTTGTGGCACAGAGGTGCTCTCACAAGTAGCCCAGTGAAGTTTCTGGTATTTGATGAAATCTTGTAAAAGGGTTTAATATGAGTAATTCACTGTTGCAAATATCCACAGAACATACAAAGCCCCATAAGTTTTAGTAGACAGCATGCTCACACACATTCCTAAAGCAGTCTTTGGTACATAGCAACAAAAAAGATGTTTGAGTGAAGAAGGAACCGACTGCTGTAAAACTTCCCCTTCTACTGGATTCTTATGCCGACTAGGTTACTAGCTATTTACAAGAGGTAAGTAATTAGAAATAGGCTTGATGCTTCTACAGTGATATTACAGCAGGCATGGGACAGGAGGCAGAAGTTTCCTGTGCTTTCTGTTTCTTGGCAGCTTGACTCTACTGGAAATGGTAGGAAATATCTTACTCATCTCCTGACTGGAGGAAATGTAAATTTTGTCTTTGGGTATATCACAGTAGGGACAGAAAGCATGTGTGGCACATATGCAACAGTAGTGCTTTCAGTGATGTCCTCAAGTCTGAATTAGTTGGATGTGCTAAGATTCTGAGAAGGTATTTTGAGGTATCAAAACTGGAAACTTTCAAGAGGTCATGTGAGCGTTTTTCCTTATTAGTTAGAATGTCATGAGAGTAGTCTCCATGTTTTAAATTGATAAAACAGGAATTTGCTTTTTATGATTTTTTTTTTAAAAAAGACGTATATTTGCCCCCCCCCATCTTCTTAGCTGGATGTGTGTAAGTGTGCTGGCACTTCTGCTTTCATACACAGTGTATGGCATACAACATCCAAACACTCAAGCTCCTAAAAAAATTCCGTTTGTTTCTTGAAAATAAATAAAGGCTGACCAATTAAATCATTTTCATGTGTGCTAAAGATTAGGCCTCAGGCTACTGATATTTGTCAGACTTAATATCCCACTGTATAGGGTTTACACAGCTGCTTAAAAAAGCCATGCTGTGTGAAATTGTTGAAGATATCACTTATTTTTTGTATCCTATCTCCTCCTAAATTTTCTTGAACATGTTTTCATTCTTGACTGTGCTACATTTTGTAGCTTTTCTGATTTACAAATTGCACTGTATAGACTTTATTTTTATGCCCTTGTATTTTCTATGCCCCCCATCAGGGTCTTTATAATAATTACCTGCATTTGTTTGTTTGTTTGTTTGCAAGGACTACAATCACTGGATAACTGCATCATCCTTTCTGTTTCTCCCTTTGCTAAATGGATATTGCTCATTTTCATAAAAAGGAAACAAGAGAGAGAGATTAACTGATTGTAGACATGTGTCTTGTTTTGCTTTATGTGTTTCAGTGTAAATAATGATGTGATTTGTATCCTATAACTTTCTCTGTAATTGCTCTTAAGACAGTTAACACTAAGGCCATTTCTACCCTATGCTGTTATAGTGCTATTATTCCACTTTCAACATCCTGTGGAATTCTTGAGATATTTCTGTTGAATATGTTACATCAAATGACAAAAGAACAAAATAAATATAAAAATAGTATACCGTACATGGTAACAGCAGCAAGAATTTTATATGCTAAATACTAGAAAACGAATAAAGTTCCAGAAATAGAGGAGTGGCTTATTAAAGTTCAAGAATATGTAACTTTAGATAGCCTATTGAGAGCGATGAGAGGAGAAAAAAGAGGAAACAAAAAGACTGAAATGATAGAAATTAAGAGATATATTGAGGAAAACTGGGAAAAGATCTGTAATGGGTAATGAAAGAACTAGGGTAAGGAATAAGGTAGTAAAGACAGGAGAGCAAAAGGTACATTTAAAATATGGTTAATGGAGAAGATAAATGTTTGAAGAGAATGATTGTAACATAATGTAAAGAACTGAGTCAAAGAAAGTAGGAAGTGAAAGAGATAATGAGAAACGGGGAATATTTCTTTCTATTGTTTATGTGAAGAATTTAAGGTTATTGATAATGTAAATATTGTAATTTGTTGAGATGTTTGTAATTTGTTGTTAATCTTAATAAAGATATATATTAAAAAAAAAAAAGAATTTTTATCCAGAGAGGTCTTTGGCCTCAGTAAACTACAAACCCTAGAATTCCACAGGATGTTGAAAGTGGAATAATAGCACTATAACAGTGTAGGGCGGAAATGGCCTAAGATTTAAAAAAACTTAATTAAAAATAAAGCAAAAAATACTGTCAACCTGCAGGAAGGTCAGCTCTGTGGGTCTTTCCTACCCTGCTGCCAACAGCACTGGGAGAGTAATGCCTACTGAATCAGTTCTCTGTCGAAGTGAACCGGAAGGTAGTCACTGATACAGAATAAAAATACTCCTTGTAAATTGAAAATATCTGCTGCATTATGCCCAGAATGCTTTGAATGAAGCTACTTTATCAGAGAGGCTATATTCTTGTCTTCATTGTTACAAAGTAATTTATTTGCAGAAAAGAAGGCAGAACACCCCACCCTATCCAAAGAATCTTTATTCAAAATGCATTGCGTTTTTGTTGGAGATTTCCTGCTTTCATTGTTTTTATGAAGCTAGACAGTATACCCAGACAATGAATATTAGCACTATGATTTGTTGATGGATTCTTGAGGATGTGGAAATTGAAGACAATCAACACAAGAACTAGGTAGAAGCACGTGGAACATAATGAAGCTGCAAACTACATATATTTGACCTCTTTCTGTGAGAGTGGTGAATTCCATTGGAACTGACCCCTCTTTTGGCTTTTCTGACTTATTCTCAGAACTACGTCAGAAACCCTGTATACTTTCTGGCCCCGACTAAAAGTTGACTTTTCTTTTCCCAATTTTAGGCACAGAGCAGACTAAGCAGATTGTATTTGTACCCACAAAAGAGCCAGCTTTTGCCACTGTTCCTCATACCAGCTTTGGAGAGCCATTTGTGCTGAGTCCTCATGTGTGGTCACTGATCATTGAAGCTGAGGATGTGTTGCTGGTGAGCCTCACCCTTTCTCCTCTGTGATGATTATAAAGCCAAGAGAAGTTTAAGTTTCATACTTCTGCCCTTCTTTCTAGGATTACTTGGTCTTGCTGCCCAGCTCATATTATGAGGCTCCTATACTGCAGCTGAAGGTTTCAGATCCTTGTACCTATAGCCCAGCTCCTGAACAAACCAGTCAAAAGTAAGTTTTTCCTAATTTCCTCCTAAGATGTGTTTGTACTGTGGAGGGTGTACTACACCAGTATTAATTGGGTAGCATTAAGTGATAGATTGTTAGCTTTTAAAGAGAATTCACAGCAAAACTTTTTAGCTGCCACATCTCTCTAATGTAGGAGGGCTCATAGTAGTAACAGAGGTACAAAATGGATATTGATGTTTCCCCATTGGTGCAATTAGTACAGAGTATCAACTGTTTTGGAATGGGAGTTGATATTTGTGATTGACCATAATAAGGGATGGGGTGGTTAATGGAAGGTAGAGTTGCCTGAACAGAGAAGGTTGTGTTGATTTCAAAAGCCTGTTTAGGTGTTGGGTTTTTATGGGATGAAAATGATACACATAATGGCTTCAGTCCCTCACACGGTGTACTTCAGGACTATGACTTCATTAGGTTTCAGGAAGTATAACTGTGTGGAGGATTGCAATGTACATGTTTAATGTATATTGCTTTCTGTTGTCCAATATGTGCAAGCAATCACGGTTTTCCAAATATCCCTGAAAACTTGGGGAAAGGAGAAAGGCAAGTTGACCAGTGTGTTACTTTGTGGCTTTTTCCTTTCTCAGTTGTTGTTTCTGCCCCATTTCCAAACTAACTTGAAAGAGTTATTTTGCTACTTGTGTTCCATATATAGGAGTGACGACTGAAATGTGACCTGAAGAGTTTGAGATAATTTCAGAAGTCTTCTGCAGGCTAGCAGTTCAGATCTCTAGCAGGAGTAAAGAGAGGAGGATTGCCAGGAAGAGAGATAGGTGTTGAAAGGAGAGGGAAGAGGAAATGTGCCCATCAGCTCTTGGCTTTGACCATGCCCGTGCTGCAACTTTTCTTGCCAACTGTCAGCTTGTGGCACCCAACAGCTTACCTTCTGTAATTTATAATGTGGGGTCTCAAGAGAAAAAAAAAGAAATCTTTGCCATGCTACTCCAGTGTATAAAAGCTTTCTGAGAAAATAAAATACTAGCAAATACCTTGAAAAAAAGCTCATTCTTATTCTTTCTAGCTGCCTCCTGTATAAATATGTGCCTGTGGAACAGTTCCCCTTTGGATCAGGAGAAGATGCTATATGTAAACTCGACAACAGCTTACCAAGACCCTGTCCTAAGGAAATCTCTCTTGCATACCCTGAGATGGTTGTGTGCAGTGGCAGTGATGTAAGTAGTCCTATTTACTGCAAATCATCAGTTAAAGCTTGTGGCTCAAGGTCAAAACTCTTCTCAACACATCACTACATTTTTTCTCAGGAAAGAGAAATTATATTCTCCCTGTTGACTGCTTTCTAAGGACCCAGGTACCATAGTCTTGCAGGCAAGCTGGTGAACTGTGAATTGGACGGTGTTATTTTTAGTAGTTAGGTGGTTTTGTCATTGACTGGTAGATTTGAACCTAGAGTGTGCTCACCAATGGTTGCTCTTCTTCCCAGAGAGAAGTGATGATTGGGGTGACTCAAGATTCTGTCAACATCTTTCTAACTGATTTAGATGACAGAATAGAAAGTTCTTATCAAATGGGCAGATGATGGCAAATTGGGGAGTAACTAATACCCCAAAGGACAGAATCAGAATTCAACATGACTGAAAGATTGGAGAGCTAAGTCAATGAATTTCTACAGGGATGTAAGGAACTACATCTGTGTAGAAAAAATGAAATGCACAAGTATAGGTTGGGTGAAACTTGGCTTGAAACCAGTACATGTAATAAAGATCTAAGGGTCTTACTAGACCACAAACCTAAGTCAGCAGTATGATGTGGCAGCCAGAAAAGCCAATGCAATTCCAGACTGCATCAACAGGAGGGGAGTAGTAGTCCCACTCTATTCTGCTTTGATCAGATCACACCTGGAATACAATGTATAGTTCTGGAGAACATGGTCCAGGAAGAATACTGACAAGCTGGAGCATGTCCAGAGTAAGGCAATGAAGATGATCAAAGATCTGAAAATCAAGCCTTATGAGGAATGACTCAGGGAACTAGGTATGTTTAGCTTGGAGAAGAGATGACTGATTATAGCTATCTGTAAATATCTGAAGGGATGTCTTGTAGAAGATTGAGCAAGCTTGTTTTCTGCTGCTCCAGAGACTCGAACGCATACCAGAGGATTCAAGTTACAAGAAAAAAGATTCCACCTAAATATTAGGAAGAACTTTTTTATGATAAGAGCAGTTTGGCAGTGGAATAGACTGCCTCAGATCGTGGTGGACTCTCCTTTGGAAGTCTTTGAATAGAGACCCTAGGAGCATCTTTCACATGTGCTTTAGGTATTACAGGAGGTTGGACTAAATGGCCCTCACCACCCACTCCACCTCAAATATTCTGTGATTCAAATAATATGCTTCCTAATTTTCAGATAGATAACTGAACAAGCCTGTAAGTGGGTTTTAGCCCTGATGGTTAGATGCAGGTTCTTTGTTCAGACACTATATGCCACTGCATAATCAGTGTCAAGGATCAGTAGCAGAGAAGTCTCAGTAGTAGGAGAGAACTGTTGCATTCATGTCCTATTGATGGGATTTCTGATGTCGTTCCATTGGTCATTATGGGAAGCTGAATGTTGTACTACATAGACTGACAGAAGGAGTATGCAGTGCCTAGGTCCAAGACCATTGCTCATCATGCAAATAAACAGAAACTACGAAAGTGAGCCCAAATACTATTTAACTGGCTTGTTGATTCAGGCCAGGAACTTTGAGATAACAGCTGCAATCCTGCATACACTTTCCGCAGATCAAGGCCTGCTCTCACTGGGCCTTATCTTGCAAATACATACACAGAGGTATTAGTACTGTTAGACTCATTACAATGTAACTTTTTATTCCAAAGTTTACTTTTGCAGCAATTCCTATTGAGAAATTTACTTAGAAAACATTAAAACCAGAAAAGTGGAAATGAACTTAGCAAAACTTTTTGAGATAAATGCAAGCTTTTACATTTCTTCCACACATATGGTTATAAAGGTGCATCTTGGGGGAAAGGCAACATAGAAATTCAATAAATAAATAAATAAATGTTACATATGTTTCAGTTATAAGTTTATATGTCCTATGGTTCTTGCTCCAGATGAGCAGTCGCAAAAAGTTTCCTCGAAGGAAGATGTCTTGTTGGGAAGTGATTTGTTTAAGATCTGATACTGATGTCTTTTCAAACAGGGATGAGGAGGCAGTATCCCCTATCTTCAGCTCTGATTCCGAGTCTTCTATTTTTCTATTGTCCAACTCCAACTGTGTCTCCAGCTCCTTGAACAGTGGCAAATATGTATAATAATCAGTAATAACAAATCTACTACAGTAAAATTGTAACACAAGACATTTCATCACCACTGTGTAAATCATCTGCTTACTTGCAGGAACATCGAATATATTTATTTGATTAAAATTTCTGAACAAAAAAAATCTTCCTTAAGTTCCTGTCGAAGTAAATATGCAACAAACTAGACATTTAATATCCTAAGTTGTAATTTTGAAGCCTGGTTTCAAGTTGGTAGATTTCTTCAAGCTCCACTCAAAATTGCTTCTGGTTCCATGATTCCAATTCTGACTCCACAGCCTTTTTATTTTATTTTATTTTACTTTATTTTTTTATTGGACTTATACCCTGCCTATGTCCCAGATGGGATCCCAGCCTTTCTGAGACCAGCCTAAAGTGCATTTCTTTTTAAACTATTTTTTTTTCTTCTGTGTAGGTGGAAGTGCAGTTGTGGGTTGCAATTCCTCAGCCAGGGAGGTATGCCCTTCTGGTGGAATATGCGAATGAAGAGATTCCACAGACAATCCACGTAGCAGTGAGTTCACCACATCATGCTGCTCAACAGGGAACTCTTCTTCTATACACCTGCAAGTACAGGTATGATGCCTGATGTAAGAGATGAGAGAATGCAGACATCATAGAGCAATATATTTCTCACAGATATAGTTTGTAAAACCAGCTTTTTCACTCTTCTCTTAATATTACGAGACTGATTGTCAGTTTTTTCAGGAGCTGAGAATAAGAACTGAGGCTTCCTTAGTTAACAACTTGGCTAAAACAAAGATTTACCAGACAGCATAAACTTCCATACAAAAAAGCGCAGATCAAAGGAAGTGTGAGAGACATCAGGGTCACATCAGTCACGGCATAACAAGTTTTTGCTTTGGTGGCCTAATGTTTAGAAATATGTTAGCATTTATAGCTGTTGGGTGAAAAGCACATCTTGTTCAGATTCCCTGTACTGTACATACCAGTGCCAGAAATTTGAGCCAAGAGTCTACATCCTCAGAACAGGGCATGACTGGGATGAAAATAACATGAGCATCCTGAGCCCTGGTGCCCTATTTAAACAACCAGATGATGTTTATATATATGACAGATTGATGACATTGTCTGGGAACTCCTTTTTGCAAATCTGCATTCAAACTGTGACCTTAACAATAGGAAATGAGGCCCTGGGATATCCTTAGGAAGCATCCTCCTGCCATTACTTAAAGAAAGCAAATGAAAGGGTTATAAGGGCTCTGTATTAAAACTACCAAGGGGAAAAAATATTTGGCAGGAAAACTCCATCCTTGAGATTGACCAAAGCTTTTGTCTTGCAGTTTCCTTTGTCGTGGGATAGTTTTAGATTCACTAAATCGCTTGGCTGTTTTTGAACTTGCTACAGAGGCTACAATTCGTTTCATGGCAGATCAGGCCCATTTCTTCCTGGTAAGCCTTTGAAGCAGAGCATGACAGGTGTTGCAATGAATAAATAAAAATCTACAGCAAAGCTGAAAATTCCAAAGTGAGCAAAGATTGGAGTTGAGAGACTGAATTTGTTCCCAGTCTGAATCTAGGAACAGGAGAACTAAGATAATGTCTAAAAGAAGTTTCTGTGTTTCCATCTGCCTTTGATGGGTAGGAGAAATATTTGGTGATTTTTATAGAAGCAGTCAGTCTGAAAAATGTCTTCTACAGTAGAGAAGGTGGCAGCATCCTTGCTTCACCTCCATCTTTCCACGGTCCCTTGACTTCAAAGGGACTCTATTTTCTTCTCCTGCACTTCACCCCCATTTTTCCCACTCAGTCCCATGTTCCACTTTGCATCAGAATTACAGAACTCTAGTTTTAGGAGAACAAATCCTTTGCATAGTAAAAAGTAACCTTCTCACCAGTGAAACTTTTACTGGAATATGGAGTCAGTTATTATTCTTTTTTCTTGTTGCAAAACTGAATTTTATCTTGGCCAGTGTTTGATGTAAGCAAGAATCAACACAAATATCAGAGACCAGGACAAGGAGCAATGGATTCAAGCTGCAGGAAAGGAAATTCCACCTGAACCTCAGGAAGAACTTCCTGACAGTCAGGGCTGTCCGGCAGTGGCATCTGCTGCCTCGGAGTGTAGTGGAGTCTCCTTCCTTGGAGGTTTTTAAGCAGAGGCTTGATGGCCATCTGTCGGGATTGATTTGAGGGTGTTCCTGCGTGGCAGGGGGTTGGACTGGATGGCCTGTGTGGTCTCTTCCAACTCTGAATTTCTATGATTCTATGATTCTATGATTCTATCAGAATAACAGTGTTCTGCTTATGCAAGCAGCATAACATTTCTTTCTGGGGATGGGGGGTGGGTTCTAGATCCTACCATATGATTAGAAAACATGTTGAAGGACATTTTGCCCAATTACAAAAATAGCCATTGTGATCTTTCACATATCCTTGCTTGAGAGATGTTGTGTATTTGTATCTTTTGTGTGTATGTAGTAAAAGATCTAAGTGATCTAACAGACTTTGAAAAAACAAGAAATCTCAGTATTTGTACTAACCATTAGAATTTCTCAATAAGAAGAAAGGCAACAATGATTCTCACTTCACAGCTTTACCTGCTCTCTGTTTTTAGTACAAAGTATACCTCATCCCATATGAACAGTTCACTATGGAATTTGTGGAACCAAAGGTCCATTGCATAAGCATCCATGGAACATTATCACCAAATAGGTAAATAGATTTTAAAATATTTATTTGATTAAAAACAGTTCTTTTCATTATGTGGAAATTTATTATGTAGACTCTTCAGTAGTTTCACATCCAGGGATTTGATTGGATTGAAATTCAGCAGTGCTTGAGTATCAAATTTCACTGAACCTTCTGAATGACTTTAAGATTTCCAAAATGGATAATGAAAACAAATTTGCCCTGGTGTGGATACCAGAGAGGCTTGTATTAGATGCTATATCTTTCTGTGTTATTTTGATGGGAAGTTACACAGTGATATTTTTGTTTATTTAAATAGCACCATTGGCATATGTAACATAAAGAAATGGCAGGACTCTGTCCTAAGGAGCCTATAATCTAGATATTGTCAAGAGAAGCAAGTTTAACAATGTGGGAAAACAGTTATATGATGCTTCATTTTACTTGCAAATTAGATCTTTCAAAGCAATGTAAAGGTTGTTTGGGCACAGGTATAGCTATTATCTGGGTGGAAATGGATTTATATTTCTGTACAACTAATTGAATTCTATATAAGCAGGTGGACATTCACTAACATACCATGTTTGCTCTTGGAATCATTTGTATACATCAGATGCATTTTTCTGAACACAGTATTCTCTTCATAGACAAGTGAAAGTTTCTGAACACAGTATTCTCTTCATAGACAAGTGAAAGTTTATTGTATTAATTTCTTTTTCTTGCAAGAGACTGGTAGTTAGTATATGCTAGAACAGAATGAAGTCTTGAGGCGAAGATAGACAAGGATTAATTATGGCACTGTCTGATTCTTAAAAGTTGAGCTAGAAATGACCCACAGTTTTTTAAATAAGGGAATAAGAAGAGCCTTGGTAGATCATTGAGGTCTAGCATCTTGTTTCTCATAGTGGCCAATTAGTTGCCTCTGCAAAGCCCACAAGAAGAGCTGGAAGGCAACTGCCTTCTCTGCTTTTTTGTCCCCCAGCAACTGATTGTTCAGTGGTATACTGCCTATGTATATGGAGGTCTCTTTCAGAATCCTCTGTTCTTTGTGTAGGTCTCAGCATTATCTTTGTACTATTGCAGGTGAAATGTTGTATTACTACTCAAGGAATGGGCATCTACACTGGTGGATTAGTGTGTTGGCAGTTCTTAGCCCACAGGTGTCTAGTTCTTACTTATAACTAGTGTGTGCAGTTCCAATAAAATTACTGAATACCAATTTATAGTTCCCCTAATCCTCTCTATCAGATGCTTTGCAGTATGAGCATCCTGATTTTTCTGGTCACATATTCCAGTAAAAATATTAATCTTTTCCTAGGTTATAGAGCAATTAATGGTCTCTCTCTTTTCCACAGTAGTTCCTGTATCCCATCAAGGTATCAGAAGATTTCACAGTCAGTTGTTCTGGAAGAAGGGCAATTACTACCCCTCACTCCAGGCTTCCCCCTGATTCATGCCTTTAGTGTTCCTCCAGTAGCTATCCCAGTAACATCTCCACTTCCACCTCCAACTCTGTTAGATTCCTCTGCAGAACTCATCCTGCTAAAGGCTCCTCAGGTGGGTATAAGAAATAGTAGTGGAGAAATTTCACAGAGATTGATGTTACAAATTGTCATGGAAGAATGAGGGCTGTTGTTCCTGTAGTCTGAAACGAAATGAATTGTGGCACCCATATGTGGCACCCATCAGAGATAAAAAATGCAGATGTACTTTTGATTTTATTATTAGTGTATTAAAAATTACTTTCCATTCTTCACAGTTTTCGGTAGGCATAATAATCACCCTTCTCAGTTTAACTCTCTCCAATGCTTGGCCTTCCTCAGACAGCGGCTCCTAGCAGTCTGGTTTCTTCCATTCAATTGAGAAATGACTGGCAACAGACACTGCACCAGCAGTGAGCAGAAGTTAGAGAGCATTCATCCCATGTCCTAAAAATAATGGATACTGGTGTCTGTCCTAGGAAAGGGGTAGCTTTCATTTGAGAGGAAGAGAGGAAGGAATAAAGTTTTGTTTTTCTAAGCTGTACTCTGGCCTGGTGTACTGTGGGCACCTTCCTCATGAAAGTGGTTAGCAGTGAATGGGCACAAGAACCAATGTTTCTCCCTCTTTCAGTTGATCAACATCAAGATGATGTCTGTAGTGAGCCAGGCTTCTGACATTAAGCAGATAGATTTTGGAGTCCTTGTTGGCCTCATGGCCAAATGTTAACCACTGTCTAGTGTAGAAGAAAGAGTCCATTTGTATTAGTGACCTTGTTTTATAGTTTTTGGCAGTTTGAGGCCAGGAAGAGATACAGTGGCTGAGAATGGACTGGAAAAGTGAATTTTTCTCTGTTGCTATTCTGCTTGCACAGTTCTCATGGGTCACCCTTGCACACTTTGACTTATCCTTGTTTGCTTCTGCACTATATACCTTTTGGGAGTCTGGAAAAATATATTTGGGGTATGTGTGTTGGCTGTGCAGCAAAACTATGACAAAATTCAAAATCCACAAGCAGCAATACCTTCTTTGGGCCAACTCCAAAGCATAAAATACATTGCACAAGCTTTCAGAGCTTCACTGGCTTCTTCATCAGGCAAAGATGTTAAAATCATACAGGAATAAAACGGTGACAGTGGTCACAGGCCTACATTCTGTCTTAGATGTTGTCAGTTAAGATGGTATTGAAGGATTTCAGGGCATTCAGAGACCACTCCCCTTACTGGCCGTGTGGGGACTAGAGATGAAGAGCAATAAAAAAGACAGATAATAAAATTTCGTCTCCCATTTAGCAACAGAAAAGTAACTGTTCTTTAGCGGCAATTATTTCCCTGTCCTGTGTGAAGCTAAGTGCTCCTTTCTTAGGCACAGAGCATTTAATTTGTTAAGGAGTCTCTGTACTGTTACATCTGGAAAAAGCTTTTAGGTGCTATATAGGTGAAACTTGCCAAATTGTAGTTCCAAATTGTAGTCCAGTGAAAGAGTTTTACTTTTGTTGAAGATAGAAAACCTCAAAGAATTAGGTCACAGTCTTTGATTCCCTCTTGTTTTGGATTCCCCTGTTGTGGCTAAATATCTTGAAATCCAGGAAAAAAAATATCCATGTTGGTCCATGGGCCTTTACTGAAGGGAGGGTTGACCCCCAACCTAGGCTTCCCTTATATGGGTAATTTGATTGCCAGCCAAGGGATAGTCCGGCTAGAATATGTTTGAGTGCCCATTTCTGCCATTGACTATGAGAGGTGCTGGACTGCACCAGCAAAAGGACTGGTATCCTCCTTTGCTGTCTACCGTCTGTTGCATCATTTCCCACCTATAAGACTTAGGCTATAGCAGTAACATGTGTCAGTGTTCAGCAGTAAAAGCACTCTTGGACAGATCTGGAAATTACATTCTGTTCCAGAACAGAACAAAGTTAGACAGTTTTCTGGGAGTCACCATCAGCATGAGATCACAATAGCCTCTACTTCAAATGTGCAACATCAGCACAAGGTCACAATGGCTGGTGTCACTGTAGGCAGGCAGCATCAGCCTGAAGATGCACTGGTCAGTCTCTCACTGAAGAAGGCAGCAACAACAGCAGCAAAACAAGGCCCTGTGGGTACAATCTCTTTCTTATGTTCAAATGGGGAGCAGATTGTCTGGACACTGGCCTCCAGTGTCTCCCTTACTGAACTGCCATCATCACAAGGGCAGAGCATTATAGAATCATACGGTAGGGTCTGATGGGCCATCAGGTCCAGCCACCTGCTCAGTGGAGGATCTTCAGTGGTTAGCTGTCTGGACTGTTTTTGGAGACATCCAGAGGAGATCCCACCATCTGTCTTGGTAACTGGTTCCATTGCAGAACCATCCAAGCTCCTTCTAATGTTCAGTCAAAATCTACCCACCTGTAATTTCAAACTGTAAGACCTAATTCTGCTCTCTGAGACAGCAGAGAACAAGTATGCACCCTTCTATTGTGGTATTCCCTGAGGTGTTTAAGAGTGTGATCATGGATATTCTTTTTCGTCCCCTTCTCTTAAAAGAAGGCTTTGCGTTGGCAGGCAAAGACACCAGGACAGTTTGCAAATAAGCATCCTAGCTATTACAGGTTATCTGCTTCCAGTAAGTACCCTAGAGTAATCTGGCACCCAAAAAGGTAGAGATTTTGAAGATGAGGAACCTTGGCGGCACTCCATATACACCAGCAGAGCAATAGTTTGCCAAATGTGTTCCTGGTAACTAAGAACGTGATTTTCTGTTTCATGAAGGTACTTGGAGAGGTACAAGAAATCTCCCTCAAGAAAATCCCTAGTGTGTACCCTTAGAGAGGCTGGTTCTAGAATGGATGGATTGAATTAGAATAGCATAAAGTAAGCAGTAGTGTTTTTAATTGTCCCTTTTGTGTTTTGTTGTAGACAGCCATTGTCTTAAATGGCCGCATCCAGAGTCTTGGACGGTATGCTTTCATTCTGCACTGCTACCAACCCAGTCACCCAACATTCCCTGTGGAAGTGTTGATCAATGGTGGACGGATCTGGCAGGGTAAGGGACCCCCTGGTTTATGATGTGTATTTAAAAGAGTAGCTTTTGAAAGTAACCTAAAATACATCTAAACCAGCTAGATCTGTGAACAGCATATCTTACTATGTCGATGGTATAAGAAATGCACACAAAAAAGAAAATCTGAAAGACAACAGATTTTTTCTTCAAACCTTAAAGACAGCTGATTTACAATGTCATGGACTGGGGTTCAAAGCATAGAGGTTACTGTAAAGTAGAGGGTATCAGCACTACCATTTTCTGTCAAGGTTCCTTCAGAACATAGCATTTGTGCAAAGTGAGTGCAGGCAAAGGGGAACATTGCTTATATGTAAAAGCAAAACCAGATATGTTGAAATTGTCCAAATAATATGTCCTTTCTGGCTTTTCAGGACAAGCTAATGCTACTTTCTGCCCACATGGATATGGTTGTCGAAGTCTGGTGGTTTCAGAGAACCAAATTGTCCTGGATGTTACAGATAATGACTTGAGTGTGATCATCCGTGTGCCAGAAGACCGGCACTTTTGGTTGGTACGTTCCCTAGCTTAGAAATTTCTAGTCACATTGGTGAGGCTTGACTGCAATAACTAATGAGAAAACTTAAAATAGATTCCCCCCAAAGTATACAATAATGCAAACCAAATCTCATTTCAAATTCAAACCAAATTCAGACTCAAGCCAACTCCATTCACACAGTTAATCAAGCCTTTCCTCCTCTTCTTGTATCACTTAAAAGCCAAAATTCGGTTGTTTAAGCAGAATTAAAATTGTTCTGCAGTGAGGAAGGCAACCAGCTAAGGCCTAGTTAATGTGCACACTGCACTGGTGCTATGCTTTGTGAGATGGTGAATTAGTTAGCCCCTGATTCCCACTGTCTTCTTCCCTTTATCCAAGGGAGGTGATTTGTGCGTCTATGCAAGAAACATCCATATTGACTACTCAAGATTTATGTGGCATTATCTGAAAAAAACCTGAAGTGAATGGGAAGAACTTTGGCAATGAATTTATGAAGTTCGACTGAATTTATGAAGTTGGACTGAAAAAACTGTACAACTGAGGGCATTTCTGCACTACACTGTTATAGTGCTATTATTCCACTTTCAACATCCTATGGAATCATGGGATTTGCAGTTTAGGGAGGGGGATTTAGAATTCTCAGCCAGAGAGCTCTTTGGCCTCAGTAAACTACAAACCCCAGAATTCCACAGGATGTTTAAAGTGGTATAATAGCATCATAACAGTGTAGTGCAGAATTGTCCTGAATTATCCATTTGGGTTGGATATTTACCATTTGAATTTCTTTGTCTAATTACAGGATTATATCCTTGTAGTTCCTGAAGACAGTTATGGCTCCAGTTACCTTTCAGAGGAACCACTGGACAAATCCTATGATTTCATCAGCAACTGTGGAGTCAATGGGTTCTATATCAAGTAAGATACAAAATGTGCCTCACATTCCTAACTTTGCAACCCCTTAAACAGATGAGCCTGTACTTTTTTTTTAAAAAAAAAACATTTTTATTGAATAAGATCTACATAGAATAGAATAAAAATTGAAGAGCACATACAACAGAAACCAACTACAAACTATAAGGAAAACTAAACATAAAACTTACCAACATTCTGCCACATTCCTCCTGCTCACTATATGTATAACCCTATATGTATAACAAAAACTACAACTGATGGGAAAAAAATCACTTCCAACTACATTTTCTACAAATATTTTTTGACTCTTAAAAACTACAGCTCTCTCTATCTTAGCTATAGGTTACACTTCATCCATATATTTGCTGCTGTTGTGTGCCTTCAAGTCATTTCCAGCTTATGGCAGCACTGAGGTGAACCTATCGTGTGGTTTTCTAAGGCTGAAAGCATGTGACATACCCAAGGTCACCCATTGAGTTTCCATGGTGGAGTGGGGAATAGAACCCTGGTTTCCGAGGTCATAGTCTGATGCTCAAACCACTATACTATGCTGTCTCTATATATTTAACTCATATTAATCAAAGAAAGCCAACAGTCACCAAATCACCCTCATTATTTTTCAAAACGTCAGTCGGGGTTTCCAGTCTTCCAGAAACATTGTTAGCAATTGTTCTTTAATGAAGATAGTCAATACGTCCATTTCTGCTAAATCATTAATTTTTAGTGACCAATCTTCTTTGGTAGATACTAGGTCATTCTTCCCTTTCTGAGCACTTAATATCCTATGGCTGTTAGCATATATTAGAGTATTCTTCCATAACTCTTTTCTAGTTGATCATCCATCATTCCTAAAAGAAGGAGATCAAGTTTATTGAATATTTATCTTTAGAATCTTTTGCACCATGCTGTGCATTTGGTCCCAGTATTTTTTAGCTTTTTCACAAGTAGATGAGCCTGTATTTTTATGTATTCTATGTGTATATAATTTATCTATCTAAATGCAAAACCTTATAATTGATATGTAAAAAGGGTACTCTATAACCCTATTGTCATAAGACATTTGGCCTTCATTTCTTTATGTCTCTAACTCTCCGGTTTGTAAAGAAGAAACTGCACAATAGAACAGCCTGTAGATTTTAATGAATATATGTCCCTGTGAAACTCAAACCTTTGCTTTCTCTGCAGCCCTGTAACATCATCGAAGTTCTGCCAGGACTCTGCCATCTCAATCTCTCTGTTTTACAACAATGGGGCCCAGCCTTGTAACTGTCATGAAGCAGGTGCCATCCGGAGTCAGTGTGAGCCATATGGTGGCCAGTGTATCTGTAGGTCAAACGTCATTGGGCGAGAGTGTTCCCGCTGTGCCACTGGCTACTGGGGCTTCCCCAACTGCAGGCGTAAGTCTTACCTGGGAGGGAAGGTATACCATTCAAGACTGATTTGCATGACATTCTACATCAAGTTTACATGTTGCTCAGAATTGATTTTCAGGCTGCATTGGCTTGGAGTGTCTGGATCCTTACATTGGTATGACATGCCTGGATCAGAGACCAAACATTGGACTGTGGCTTTACTTACATGTTTTTCTTTCAGTCATAGTCATGAAGCCTCTTTTGAAGGGGCTCTTTTTCTCTGTAAATTTGTTACAGAATTATATCTATGGAAGAAAAAATGTATGAAAAATTTGACAGAAGAAAGGCTGAAAGTAGCATGCAGTTCATACATAGTTACAGCAAAATTCATGTGACTTTTGAAGTCTAGCATAGCTTCCTACTTGTGTATTCATGCATGGAGGTTAATTACAAACCTTTCACCTGGAAGAATAACAATAGAACAGAATGTTCAGAGATTCACTTGTCCATTTTATGCATTGTGCTTCTGAGCATTCCAAATTTTGGAATAAGAGACCTTCATAAATTGACCATCAGTGGTCAATTTAAGCTCTAATTAATAGAAATAAAAGCCTGTCTTCCCAGGTTCTTTCTAATGTTAAGCAGTATCCCAGGCCATTTATATGCTTGCTTCTACCAGAAGTGGGGATTCTCCCCCAATTGTCAGAGAGCAGGAAAACAAGGTGTTTCTTACACTTAGCAGGTAAAGAAAGATCCTGCTAAGCTATTCTTGGTACGCTGAGAAAAAGGATACAGCATAGCATCTGTAACTTCTTCAGTGTTATTTGTACTTTACATTTCCAGGATGAGAGACACAGAAAAATCATGCATTCTGTGCAGGACCAGGAGATAGGGTGTTCATTTGTGTCTTCTCTTTGTGATATACACTTACCTGCTTTAACTTGTAGCCTGCAGTTGTGGAATACGCTTGTGTGATGAAGTCACAGGACAGTGCATCTGTCCACCACGCACCATTAAACCAGAGTGTACAGTCTGTGAACCCCAGACGTTTGGTTGTCACCCGCTGGTGGGCTGTGAGGATTGCAACTGTTCTAGTCCGGGGATCCAAGATCAGATGGAACCAGGATGCAATATAGATAGTGGACAATGCAGGTGAGTAAGGTTGGCCATTAATTCTATGAATCATTGGTAAGTATATCTCTGCAGTGGAGTGGGCAACCATGTAGGGACCAGGACCAATTTATCCCCCAATTCCCCCACATCAAGTGGAAATACCTCTATTTTCCTCTGCAGTCCCTCTCAAAATGGCATTGTGTCACTGCTTGCTGCCATTTTGACAGGGACTGAAGAGGGGGTAGCACAGGGTTCTGGAATGTATATAAGGATCTGGTGGGAGATTTTTGTGTTTTCATATGCTTGGGGGGACTTTATGTGTGGTTTTTGGCAAAAAGTGCCCCAAACCATGCCTTTAAAAAACAACAACAGAGATTGGGAGGCCTTAGAGGACTGGTAAGGGGCTTCAGGAGCCAGAAAATTGGCATCCAAGGGTCATATGTGGCCCATAGGATGCACTGGTTCTAGTCCGGGGATCTGCTTTATAACTTTATATGGTACCATGCTTCATAATTGAAAGCCATTCAACTATTTGGTACTTTTCCCCCCAATTAAAATCTACTGAAGTCTTGACAATTCCATTCAATCACTGTTATGGCTGGGCTGAGCATGAATATGAATTTAAAGCAAGACCACTCAAGGCTGGTCCTCTACAAATTTCTCCTGATCTCTAATGACCTTGTGTGTATAAGTCATTGGTGGATATCATAGCCTTGCCAAAACAGTGGCTTTCTGCTTCCCATGCACGTGATGATGGTTGCCCACAGTTTCTGTAATCACCTGGCTCTATTTAGTGATTACGAACTGATGTTTTGAACCACTAGTTGTCAGAGCCCTAAATGTATTTCATATAGTTGTTTTGGAAAGGTAAATTCATTTACCTACTTGCTTGTCCCATTGTTCTGTTAGCCTGAAAAGTACTCAGTTTCCTCTGCATTTGCTCATTGTTACTCATCTCTTCACTGTGTGTTCAACATCCACTTCGATTGATTGCCTTAGGGATTTATTTCCTTACTTTCTGAATTGAGAAACACTTTCATCCCTTTCTGAAGCAAAGAAAACCTTTGATTGCTGGAGATTTGTTACATCTAAATTAGTCCTGTGATTTCCCCAGAAATTTTCAGTACATTTTAGAGGCTACTAGCTGCTCTGGCCAGGATATGATAATAAAAAGAAAACAAAATTTTGAAGGTTTTTTAAAAATTTAACCTGAATATTTTTGGAAGTTTTCAACATACCTTCTTGAACATAACACTAATACTGTATGTTAAATAGGGGTTTTTTTTCATGTTTAATGTGCATAGGCTTTTCATTCATTCTTTTTCATTCTTTGTTCTCTGTTCTTTTAGTCACAGTAGCTAAGAGAACGTCCATATTCAGAGACATTGTGCATTTGATTAACAGAACCTTGGGACAAACAATAGGGGGATTGTGCCATTGTCTTCTTGGCAGTATCCCAGAGGTATTAGGTTGGCCTTTATTGAAAGCAAAATGCTCCCGATAAATATTTTGGCACCAACATGATCCTTAATGTAATAAGAGTATAGGAAATCCCGTACACTGAGTCAGAACGCTGGTCCATGTGGCCCTGAATTGTCAACTCTGGCAGTGGCTCCCCAGAATTTTAGGAAAATCTCTATCTAGAGATCCCTGATATTCTCACCTTCAGGTACTAAGGGGATCCAAACCTGCTTAGCTTCTAGAATGAAACACTCTCGTGTGTTCAGGGTAATACAGTAGTGATGCTATAGACTGATACCTATATTTTCGTATGTATATGGATTCTTGTTTCAAAGTGGGGTATTGCTCTTGAGAGCCAAAAGCTGCATTCATTTTACCTTTTTCTAGAGAGATGTAATGAAATCTTGAAGTTATGAGGTCTGTGGTTTGTTATGGAGTTAGTGAGTCTGTCGGATATAGGGCTTTGAATCAATTGTATTAGTTTGGCATGAGTTAAAATCTCGCAGAGAACAAAAACCATGAAACGTTTCTCTTCCAGATGCAAGCCCAACATAGTAGGACGGCAGTGTGATCTCTGTGCTCCAGGCTATTATGGCTATCCAAATTGCAGAAGATGTGATTGCCACCAGGCAGGGACAAAAGCAAGTGTGTGTGATCCAGTTACTGGACAATGCCACTGTAAGGTTAGTTAGACGCACTGTGTCATTCCTGCCCACCTATTTCCATTTGACTGCTGGGTAAATGCTGCTTAAGGAAATAGTTCAGATTTGCAATTTAGTATTATGCAGAATAAAATGGACAAGAATAGTAATGTTCTATCACCTCTGTTTTCGCTGAGGTGCATGAGGCATTCCATCAAGCAGTGGGACTTTTACTAGATAATGTTAACGAACTGGTGTCAACCAGCAGAACTCTGCTACAGAAGTTAGTGCTGGAATAATGTCTCTCTGTTTAGGACTAAAAATGTTGCTTGCATATTTATCATGGGATGGGATGTTACCTTGACCCCAGAATTTGTGCCTGAGACAAAAATCTCTTAGCACAGGGCATGTTCGTAGTTCTTCTTTGCAAATGAGCAAATCCATATCCACCTGTCCCTGAGGGCAACATAGGAAAAAAAAACAGCCTGCAATCTTTTTATTGTGGGATAATGTATCACTCTGTAAACATAACATTTGCTTTTTTAGTTCAAGCAGCAACTGAGAGATCAAATAGTCTGGCACAAAGGCTGTGTGAAAACATGATAAGCTAGTACCATGAAAACACAAGGTATAAAATGCTATGTAACAAACAAGCCCTAAGTGAAAAAGAGACTTTTTTGCAGAGGAACTGAGTGTGATGCATGAAACAATATAGTTCCATGGTAATAAAATATTAAGAAGAACAACAACAATAAAAGAACAATTTATAGAATCTTGATTACAGCAAAACCCAAAACAATCAGAAAGGCTATTTAAAACTAGACATAGTCAGGCCCCTACCAATTATAAGACCGTCAGTAGAAAACTGGCTTGCATACCAAAGGGCTGCTTGAATAAAAATGTTTTTCTTTATGTTGGGCCTCTTGAAATACTTTCCTCACAGAGGGACTGAAGTAAAAGGTTCATTTTAGGATACAGGTACAGAGCACAAAAGAGGCAATGTATTCATAATGATGTTAAACAAAAGAATCAGCAGTTTGCCTTCAGATATAAACAAGAAGTCTTCTTTGGACTGCAGACATCTTGACTGAGTTGGAAATGATTAATTACATTTTGGAAAATCCATGCTTTTGAGAAATGAGCAGGTGGAAGTTTATGGAAATTCCCAGAGAAAACAACCTTGGTTGGTGCTTTAACCTGCTGATTTATCTGGAGGTGAAAACACTTCAGGATTGAACCATATTTTTCATCAAAGCTTTAGATACACCAATCAAGTTATTGTCATGGTTTGTTTGTTCAGGAAAGCAATTTGGAAGATATCATGCATTTATCTATGGTTTCCAAATTTGCATCAGGGGAACACCTGTTAAGTACAATAAAGGATACACAAATCATGAACTTTAAATACATTAGGTTGTAGATTCTTGCACAGTTCTGTTAGGATCCCTTTGCTGTTAAGTTCTGTGTTTCTTGCTCTTGCAGCCTTCCCAGAACAATAAAAATTTAGGCAGAGTTCTAGAGTAATGCCAACAAAATGCACATGTAAAAGCTAGCATGGCCAAGCTACTGAATAACAATTCACAGCAGCAGAATACAGCTTTTATCTATGATTGTGATAACTTGTGAATGGCAATCTTGAACAGCCTGGATTAAACAAAATGAAAGAATCCCCTCTTCAGTTTTTCACTTTGTTCTCTCTTTTATTCAATAGGCAAGTGAAGAGAATATGAATACTCCATTTTATCTCTTTTAAATCTTTACAGGAAAATGTGGAAGGTCCAAGGTGTGACCAGTGCCATCTGGGGACTTTTTCTCTGGATGCCAGCAATCCAAAAGGCTGCACCAGGTGCTTCTGTTTTGGGGCAACAGACCGCTGTCACAGTGCTGAGAAATATCGTGTGGAGGTGAATGTGCAGGTTGAGACTTTGGCAATGGCAGCTGTAATTGATGCTGCATATTCAGTCATGAGGCGTGGGTGGGCTGGATGGTTATCTCCTCTTTACCCCTTGTAGATAATTCCCCATCAAAACCAGTAGCCATTTCCATGTATTGTAGCATTTAATTCAAAAAATCATGAGTTGTTGGACAAAAAGAGAGTTAGCTTAGTGGTGTGAGTGTTAGACTGGGATTCTAACACTAGGGTTCACATTCCCCACTCAGCCATGGAAACCTCCTTAGGTAAATCACACTCAGCCTGTGAAGAAGGCAATGAAAAACTCCTTTGAAATTAACATTGCCAAGAAAACACTGTGATAGGGGTGAGGATGACTTGAAGGCACAAAGCCACAATAAAAAAGAGCACTTTATTTTGTGTGTCCTTAATCTAACACTGGTCAACTGAACATTATGGAATAGAACATTATTATCTATTGTATATAAAGGCACGTGCACTGATCTAGATAGGCAGAGTCTGATCATACCAAAGTTCTGTTTAACCCAGCATCCTGTTTCATACCAAAGTTCATACTTTGGATCATCCTGTTTCAATAGTGGCTAACCAGATTCTTCTGGGAAGCCCATGAGCAAGACACTTAAATTGGTTTTATTTGATTATTTTGGTTTGATTATTCTCTTGAATATTTTAATGCTAAAGGTGGTCAGACAAAATACTTCTGCAGCTTCTTAGCAACAACCTATTCTGTGTCATAAGAGGCCCGTATAATCCTTTTTCACATAATGCTGATCAAGGGACACTAATGGTGGCGGAAAGACAAATGTCAGAACCATGATTTTTAATATGACTTCCTGCAAAAACCTTATAAAGCACCTGCATAGTCTTTCATGGCTGTATTTGCTGATCTAGACCATTTTGGAGTGTTTCTGAAACATTTCCTCATTTATTTCCTAGTTTATTGACATGAGTGGATGGAGTTTGCTGAGTGGAGAGCGTCAGGAAGCCCCCACTTTGGTCAGCTTGGAAGATGAGATTGTTCGTGCTGATCTTCGGAATTTTCCTGAGGCCTTCCAGGAACTTTACTGGCATGCTCCCAGTTCATATCTTGGAGACCAAGTAAGTGAGAATAGCTCTGACTGCGGTTACCTGTTTTTCCCAAACTGTCCCAGTGGCCAAATTCTGAGTCAGGATCAAGATCAAGATTCTTTTGGTGCTGGTCACACTTTTACCATGGTTGTGCAGCTGCACTGAGGGAAGGCAGTCAAAATCTGCTGATTCCAAGCATGCCACTTCCAGTTTTGGATTTGACTCATGGTGGGATTGTAGCGAGTTTTAAATGTGGGAAGGACGAGGGATGCAAAACCACCATACTGGGTAGTAGTTTTTGCTGCTTGGCCATTTGGGCCAAAAGAAAACAGAAAATGCTTTTTTTTTTAGAATTTGGGGGAGGACTTCTGGGGGCTTTAGATGGGACTCACGAGGCTTCAGGGACTGCAAAATTGGTCCACAGGGATTAAACTTTTCTCACTCCTGACATACAACATTTTTTTAAAAAAAAATAGTGAGAACATTCTACACCCCAATGCTTTGACAACAATTAATCCAGCAAAATATATAGAAATACTGAAAAATTGCTACAGTTCATTGACATGATAAATTCATCGACAAAAAGTACACATATTATTTTCATTAGCTTGAGTAGCTTTTCTGCCATGGATAGAACTAAGTTAAAGTTCATTAAAAGAAGGTTTCCTCCCCACCTTATGAAGCCCTTTCTTCCTTATAGATCTATTCCTGTCGATTGTTGCACATTTGGAGAATAATACATGATATAATAGTAAAGTCTGCAGTTCCTAATACCATAGGTTTATATTCCCTCTCTGCTTATACCATGTCAGTATGGCTGCCTTGTGTTATGTTTGAGATAAATCATGTAAACTACACAAAGCAGTTGACTTTTCAGAAAGTGTAGTGCTTTACAGAGAGAAGTTTATGTTCAAAATGGCCTAGAATCTTGATTTTAGGGGCTAAGGAAGAGATTTTTAAAATCGCTGAATGAAACATGTTGTCATTTACCTCCAATTGCAGGTTTCGTCATATGGTGGATACTTGCGTTATCAGTTGAACTCAGATACTCAGAGGGGCGATGTATTCATACCAGTGGAATCCTGGCCTGATGTTATTCTCAAGGTAGAGTCTGAGTTGCCCTCCTTCCTTGGGATAAATGGTAGTGTTTCCATTCAACAGCTGATGTGTCCCTTGTTCTTTCCTAGGGAAACCAAATGAGCATTATGTTTCTTGAAGGCACCTACCCCACTGCTGGGGAAGTCTATGAAGGACAACTCCAACTTTTGGAGGTCAGTTCAAATTGACAATAACATGCAAGGAGTTAAACCCAATGGTTGCTGCAAGCTGATGTATAATTGTATCAATTTCCAAAATGTCCTTTGTGCTTTGCTAGTAGCGTATTTGCCTTTTATTCCAAACATGTGTCAGTTATTCAGTATGTCTTGTCTTCCACAGGATAACTTCAGACACACTGAGACACACAACCCTGTTTCCAGGGAAGAGCTTATGATGGTTCTGGCTAACCTAGAGCAGCTGCAGATCCGGGCTCTCTTCTCCCAGATATCATCATCAGTGTCCCTTCATCGAGTGACAATGGAGAGAGCAACAGAGGCTGGTGGAGGCGTCCAAGCCAGAAACATGGAGCTTTGCATGTGTCCAGCCAATTATAGGGGAGATTCCTGCCAGGTAAGGAACAGGTTCATGCCAGGATTTGTGCAGAGTTCACAAAAAACTCTGCTCAAGCTGAACAGCTTAGAATTGTCCTTCCAGATGGTGTCCTTTTGATACATAATCAAATAATGCATGCTTCATTCTCATATATTGAAAATGTCAACTCAGTGCAGGGCAGCCATGAAAAAGGTGAATTTTCATGTTAAAGCTCATTGAGGGATGGATTGATAATGAAGCTTCCAATGTGATAATGCCTCTATACGAATTTGCAGTACAGCCATTTAGGAAGCAGTGTATAGTTCTGCCCAGCTCTTGTTAAGGCTGGGGAAAGGTACAGAGAAGGCTACCAAAATAATCAAGGGACTTGAGCTGCTCCCCTACAAGGAAAAGTACAGTGTTGGATTAGACAGGCATTTAATCTGATCTGGCAAGGTTCTTGTTAAAGTTATTCATAGTGAATAGATGTGTCAGTGACATGCTATATAGAACCTCCAGATTCAGAGGCATTATTCCATTAAATACTTGCTGCTATAGAGCATCACAGTGGGAGAAAACATGCAAGCAAGCCATTGCCTTCCAGTCCCTCATGAAGGCTTCCTGGATGTGTCTGGTTGGTCTGAATTTTCAGAGAAAACAATTCCAGAATGTATCTAGTGAGGGAGCCTGGCTGGAAGCCACCTAGGAGAAGTCTCTTTTTCAGGCTCTGGGAGGCCATTTCCACGCTAGCCTGTTATAGCGTGATGATTCCACTTTCAACATCCTCTGGAATCCTGGGGTTTGCACTTGCCCCTCCCGAAACTGCAAATCCCAGGATTCCAGAGGATGTTGAAAGTGGAATCATTGTGCTATACAGGCTAGTGCGGAAATGGCCGGAGTTTCATTGATCCTACTTGTAGGTAGCTCTGCATATTATAAAAAGCAAGATTCTTTATTGCCCATCAACTTTTAAGCTGGTTTTCTTAAAGTAATGTAAGAATTTGCAGCGTTGTGTGCTGGTGCTGAACATAGAGATATTTATAGTCCAATCTTTTGTATGCTTTCTTGAAAGTAACTTAGGAGTCACACATGTATAGGATTACAGACTTTGTTGCTGCTACTAGAATTATTTATTAATTAAAATATTAGTATCGCATCCTATATGAAAAGATCTCAGAACAGCCTACTATAAGATCTTACTCTTTTGCATCTACCATATTATGCACCTTTGCATGTACTATTTAGTTTTCATTTAATTGAAAAATGCTTTATGACTATAACAGCAAACCTTTCCAGACCTTTTTCAATGACATACTAAATAAAAAGTGTCAAAAACCAGTTCTTGTAATCACTGCATTCCTGAGCATTATGACACAATAACCAAAACAGAAAGATTTTTTCAGAAGATTTCAGGTAAGCAGCAAGTTGAGAAATTCAAGGAAGAACTCTTAAGTGTCTTCCAACTACAAAGGTCTGCCTACTGATGAAGATATAATGCATTTTATCTCCTTTTTTTATAATTAGGAATGTGCTCCAGGCTATTACAGAGATACGAAGGGTCTCTTCTTGGGAAAATGTGTTCCATGTAACTGCAATGGTCATTCAGATCAGTGCCTTCCAGGATCTGGAATATGTATTGTAAGTAAACAGAATGTTGGTCACAATCAATTTACTTAAAAGATTTCTCCTCATATTCGTTAAAATTGTGTGTGTGTTTGTCTGCTGAGAGGTGTTAGAAACTGAGACATTGTTTCCCTCAATTAGTAGAGAAATTCCTTTTTCTTTCTTATTTTAAATCCCAGGGCATTTATCCATACACCTTTTGCTTATTGTTTTGAATTCTGTATTAAGGTTAGATTGCATAAACTCCATCTGCCTTTATATAAATGAAGTAATGTTTTATGATCCTTTATAAAGAAGGATAATTAAAGTTATGCTCTTAATTATCTTGCGAAGTTTGTTGTTCTACAAGTAAGAGTAAGAGTCTTGTTCTACACGTAAGAGTCCAAGTTGCTACATTTTCCATACTTTTTGTTATTCAGTGGTTGAGGCCTTCTGGTGCTCTTCCTCTCTCCCCATCATCAGATGGGTTCTTTCAAAGAAAGGTTTGGCTGGTTTTCACTAAAGAGAAAAGTAACAAAAGCCATTTCTGCACTAGACTGTTGTAGCGCTATTATTCCACTTTCAACATCCCATGGAATCCTGGGATTTGCAGTTTTGGCCCCTGCTGAAACTGCAAACCCCAGGATTCCATAGGATGTTGAAAGTGGAGTAATAGCACTATAACAGTCTAGTGTGGAAATGGTCACAGAGTAAAGAGAAAGAAAAGGAAGCAGATTGAAAAAAGGGATTCTCAAAAATTTGAATTGTATGCCAGGTACTGTGTTTATGCAGCAACCCCATCAATGCTAAGAATGTACAGATTCAACTGATCTCAAGGCTATGGAGAATGCACTGAATAACCAAGTAAAGTGTGGAGAGGATTTAGAAAGCTTTAGGATGTTAGCTTTTCCATTCCAAGAAGGATCGTCCTCAGACCTACTTTTGGAGGAGGTGAATGAATATTTGAGACCATACTATTCTTACATGGGAGACAGTTGTGGTTTAGCTTGATGGAATGAGCACATCCTACGCTATCTTGTTTTCTTATTGGTTGGTTGGATGACTGGGAGTTTTTTGGCATTTTTGAAATAAGGTAGCCTGTTCACTGAATGCAGATTGGAATTTCCCCCAACTTTCAACTTGGTGACATTTCCCCCTCTTTCATATCTGTGGGAAGGATAAATAGCATAGGGGACACACTAGGGCCTTGTTGGACACCACAGGTCTTGGTGAAACTTTAAAACCATAGCTAGGTTGTCTTACGATCATGATGACAAAAACTAACAGCTGAATATGCTGAGTGAGTTTTATTTTCTTTGTGTGCAGAACTGCCAGCACAACACAGAGGGTGATCACTGTGAAAGGTGCAAGGATGGCTTTGTGGGGAACTCTTCACTCAGTGGTCCTCTGCAGTGCATAGGATGCCCATGTCCTCTTTCAGTTGTATCTAACAAGTGAGTTTCTTAAGTGTTTCACTCTGATTTGGGTATGCATGTGTTTGATTTAAAATGATTTGGCTTCTTCTTTGTAATGGGAAAGGTTTATTAGCCACTCTTGTGTAAGATGGTTCCATTGTTCTTTTGAAGTGTTCTCTAGGAATAGGATTTTTTCTCATAATTAGCACCATTTATCAGGTAGCAGATGGAGGAAAAATACTGACCAGTTTGGGGCTTCATTTTAGATCTAAGAGTGAATTTATAATCAGAGTACTAATTCATCAAACAGAGCATTCCACAGTGCAGTATTTTGTTGCAGGTCCTCCTTGCATTATGAAAATAGCAGGTATATGCCACACAGAGAGCCAGCATGGTTTGAGTGTTGGACTAGGACACCAGGGTTCAAATCCCCACTTGACCATAGAAACCCACTGGGTGACCTTGGGCAAGTCACACTGTCTCAGCCTCTGAGGAAGGCAAAGGCAACAAATTTTGCCAAGAGAATCCTGTGATGGGTTCGCCTTAGGGTCATTATAAGTCAGAAACAACAGGAAAGGCACACAACAGCAACAAAGGCTTTGAGAGAGAACAAATAACTATTTCTTTAACTCTATTTATGTCCCACCTTTCTCCCAGCATAGGATTCAAGGGTTCGAATCTGTGCTCACCCATGGAAACCTACTGGGTGGCCTTGGGCAAGTCACACTGTCTCAGCCTCAGAGGAAGGCAAGGGCAACCCCCCCTCTGAAAAATTCTGCCAAGAAAACCCCATGATAGGTTCACCTTAGAGGCACCATAAGTCAGAAATTACCTGAAGGCATGCAGCAGCAACAAACAATAATGCCATACAGCAGCAGTGCCTACCATGCTTGGCAACTGTATATATCACAGTTGTTCCTGAGCCCTTGTGAAGTGACATACTCAATAAAGATGTGTATTTTTTGTTCATACAATTGCTATAAGTCAAAGCTGACTTGGTGGCAGTTTACAACCACAGTCTGTTAAGTTTCTGTAAATTGGGCCTTGGGGAGACTTACAAAAGAAGTTTATGTCAAGCACGCATGCACTTGTAGTTTCAAGGGGCAGTGGTTAACCTAACTCCAGCAATAAAATACTTTCTCTGTTATTTCTACAGTCATTTTGTGGGGTTTCATATGTCAGAGTAAGAATAGCTTTATTAGGACCACTAAAATATTACATTAAGTAGCGTGCCATTTTTGAAATATTTTAGTGGTCCTACCCATCTCTGATTTTTGTGTTTACTTATGGGCTTCACAGCTACTTTAATTTTATGTGGCTTAAACTAGCATTTTCATGTTTCATATTTATTACTGATTCTCCATTTGTAAATGTTAGAAGAAAGGCAAAGAAATAAGGTGAAAACAAAGCAGCCCGGCATGCTTACAGTCTACTGAGGATGTTGATTAAAACAAATGCTGGTGGCTGTCATATATTTTATACTGGGTTAGGTAGGGCCTAAAGACGACAGATCCAATTTGATCTTGAAAGCTACGCAGGGTCAACCTTGGTTAGTATTTTGGTGGGAGACCACCAATGAATGCCAGTTGCTATAGGCTATATTTCCAGGGAAAAAACCGGCAAACCCTCCTCTAAGTATTCCTTGCCCAAGAAAACTCTATGAAATGCACGGAGTCACCATAAATCAGCAGGAGTACACACACACACACACATACACACAAGGTTAAAATCCATGTCTTACTGGTCTGAGTGAGAAAATTCTTAGTGCTTTAGCTCTAAAATGGAAATGCATCCTGTCTCAGTAAATGGTTGATGAAGATCCTGCATCAAGATGCTAGCGTACACACACACACACACACACAAACCACCATGTGAGCTATGCAGTCCCACCACCAACATGACCATTACCAGGTTGTGGTAGAGCAGGGAACTGGGGAGTCAGCATTGATGTGTCCAGCTATTTTCCTATAGTTAGACACACTGTGACAGGTGCTGACAGGAACCTCCAGGGTCCATTGAGACATCCCTGTAGGCGACATCTTTGCAGTACATCTACCTAAAGGAAATTGGCACGATGGATTGCCATGTTGAGGAGGGGGCTGAATGACTTACAGGGTGGTAGCTTTTGGTTGTTTGTGGTTGGAACAGAATTCTGACCTGTGCAACAACTTAAAAGTGAGCTGCAGTGCTGTCCGCCTGACTTACATAATTGCAGTTTACTAACAGGATGCCAGTCATTGTGGGATAAACAGGGCCAATTACAATTGCAAAAATTCTTCTGTGCCCTCCAATACTAAGTATAATTTAAAAATTCAAAAAATACAATTCATAAAAGTTGAGAATCATTATTTTTCAGTGGCTACTCATGTGAAAATGAAGTGATACAACAGCTTGGAGAACTGTACCATGTGTGTTTTTTTAATGTCTCTACAAGTTCCTAGGGTGGACTGAATATTGATTTTGTATAGGTCAGGTGGACGGCCCTTCCTGAAATTTAAGAATTTTTGTACACAATTGATCTTCTCTAATTTTGGAAGCCGCAAAGGATCTGACCTGGTTAACATCTGGATGGGAAACCACCAGAGAAGACCAGAAATCTCCTGATATGGTGTGGAAAGTATTTTAACAGAAACCCTGAAGATCCATTGTTGCCAGTCATAGTGCAGATAGTAGACTAGGTCGACCAGTGGTCTAACTCACTGCAAAACAGCCTCCTGTGTTCCTTGAGATCTCATTTGATTTTTGTGACCAGATGTTGACTATTATCTCAGCCTTTCTTTTTCTTAGTAAACATTAAAGATCTTTGTTGTGGGTTTTCTGGGCTTTGAGGCCATGTTCTGTTAGTATTTTCTCCTGACATTTCGCCTGCATCTGTGACTGGCATCTTCAGAGGATCCAGTGGCATGTAAGTGAGACAGACTATATATACTTGTGTAGTCCCTGGGTGGGAGGGAGCAATTTGCATGTGTTACAGCTGGCCTGTGTGATGGCCTGTTGTTAAATGGGATATCCCCTAGGGTGTATGTTAGTCAGGGGATATGCATAACAGTGCGTTAAGTACATTAGCAACCCATTGTATTGTTCCCCACAGAGGGACCTCCAAAGTTTGGATGATGTCCACTGGCATATTTTTGAGTCTTGATTTTAGTGTTCTTCAGTACTGGTAGCCAAATCTTGTTTACTTTCCTAGTTTCTTCTTTCCTGTTGAAATTGTCCATGTGTTTATGGATTTCTGTGGCCTCTCTGTGAAGTCTGACATAGTAGTTGTCAGAATGGTCCAGAATTTTGTGCTTTCAAAAAGCATTCTGTGTCCAGGTTGGTTTATAACATGTTCTGCTACTGCTGATTTTTCTGGGTGGGTCAGTCTGCAGTGTCTTTCGTGTTCTCTGATTCATGTTTGGACATTGTGTTTTGTAGTCCCTGTGTAGACCTGCCCACAGCTACAAGGTATGCGGTAAACTCCTGCAGAAGTTAGAGGATCCCTCTTGTCCTTTGCTGAATGTAGCATTTGTTGAATTTTCTTGATCGGTCTGTAGATTGTTTGGAGGTTATGTTTCTTCATCAGTTTCCTCAGTGACCCCTTTGATGTATGGTATGGTAAAAACACATTCCCTTTGGTTGGCTGCTTATCTTCACTGCTGTGGTTTTTTTCCGGATCTTGAGGCTCTTCCGATGTCTGAACCGGAGTAACCATTGGCCTGTGGAGCCCAGTTTGAATGGTTCAGTTCATCTTTCAGGAGGTGGGGTTCACAGATTCCTTTGGTGCGGTCTACCAGAGTTTTATTGTGCTCCTTGTAACATATGCAAATTGCTCCCTCCCACCTGGGGACTACACAAGTGTATATACTCTGCCCCACGTCCGTACCACCAGATCCTCTGAAGATGCTAGCCACAGATGCAGGCAAAACGTCAGGAGAAAATACTAATAGAACACGGCCTCAAAGCCCGGAAAACCCACAGCAACCTATGGATTCTGGCCGTGAAAGCCTTCGACTTTACATTAAAGATTTCTTTACATTAAAGATTTCATTCTCTGCTTGTTTTTTTTCCCCACTTCAGTTTTGCCATTGGATGTGTGCATAAAGGCTCTTCCACTCAATGCCTTTGCAAGCCTGGTTACGCTGGAGTTTCATGCGAACGGTAAATTACAGTTCGGATCAAGGATCTCCCAGCCGGTTGTGCCTGAGATGGTGTAATCGGCATCATGAAAAGAAGACATTAGAGCAAGGGAGTGGGGATGTGGGACAGTTGCCATGCGGGTGCACCTTTTGCAGCTTTCCTAAGGCCTTCCGTTTTTCTTCCAAAGTTGTGCTCCAGGTTACTATGGAAACCCTCTTGTGATTGGCAGTTCCTGCCAGCCCTGTGACTGCAGTGGAAATGCCGACCCAAATATGCTCTTTAGTGACTGCGACTCATTGACAGGATTCTGCACAGGATGCATGTACAACACAGCAGGGCCACGCTGTGAAGTATGTGCGCCTGGGTTTTATGGTGATGCTGTGGTGGCAAAGAACTGCACTGGTAAGCATGCCCGAAATGTGGCAGCTACCCACACTTATAGGTACATTTATGAAGTTGGAAATGGAATTGCAGGCAAAAGTACATTCTCATATACAGAAGCATAGAAAATGGGAATCAATTCTAAACCCTCATTACATTGGTTCCCTTTATTTACTGTACATTGCATTTACTGTACATAACATTGCTTCCCTTTATTTACTGTTTGCTCAAAGCATTGCTCTAATCTACTTCTTAGATAAAAAGATTCTTGCAAAGTCTACAAAATCAGCATGACATGGCCTTCAAACTTGCAACCGAAGAGAAGTGACACACAGCGAAAAGAAGACTGAGGCCATCTCTGCAGTACACTCTTATAGCGCGATTATTCCACTTTCAACATCCTATGGAATCCTGGGGTTTGCAGTTTCAGGCTGGCCCTTCCCGAAACTGTAAACCGCAGGATTCCATAGGATGTTGAAAGTGGAATAATCACGCTATAAGAGTGTACTGCAGAAATGACATGAGACTGGGAAGGAAAAAAAACAGGCAGCAGTTCTAAAGTTATAGGTAGTCTCATGAACAAATGAAGTGGAAACAGATTATATAGTACTGGAAAAGGGCCAAAGAAAGAAAATGAGATAGCATTGTTTTTCATCTCTCCTTATATCTGCAGCTTTAAGGTATGAGTGCCCCTAGGTTAACATTTGAGGAAAGTGCAATGTAGGCATGAAACACATGCCCTGTTGCATTAGTAGGATGAAACACTTTGTTGTAACTGGAAACCGGACACATTACTTCTCAGAGCATCTGTCTCTAGCACTAATCTGCAATCTTTTCATAACCAGGAACTTTAATCAAATCTGCAATGTGGGATCCACTTTTAATGTTTTGTCTTCTTTCCTTCTTTCCTCCCTTATTTTTTCACTTCTACCACTACCACTCTGTTCTTTTATCCTCTTGCCTTTTTTCCTTCTACTTGTTTATGGTTTACCTTTCTCTTGTTGTAGATATCTTTCATATATCTTTCATTCTAGTAATGGATCAGAGCTGGGGTGGTCAGCTACTGTCTTTCAAGCTTCAAGGCTTCTGTGACTGATGAATCTAGGAATAATCTAGGGGAATGGAGCACAGTGTTTAGGGCCTTTCACTGGTTGCTGCTAATGGGAGAACCAACATCAGTGGTTTCCTATTTGCCAAAGTACAGCAGTCTTCCACTCCAAGTGATGGTCCTCTTTGTTGTAAGATGCACCATTCTTTATTTCGAAACGTATAATGGCTTGAAATATATAATTCTTTTGACTTTTCTTCAGGGCTAGAGTAACATACAAGTGAAAATAAATACCTAGATCGTAAACATATTTCTAAATATTTATATTACAGTGCCCCTCTTATTTGTGTACTTTGTTACTGAAAGCAAAATGATAATGAAATCAAAATCTCACCTTTTTTTTCCTGTTTGTAGAATGCAGTTGTCTATCCTGTGGGACAGAGTCATGTGATCCTAGGACGGGTCGGTGTCGCTGTAAGCCGGGAGTGACAGGCCAGCACTGCGACCGTTGTCAGGTAAAATTGAATTGGACTTTTCTCAACCCCTCAGTGCTCTTCCTGTACACACATACATATGACAGATATCATGTGATTTTTTTTTTGTGGCATTAGTACAAATAGCAGAAGTATAGCTATAGTCAGAAATCACCGCATGCGTGTATAAGTAGATGTAGTTCAAATGCAAACAGTGTTGTCTCTTTACATTAGAGATCCAGTTACTGAGACTTGATTCCATGTTTTCACCAATGTCAAAGAACTGTTTTTAAATTCTCAACATATCATGCTGGAGAAAGTATAAATATATGCAGTTTTTCAAAGATTGTTTTTATTGGCAGCAATATTTAAAGTCTGGGTCACGGTCAGACTTTCCTGTTCGCTTTACACATTAGCATGAGGCAGGCAGGTGCTCACTGTATTTACTGTTGGCATATAAATACATAAGTAATACCATTGCAGATTGCTTTTTTTTTGGTGCAAGGATTGAGCCTGTTACTGCTTATTTGTAACTTACCATTAACATAGGGATGATTCTGATCAGTCTGCCCGCCTGTGATGGAGTTATTTACCTGAACAAAGATCATCAAAACAATTTGTAATATGCATCCCTGTTAATGCATCCCTTTTGTTTGGGGGCGGGGCAGGTGTTCCTTTAGAACAGCTTCACATCTCACTGGGCAAAGAGGACCATGATAAGAATGAAGCAAGTCCTGGAGAAGCAGGCCTTGTTCCTGCTGCTTATAAGTTGGAAACTAACTGGGTCTTTTCCCCTTTAGGAAGGGCACTATGGATATGAAACATGCTTAGGTTGCCAGAGGTGTGATTGCGATATTGGATCTGTGAGCAGAGACTGCCATGCCCAGAATGGCCAGTGTCACTGCAATCCAGGTGTGAGTGGCTCCCGTTGCCATCAATGCGCACCTGGCTACTGGGGACTCAGCCCAAATGGCTGTTCAAGTGAGTGCCTTTTGACTGCTTTTATGTTTCACCAGAGGAAAAGTCAATGAGACAGCATGGTGTAGTGGTTTAAATGTTGGGCTACAACTGTAGAGACCAGTTCCACTCAGTTATGGAACCCACTGTGTGAACATGGGCAAGTCACAATCTCTCACCCTCAGAGGAAGGCAAAGGAAGACCCCCTCTGAACAAATCTTGCCAAGAAAACCCTGTGATAGGATCGCCTTAGGGTTACCACACATGGGAAACAACTTGAAGGTGCACTATAACAAAGGCAAAAGTCAGACTTTTGATCCTGAAGCCAAAAAAAAAAAAAAAAGTGCAGATTAAAAAAAAAACAGAATTGCCATTGCTCAGTTCAAAATATGTACTTCTTTAAGCAGAATTGTATAGGATTGCCATCTAGGTGGCATCTTCTAAATGGAACAGTTGGTGACGTGCACATGGAGTACACACTAGCTGTGTTCAGATGATCCCCCAGGCCATGGATTGGAGGATCAGTAACAAGCCTGGATTCATGGATCTCCTATACCTCTTTCTTGTCGTTTTATGTGAAATCCTAAAATGTGGACAAACTGTAACTTGATCAAACCTGGAAGCAGTTAATTAAATCTGCAAACAAATGAAGGAGTGAGCAACTGAACACCGGACTTGCTTGTATTTGTCTGAATGAAACAACGTATCCTTGGTTCGAGATCTATGAATTCTTTCTTGCTTAAGCACATGAACAGCTTCTGTAGGCATAATAAACCCAGAGCTGTAAGAAGATGTTTGAGGCAGCTTGAAAGTTGCAAAGGGTTCAAGCTGTTCTGGATTTGAGCTCTGTACCTTTTCAATTCATATTCATGGGGGTGGTGTGATTCTAATGCATGAGCATGTGCAAAGGGTAATAGTTATTCAGTACAAATATATGATAGAAGATCCTGGCCTTGTTAATGTATCTTTGGCCAAGGTTAATATGTCCTTCACTTTTCCCCTGTAGAATGTCAGTGCAAAGGAGGTTCTTGTAACCCACGGACTGGGGAGTGCACCTGCTCAAATGGCCTGACAGGGAAGCAGTGTGATACCTGTATAAAGAAGTATGAGATTCCTATGGTCGATGGCCCAGACAACATGAGATGTGAAGGTTAATCTTTTACTTTGCTCTCCTTTCCCTGTCCAGGTTTCTTTCTTCCAGTTACAGTACATTCATTTCTGCACCTATCTTTGCACTGGTATTGTGAAACTTTAAATCAGAAATGGGAATCATGTGGATCACAGACTACATTTGACCCTTGAGAGAAATTCATTGGAACCTGTGGGATTTCCACTGACCCCTTAGTATCCTCTCCCCCCCTTTTTTTTTTTTTTTACTGACTTCCTTTCCATCTTTCAACTCTAATTTGCTGTTTTGGAAGTTCCCCACACCAAAACAGCAATCACATCTCCCTAAAATACCCCAAGTGTCAAGTGAGAGTGATGGAATGTCATTCACATTCATCGAAATGGTAGCCTCAATGATGTAGCTGTGGCCTCCAGAAGTCTGAAGGCAAAGAAAACATGGCTGTAGCGATTCAGGCTCTGGAGTATGCCCATCCTTGCTTTAAACTTTTCCATCCTACATAGATTTTCTTTTTGACATGTACCAGTATTTGCAGATGTGTATGTTTTTTCTGTAATGCCTCACATGCCCATCTTTCACTGAATCTCTTTCAAACAGAGCTTCCTTTGCTTTTTCTAATTCCTTTCATGTACTTTTCTCACACACACACACAACTTAGTGGTGACTGAACTGTGATAGTGCTATGCTCCTCTTTCTCATCCTTTTTTATCAATGGTTCCATCTAAATCCTAGGCAAAATGGGCATATGGTATAGTGTTTTTCTACATTTTTAGCATTCTGAATGACCATAAAGATTCTATAACACCTCAGCAACTGAGCCAATGGCTGTCTGCCAAGCCACATCTGTACCTTGTTAAGAGCACATTGTGTTTACTTGAATTTCCTGACCCACAACCTGCCTTTTTTGTCAAGGGGGGGGCATTCATTTTCATTCTTTAAGATAAATGCCCATTAAAAGAACATTTCAAATCATTTCCTTTTCACACTTTATTTTCAGCATCTGGAATGGCTGAAATGTTAAATCTACCTTGGCCATTCTCTCCTGTCTAGGGTAGTTCTCTGTCTTCCTTATGGATGTCATCTAAGAGCAATATATTTATTCTCTCTTACTAACAGCTTGTGACAGCTGTGTATTGCTCCTGTTGGAGGATCTCCAGAAGATTGAAAGCTCCTTCCCTGCCCTCAGGCATCAGCTGATGAGTCTCAATGCCACCTCTATAGCATGGACTCGTCTACATAGCATCAATGGTTCTATGCAAGCCATCACTGTAAGTGAAACTATCCAACTAATTCTTCTAGTTTTTGCAGAAGGTACTGGATTTCTGGATTTTAAGTTCTGCCTCCTTTGCTTATTACAGAACCATCTTCGTGAATATCAGAGATCCTTAAACAGGGCCAGGCAACAAGCTGATGAGCTAGAAGAGGAGAACACAGACTTTGTTCAGGATCTGAACGCTCTTCAACACAAGGTAGTGCTTTTCCCTTTCCCTTCTTTGACAGCCGCTGCAAATGTACATGGTGTCAACAGAGTGCTTGGTGGTCTACTAAACATTTTTTATTTATTTGATTTACATTTTGCTGAGAACCCAGATCAGTTCATAAAAATAACATGACATTCAGAGGAAAAGCATCTGAAACTCACCAGTGTTGACTGTTTTTAAGTAAAAGTTCCTTATAAATTGCAATCCTGCATCCCAAGTTCTACTGATGCAACTGGGTCTCTTTGGACTTCCTCTAAATGACCCACTTTGTGTTTTTAGGCAACAATGACCAACAGAAAAGCTATCCAGGTAACAGACAGCACAGAAGAAAGCTACCAGCAAGCGGAGAACCTTGTTCAGGAGATCACTAAAATTCAGAACAAAATTAATGGTGAGATATAAAATTTGTAGTTTTGAAATTTTTTTATTATTATTATTATTATTATTTATTTGTATCCCGCCTCTCCATATGGATCGAGGCGGCGAACAACTTACAAATAGCATGTATTTCGAAACATTTCTATACATGCCCCCAACAGGCTGGGTACTCATTTTACTGACCTGCAAAAGGATGGAAGGCTGATTCAACCTTGGAACTGGGCAGGATCGAACTCACAACCTTGTGGCTTGCAGTACTGGCATTTAACCACTGCGCCACCAATGGCATCACTTGGGAAAACCCCAAACCTAACCATTACGTGTGATGTTCAGGGGGCATTAGATAGCTACCCCTTACAATTTGGGAAGCACTTGCATTAATGGGTGCCATGTGCCTGGAGTAAAATTTAAATTGTCCCGTTGTGTGGATAGTTGGGGCTGTGGGATCTCAACCATAGGACCAGTTTAATATTTCTTCTGTGAGTCTTGGTTCTGGGAGAAAGGGAAGGTATAAAGAAAGTTAATAATAATACCCATATAACTCCCATCCGTCCTGTAACTTGAGTTATGTCTTTTCGATATTGCTTGAACTGCATGACAGCTCTACACCAAACTGCCATCTGTACAGCTAGAGTACCATTCAGAAATCTCCTTTAGTCAACACAAGACGTGAAACTGCTCAACAAATAATTTCTGAAACTGACAATTGGTTTTTCAGTTTCCAGTAAGGCTGGTGAGATTGGGCACTGAACGTTTCATTACCCAGTAATGTATAGGTCACATAAAAGGAATATTTCAAAAAAGAACAATGGTTTTTTTCAATATTTATTTAAAATACTGTTGTTGAGAATAACATAGAAAAGCATCACATGGACTCTTCAGCTACATCAAGAAGAAGGTGATCAGAGTCTAATGGCCATTTTATATTATCAAGTTGGTACTCAAATGTGTACATAGACGTCATTCTAATAGCAACATACTAGTATAGTGAGATAGTAATATAGTAGTATACATAGTGTATTACTTAGGAATATAGTAATATACCAGTACAGAAATAATTAGTTTTATCCTTCTCATGAGTAAAAGATGGGTGTGCTGAGATCCTTCCACATTTTCAGCTTAGAGAACTTATGCATTGACATGTGTGTAAGTTCTTCCCATGTAGCAATTTTTGTTGCACAAGTGGCATGCTGCTCTATTACTATGAATGAAAACCATGGAGTAGTAGGCTGTGCCACATAGCTTGCAAAAGTCCATGACCACAAGAAATCATGAAGCAGACCAAAAATCTTTCCCTAGATCTTCCCATGGTGGAGACTAGCTAGTTAGGTAGATTCTTGGCAAGTAGCGTATTTTGCCATGCAATACAGAATCTGGCAACTGATGCTATTGGCCTTTCTTGGGGTGCAGAGAGTAAATTGCCAGTATTTTTTCTGTACAGAGAATTTTTCCATCTTAAAGATCATCTACAATAAACTTGAGCTCCATGAAGAAATGGAGACAAACAAATATCCTTAATACTATAAAATGCAAGTACTTTTCATTTCCTGAGCATTATTTTTACTTGATGGTTGTATGAAAAATTTCTGTGGCTTTTTAAAAATAGATCTTGTTTGCCAAATGGACACCTTTGCCATGGCAAATGCCAGTGTCACCTCCACAGAGGAGTTCCGTCAGAAGATGGCTCAGGTGGATGCAATGCTGAGACATATGAAGACCATGGATTTTAGTTTCCAAAGAGCAACAGCTGTTGAGGAGCATGATGATGCTCGAAAATGTGAGTATAATAGAAACAGCACATCAAGTAAGTCTGTGGAGAGAAGGTGGACTCTTGACAGTTCCCAAAACACCTTCCTGTAAATCATATGGTCAAGAGGGTGCGTAGCAAACTGACATGTTAATCATCGGGGGCGGGGGCAGAATTATAAGAATTATTCCTGGCTAACTTTGCATTCTGCACTTCAGAACCATTGCCACAACAGTTTGGAGAAAGTAGAGGTTGTAAAACTTAAAAGAATCAAATATAGATTTCAATGGAAACCTTCCAGTGGTTTTCTCATGTTAAGATTTCCATCTTGCCTATACTAGGCACTTGAGGCTGCTTGGAAATTATGAAAGTGTTTTTTATATCCAAATTTCATTAACAGATAAATTAAACAAAGCTCCTTTTCTTTTCTCTTTATGGTGAGTAGGATTTACTGTTTCTGAACCAGGTCTGACAAATGATTTTGGACAAATCTTTGGTTTGGATTAAAACTTTTTACTCCTGAAATATGAAGGATTATGCAACAGAAAGCATTTGTTCTGATTTTATTAATGAAATGTCATCCTTACATTAGCACTGTGTCACAACTTTTACTTATGTACCTATATATCTATATTTGAAACCAGTTCCAGTGATGCTGAGAGACACTAGGTTTCAGATGGGAAGAGACTTAATTTCTTAAAGATAAGAGTTGCTACTCCTGCAGTTCCAATGTTACTTGAAGGTCCCCAGATTCAAAGCTGTGGCCTAGAAAAATAGTGATCTTGACAAGATTGCTTCTAAATATGCTTAATAGCAGGGACAGTGTCTTCTACATTATTTAAATCTGTGAAGAATATAATGCTAGGAATAATTCAACAAGTAGCGCTGGCATCTGTTCAGGCTTTCATCACACCACCATGATCTGTCTTCTTTTATTTAAAGGAAGACAAATATCATAATTAATAAGCAGCGTGCTTAAATTGCACATTCTTCGAGAGCTGTTTCTTTCTTCTTGTTTGTTCGTGGCTGGTTTAACACCTGCAGATGGTGAACATGCAAGCATAAAACCTTTTGTGCTTATCTGTTGAATTCTCATTCTATTGTACCAGTGCTGGATCGTGTAAAGACTGAACTTTTCAGCAAGTTGGAGTCCAACCAAGAGCTGGTGAGCCGTATCAATGATCATTTAGATCAGTTCAGCTCAAAATTGATGGACCTGCGAGATGCCCTAAATGAAGCTGTGAATAAAACTCGTCAGACAGAGGACCTCAACAGCCTAAATCGTAATCACCTGGAGGAGACCCAGGTACAAGAAGGGGGGGTTGTGCTGCCAAGTGAACTGTTCTGCCTGGGGGAATTATATGTTACACAGCAATTAAACTGACTGATTTCTCCTTGCGGGTAAAGCTTATCTGGTATGTAGACTGCATCCAATATGTTCTGTCATGTCTGCTAGGACTGTATCTGTCTTGTGTTGTCAATCTAACAGCCCTCCAGCCAAATCTACCCCATCAACTAGAGGCCTTCCAGTGGCTTCTAGTTGATTTATTACAGACACAGGCACACACACACACACACACACTTATTGTATAACTAAATAAAATGTTGCAACTTCCAAGCCAGCTGGCTAAAGACTATGGCTTCAGCTTCAATGGATATGGGGATATAGGCTAAAAATAGTCTCAGGCCTATTTGAGTTGGAGTATAAATGGGACTCTAGCGAACCTGTGAATGTCTGCTCTGTCAACCAACATTTATTTTGCTGTCATTTCTGCATTATCATTAAAGTGTTTTTTTTCCAAGTCCCCTTTCAGCTTTGATCAAGATGATAACTTACCTGTCACATTGCCACAAGATTGCTATTTGTGTGTAGAACGGTGGTGAAGAAAAAGAGATCAGCCAGTCATACCAGGATTTTTTTTTCCTTTAGATTTTAAAAAAATGATTTCAAGGAAAGGGAGAAAAAGAAAAGAGGAAAATGGGGAAAGTGTGGGAGTACATAGGATATAAACATGGGTTAGGGAGAAAACCAACACACTCAAAACGTGACCGATGGAGAATTTTATGGATACCTTGGACTGCCAAAACAACCAGTAAATGTACCCTAGAGTAAATCAAGCCTGAACTCCTGGAAGCCAAAATGACCAAACTATCATACTTATATCATGAAATGGCATGTCTCATTAGAAAATACAATAATGCCTAAAAGAGTGGGAGGCAGTGGGAAAAGAAGAAGATGGCATTACAGTAGGACCCCCATATCCCCGGATTCATTATCCGCTGATTCAGTTATCCACGGTTGGCAACAGGCAATAGTGATCTCGCACTCCCCACTTTGTTCCCCACCGCTGCCAGCCCATTCGCATTGGGGAAAGTGAGAGAGCAAAGTGGGGAGAGTGTTCACTACTATCCATGGATTTCAGTATCCGCAGGGCCCCCCTGGAACCAATCCCCTGTGGATACGGGGGCCCTACTGTACAGATAGATAAGACTCGGTCAGGAAAGTCACAGCCCTGGGTTTGCAGGACCTGACCAGGACTGTTGAGAACATGATGTCTTGGAGATCTCTCATTCATAAGATTGCAGTTAAGTCAAACCTGGATAATTATCCACTTGAGTGAGAAGTGGGGTAACTAATAATGGGAGTGATGTAGTACATGAGTATTTGCCACTGGTCTAGTTAGCTGGTTTCCCCCTCTGACAAGCAGAGTTGCTGTCAAAGTTTCAGAGAGAGGCTATTTGTAGCAATTCTCCTTGTACTCTTTTCACTGAAGATGCGAGTGGATTGGAACTGGGACATTTTACAAGAACTGTAGCCCTCCTGAAAATAAGAGTGGCTGATCATAAGCTAGCTTCAGACTGAAGTGTGTAGGTATGCAACTGTAATATTTCTTCTCTGTGATCTAAGTCTTCCAGGCCAGTTCTTCCTAGAGGGTGCCCTACAAAATATTATGTCATGATGGCTAGAAACTATGTGATGAGAAGTATAATTCAGCACATTTGCAGTATACCAGTTTGGGGAAAGCTGGCTCAGAACCTTGGTGTAATATGAACTCACTGCCCTACTTATTGGCAACAAGGCAATCAAATTCAGCATTATCTAAAGCTTCTGGGTATTATGGCAGCGCTAAAGTTTAGTATAGCGAAAGTTAAAAAGAGAAAAAGAAGAGTACTTTTCCGTTATCATTCAGATAGGATACAAAAAGGGAGTGGGGGGGGGGTTCTATCAGAAATTCTCATCTGTAGAGTGTTGTGTAAGAGGGCACAAAACCCAGTGGTGTGATTCACACAGATCACAAAGAGGATCTATTTCATACAAGGGAAACCAAATATTCATTCATTCATTCATTCATTCATTCATTCATTCATTTCCTACCTTGCCCCTCATAATGGGTCTCAAGGCACCTTACAATGTATTAAAAACAATACAGATTAAAAATGACACAGAACATCCAGTAAGAATATAACTATAAAATTATTTTTTAAAAAATAAACAAGTTATGAAGTTGCAAAGTTAAAAACTTTAAAATGCATGAAAAGATTATATACAAACCATAAAACAGGACAGCACACCATTAAAAGCCCACACAAGCTATTTTCTAAAACTCTGACAGCATAAGAATGTTTTGACTTGCTGGTAGACCAAAAACAAGACTTGGGGGAAGTATGATTCCTTTAGGAACAACCTATGTACAGCATCACATTTCCTTGAACTTTCCAATCCTAGGAACCTTTCCTAATGAGAAAACCCACTGCACTCAACAGGACATGCTCTTGACTAAACATAAATGAGATCAGAATGACAATGCCCAATTCAGTGGCTCCACCACTCCCTATATTTCTTTTCTGCTGTCTGCAGATAAACAAATTTTTCTGGCAGCCCATTCTTCTCTGTGTAACTGGAAACTAAAGTATTTTCTTCTTCTTCTTTATACCTAGTACTGGAATATGGAGATGGAGTATGGGACCTCAAGGCCCACTCCCTCCTCCAGATGCAACTGCAAGTTAACATTGGGCAATGTGTTTGGGGGTTCTAAGATGAGCATTACCTGCTATTGATGGAAGGAAAGGGCTCTCATAAAGAAGTTCCACTGTCTGCTTGCATGAGGAAAGGGGGGGGTGTTAAGTGGCAGTAGTAGATGGGACAGTAAGAGCTTTGTGACTGCTGTGACCTGGTGCCGCATTGAGGGACACTGATCTCAATTATGCATCAGTTCACTTGTATGAACCTGGGATGAAAAAAAAAGTTGAAGATATGCTAGTACTACAGTCTGAAAGAAAGTGCATTTGTCCAGAGAATGCACATTATATAGATATTTTGTATTGTATGATGGTGGCTCTTGAGAAGAGGCTGAATGTTTATGTTGGGCTGTGTTAGTTAACGGGTATCTCCTGTCTTAACAGCAAAAAACAAAGGAGCTGAAAGAACAGTTTGGTGTGGTCCAGAATACTTTGCAGATGGCTGAAGACTCTCTTGCCCAGGTCTCAGATTTTCTGCAGATAATAGAAGATATCAAGGAGGTGAGTGCTAGAAAACTAAGACTTCCCATAAAGTGAGAAGAGAGTGGAGCTGGAGGATGGGAAGTGCTGGTGTGTATTGGTTTAGGAGCTGCTGTTTGTATATTGTGGAAGAGATGACAAACATGAAAGAACTGACTTTTAGCAATGATGCAGGTCAAAATCAGAATACTCCTAGCCCAAAGCTGATGTTGGTTTTCTTATGAACCACAGGGAAAATCTGGGGAAAATTCTAATTATCTGCTGTTATTTCTCCCATTCCCCCCACCCCCAAATGTCATTAATGCATAATCCATAATAATGAAACATTGCTTCAGCAGCCTTTATATGGAATCCATAAGCTCCAACTTAGTTTTCATTAAGCTATCTTTATGCACCTGAGCTCACCATAGGATTTCTAGATATCAGAGAGGTGGGTAGCATGTGTCTGTGTGTGTTCATTTTCTCTGAAAGGCTTTTAAATACTCTTCGGAGAGCATTTCAGAAAAATCAGATGTGTCTGTATGATCAGTTTAGCTAATGAAACCAACAGCTTGGAAAGTCAGGAAGGTCTGAGAAAAACAAACAGAGTTAATTTCTGAGAATACTCACATCATTTATAACCAAAAAGAAGGTCCATCTGTATGCATCGTTTTTGCAGTATGTCTCAGATGTTTGGATGCTTTTCATGTTGCCAGTCCTACTGAGATGCATCTCCAGCCAGAGAGAGAGGAAAGGAGTGGGGGGAAAAGGCTAATGAATGCTGGCAAATGCACCCTGTTGTGTTTCAGGAATCTGAGAAGTTAGCAGCCCAGCTGGACGGAGCCAGATACCCTCTGTCAGAGAAGGCAAAAGAGTATTCTCTTGCCAGCAATAAGATCCCTGTTGTTGAGAAGGCTGAAGGGCATGCAAAGCTTCTGGATGAACTGGCAAAAAACCTGTCCAGGTAACCCATTCCTGTTTTACTTCTGTGCTCTTTTTGCTCTCTATTGCTGGTTTGTTTGGGCTTCTGCCCTGAGATTTCTCAGGATATATGATTAAGAGTATTTAATTATGTACATAACCAAGATTTGTTTGAATTTTACAGTAAATGGTTAGTATGCCTGATGACTGTTCTGTTAAAATGATTGAGTTCTATATGTGTGCCTTTCAGAAGGTCTTAGCTGGACAGTTTTTCTAATGAATCCAGTCTTGCTTTAAAAAATATGTTAAAAGTGATGGGATTGCAAAGTAAATCTCTGAGATGATATGGGGTAGAATTAGTATTAGTCCAAAAGTTATCTTCTCTGAATCATTGCCAACCCCTCATTTCTAAGCACACAAAATATTCTACCTCTTTTTTTCTGTACAAAAGTACAGAGAGTTTATGGTCTGGCAGTTATGAGCTATACAGCTGAGCCAAAGTATCCAAGCTAGGCCAGACTTGGCCTGGATGTCAGCGATGTAAGTCCACATTGGGAATTATGCACCCAGTGCCTAGGTTCCAGTTACAAAAATCCAGACAAAGTAGGGAAAAATTAAGCATTTCTCTTAATGAATTTACTAAATGTTTGCAGTTTTTCCTCATTGTAAAATGAATTCACCTTTCGTTCCTCTATTTTTTAAAGAAAGATGGAAAATGAAAACCACAGGAAGAGACTTTAAGTAATAGCAGAGGTTACATAGAACATCTTGAATTATTTTTGTTTCTGAATGTCAGAGCACTTCCTAATAATTCCATATAATGAGAACATTTCTACAATAATCAAAGCCCATCTATAAAGATGAGGACTGTACTGGGAGAGGTTGTGAAAACACAGCAGAGCAGACATGTTTATAATTGGCAACAGTCCTTCGTTTCCTCATTCTTAAGGCTACATTATTTTGTAATCCCTGTAAAGGATCCAGCCATGCAGATTTCAATCCCAAAAGATTCCTATATTTGCTATATTCAATGTTTCATGACACTGAATAAAAAGAAGGAATAAGAAAATTCAGGGCTGCCCATGTATCTTCCCAGTCCTGTGTTAGTTCTCAAAGGATACAGTGCTAAGAGAATGAAAATGGTATTTAAAAAGCTCAAGTCTGCCAGTTATGAAGATTGTTTCCTGGTGTGATAAAATTAACAGGATTTTCAGCAAACAGCCTTCTGATTAAGGATCAAAAATCCAGTGGCTTTGGACCCTCTAATCTTGACTTGGCCACTTGACTTGACAAATATCCATTCCACTTATTTACTCCTTTTCCAAAACCAGCATCATCCATGGCACAAATCAGGATGGATTTATTCAACGAGCCATCAATGCCTCCAATGCCTACGCCAGCATTATTGCAGCAGTCAGGGATGCAGAGAGTGCAGCCAATGAAGCGAAGAATGCTGCTGGTGAAGCTTTGATGGTATGGATCTCTCCCTAGGTTCAGTATTTAAACCATAGGCACAAGCAGTGCCTCTGTCTAGATTCTCTTGTCAGGGAGTGAAGTTCCCTGTTGTATGCTTTCCCAGGTTGTAATTTGCCATCTAGTACATCAACTGCATTTGCCAAGAGAATTGTCTTCCTTTGCGTATGATTTGCTCCTTTCCCCAGATGCCTTGCAGACAGGTGGCTCTCATTCCAGAGCTTGTTGGAAGATATGTATCCTGACAGACAAAGGGAGAAGCAAGACAGAAAATGATAGCCTGTTAGTGTGATGGTGGCCATTGGCAATCATCACATGTCTGCCTTTATTTGCCATCTTGTTGATTTGGTTCCCTGTTAATGCACATGGCTCAGCCTAGGAAGCCAGAATGTGCCGACAAATTGCACATAATCTCTTCAGAGTATATTGACTCAGTCCAGTTGGTCAGTTGAATTTGGATCATAAGGTACCAATTCAGTTGAGTATTAACAGAATTGGCAAGAACTTGTTTGGAAGGATAACTCCTGCTCAAGTATAGGGAGTCTGGTGTTGTTGCAAAAGGATGTGAAAGTAGAGGAACTGAAAATAACAGGGCAGTGAGGATAGCAAAATGAAGAAGTGTTGGGATGACTCCAGGGCCTCATATAAGACACAGATTCATAGGCAAGTTTCTTCTATGTATGCAGAATGTCATTTCGGAGGATCTTGGAGCCACTTCTAAAGAAATGAAGAAGAACAGCACTGCCTTAGAAGAAGCTGGGAAGAAGGAGCAGAGGAAGCTCAGTGTAGGTAAGAGAGAAACCAATAGCACCCTCTACTGATTAATAGGAATCATGTTAGGGGAATTCACTTCAGGGACTCAAGTTTTCAATGCCCCTTTTCTACCCATGGAATCTCTTCCTTTCATTTTATTTCCAAGAATTATGCTACCTTTTACAAACTCTCAGTCTCCTCACTTTATAAAGACATTCATGTTTGAGAATGTATCAATTTTAGCCTGTAGCAAATTATTTATATAGCATGACATCTCTATTGCTAAGGAGGACAATTATTTCAAATTCAAAACTCATGTGTCTGACCCAGTGTGCACTGTGGACTTAAAGTTCTTAAGCACAGAAGTCCATCAAAGGGAAACCGCTGAATAGGGACCTTGATCAGAGCTGATGCCTTAGAAGAACAAAGGGCCTATTACTTTGCCCAGCCCCTTTACATTTCCTTATTACACTAGACCCGTCCTGTTTCTAGTTGAGCAAATCAGAGATAGTCATTGAATATGGGAACATGGCTCTAGTGTCTGTGAAGAAATGAGAAAGAAAGGGAACAACAATAGAACACCTTCATGAATGTTTGTGTTGGTTGGAGAACACAATGCTAATTGTCTCTTAGTCCGCTACACCAATATTTATTACATCATACCTCTTCCATACTATTAATGATGAACACCTTCCAGTAACCCAGATTTAATACATATGTAACGTTGTGTTTTATTTCCTTCAATCAAAGATATCAAAGGAGCATTACGGACAACCAAAAACAAACTGACAGACATCCAAACAAAGAAGGAAGATCTTTTCAATCAGCTGCAGTCAGTGAAGAGCACACTGAACATGGTTCAAGGTTTGTCCAAGTTATGCTTCCTTAACTTTGGGGCATTTGAGCCAACTAAGTCCTCTTCAACCATTTCCACACTAGACTGTTATAGCGCTATTATTCCACTTTCAACATCCTATGGAATCCTGGGGTTTGCAATTTAGGGAGGGGCCAACCGGCCCCTCCCTAAGCTGCAAACCCCAGGATTCCATAGGATGTTGAAAGTGGCATAATAGTGCTATAACAGTCTAGTGTGGAAACGGCCTTCCAGTTTTAACACTGGCTGTCATGCATTTGTCAGCAGATCCATAGATGCTTCCAAATAGATGGTTCCTGGTGATGCCAGCCAAAAGATGTTGTGCAAATATTCTGTTTCATTTTCATAGCAGATTTTCTGTGGCAAGAGAAAAGATGGGAGGAAGAGAGAGGTATAAATTGAAGATGAGGTTGCCTTTACTCTCGTAAAATGCAGAGCAAAACCTTGTCTTTAAACACCTCATGATCCCGTTGAATGAGAAGTCTATTAAGTTCCAGTCTTCCCTACCAAAAGCCAGTTGTGCTCTTTTCCAGAATCCCCTGCTAAGTCCTTTTTTTCACAAGTTTGTCTGCAAGAAATACACTTAAGATTTATGTGGTGCTTCCACCTGCCCAAAAGTCTATAACAGCACATAATGCTGAATTATGCATAATTCTTCTTACACTTTTTTAAGACTCAGAAAATATTTCTGAGCTGCATTTAGGAATATTTGACACTTATGCTCTCCCTGAGCTGGAGTCAGAAGTTGAAAAAGTTATTTTTTTACCACAGTTCCCAGAACCTTAGAGCCAGGTGTGGCCATTGGGCATTTGGTTGGAATGAGTATGTGCTGTTGTGAGACACCTAGCACTGTATGGCCTTTTCCGCACTACACTCTTATAGCACGATGATTCCACTTTCAACATCCTATGGAATCCTGGGGTTTGCAGTTTCAGGAGGGGCCAACCGGCCCTTCCCAAAACTGCAAACCCCAGGATTCCATAGGATGTTGAAAGTGGAATCATTGCGCTATAAGAGTGTAGTGTGGAAAAGGCCTATGTTTGACAGAAACCTGCTTCTTCTAGTTAACTTATGGTGGTTTGTCTTCCACGTTTTTGTTTACAAATTGCTTTTTGCTTTGCAAGATGGCACAGCAGAAGCAATCCGGAATGCCAAAGATGCTGCTTCAGAGGCCAATGAAACAGTGACAAGGATGGAAGGAAAGCTGAATGACATGCAAAAAAATCTAGATGAGTGGAAGCAACAGTATGGAGACCTCAAAAGCGAAGATTTAAATCAAGCTGTTCAAGATGCCAAGAACACAGGTATATCATTTTTTATTGTCAAGTATGCCTTCTCAGAATAGATTTGAAGTTTATCCCAAAGTATCTTGTGATAGCAATAAACCAGAAAAGTTATCAGCTGCTCACTTGTCTTCTAGCTTTTCTTCATAGACTGATTGGAGAATTAATAAGCTGTTGTGTACTTTTCTCCCTGTCATCCAGCATCAACTTTTGCCTGGGGAGCAAGTTGTAGTTGGGCATCTAGCAGTAGGGATAGCTTGATGGTTGGCCATGCTGGCTGTGAGGCTGGCAGAGAAAGGAGCAGGACCACCACCACCTCAGTCCCTACCACTGCAAAGTAGAAAGGAAGTGTAGCATCCTAAGTGCTTTGCAAGCCCCCAAGTTAGCCTTGGGGATGGTTGACATGAGAGGACATCTAGGCAGCAAGCCTCCCACCCCAACTCCAACCTGCCACCTTTTCCAACCCAATCCAACCCAACCCTCCTCTTCAAGTGGCCATCTCACTGCATCATGAGAACACCAACCCTGATATGAGGCATGTGAGGGACTCATGAAGCATAGTGGTCCCACTGTGTTGTCACTAATAGCCTGTTTTCCAGGAATGTTCATAGCCCTTCTTTGAACTCCAGTTAACACTGTCTGCCACTGGTAATATACCCATTGTGAAATTCATGACCTAGACTTCCTTTTCTCTGCCCCCCCAGTTTCAAGCCTTGAAAACACCCTCCCACTACTCCTGGGAAAGCTCAGCAGTCTGGAGAACAGGAGGAGCCACAACGCAACAGTTTCAGACAATATCATGCGTGTGCGCCAGCTGATATCTTTGGCCCGGAATGCTGTCAGTAAGGTATAGTTGTAGAAAATCAATGTAGTGTCTGATCATGCTACTGTCTGCCACCACAGAACTAAAAGTGGGCCACTTTGACATGTTCCTTGTCACCACATGAATTCTTAAGAAGACTCCAGCTTGGTTTGGAACTTGTTGGTGCACAGTCCGATTCAATGATCAATCAGCAGCAAACCAGAATTGACAGCTCTTTAGCTTTTATATAGTAGTTGGATACTTTAAAAAAAAAAACAACTTGCAGGAATGAAACAAACTATTTATAAGGTGATATGTTTCACTTGAAGCACACAGCTTTAATACTGACTACCTGGAGAAACTTCGTATCTGTGTAGAGTGCACTGACAACAGGTTCCTTGAGAAGACTGTCAGGAAAGATTTTAAAGGGAGGCAAGGTGGAAACAATGCAAAGATAATGAATCCTGTTAGTACAGGAGATTCTGCCTTTCAATACTGCTTCCTTAAAAAGAAGTTTTTAAAAAGAGCTAACAATAATGTGTCTGTTGATTTGATCTTTTGACTTCTAGATCAAAGTTCCAGTGAAATTCAATGGAACCTCAGGTGTGCAGGTCCGGACTCCTAGCAACCTGCAAGACTTGGCTGCCTATACTTCCCTCAAATTCTATATCCAGAATCCAGAACCAAAACCGAGGCAAAAGCGTCAAAATGGAGATGACCAGGGGCGCTTTGTGTTGTACCTGGGACACAAGGATGTAAGTATATTTGTTGTTCCCATGAGAGGAATCAAAAGGCTTGGGAAGGCTCACTCAGGTGTTTTTCTGGGTGTTGATTGTAGGCTGGGGTTAGAGAATGCAATTTCACTGTATTTATTTTAACATGTTCATATTGGCACTTAGTATAAGCTTGTTGGTAGTGTATCCATGTCCTGTGGCAGAAAGAAATTGTGCCATGTTAAATGCTAAAAATAATATTAGGAAACCTTTGGTACAGCACCAAACTGGATGTACAATGGCAGTGATTTCAGTATGCAGATATAATTAAGGTGACTGCTCCGAGTTTGTAATTCCGTAGCTGGCTTTGGCATCCATCCTAAGCCCAAAGCAATCCCCAAAATGATGGCATTGATAGCTTGACTTCAGACTTGCCTGACAATTTGTGCTTGACTTGTATGCACCCAGGCTGTTGGTGACTACATGGGAATGATCCTGAAAGATCGCAAAGTGCAGTGGATCTATAAACTAGGGACTGAGGAACCAACACATTTAACTGTTGATGAAGAAATTGGAGAACAGTTTGCTGCAGTCAGCATCAACAGGTATAGAAGGAAAAGTCTCAGGAAAAAAAAGAATGGGAACTCATTCAAAATCATTGATTTAAAGTGTGTGAAGTTGCTTGTTTGATACTGTGAATACATATGTGTATGTGTCAATGTGATTTCAAGTCTCCTGTCAAATTACAGAGATCCCATGAATTTCATAGGATTTTCTTAGGCAAGGAATACTCAGAGGCGGTTTGCCATTACCCTTCTCTGATATATAGCCTACAGCACCTGGTATTCCTTGCCATCCAGGTACTAACCAGGCCTGAGCCTACTTAGTTTCCAAGATCAGACATGTTCTGCTGCCTTCAAGATATTTAGGCCTACTCTGAATATGTTAACCAGCTATTACTGTTTGGGAGGACAGACAAAAACCATTGTATTTTGATTCCAGCCGCTAATGAAAGACCTTCCATCCATACCAACTGCCATTGCTCTGGTTTTTGAGGGAGGGAACAATGACCAGTGTTTGCTGGCCTTAATCCCCTGCTCCACTGCCATCCCCTTTTCTCTGAGTTTCATGTCTTTTTAGACTGTAAGCCTGAGGGTAGGGAATTGTTAAATTAACAATCTGTAAATGCTCTGACAACCTTTTTGGCTGGTTATAAGTACTCTAGATAAATAATTAAGCAAGAAAAATCTCAAATGTTTGAAGTTTTCTGCTCTGTCCCTTCAGCCTGGAGAAGCTGATGTTCTCTTGGAAGACTCTTGAAAGTGGCAAGGAATATACCTAAGAAAAGAGTTTTTGGGAGGGGATTTTGTTTTTGTTTTTCACACTGTATAATCTTCCCCCTTCTTGCTTTTAGGATCTTGCAGTATGGACACATGTCAGTGACTGTGGAGAAACAAACGTTGCATGAAACGAAAGGGGACAGTGTTGCTAAAGGAGATCAGGGACTGTTCAACTTTAAGCCCCACAACGTGGTCTTTTATGTGGGTGGCTACCCCTCCAGCTTCACGGTGAGATGGGTTGAGCAGGCTAGTTGCAAAGGGTATGGGACAGCCATTTCTGGTTTGATTCAGACAGGCTAGCCCCACACTCCTTAACCTTCCTTATTGTTAATGAGGGATGCCTTCACACATAACATTTTTTAGTGTTCTTGCACTGTCTTTCTTTTCTTTTCTTTTTCTTTTTTCTTTTGGTAACAACCAGTTGGTTTCCAACTCCACAATATGGGAACTGACCACAAATTGCTTTTAGTTGGTGTTTATGGTAACAATCATGTCTTCTTAACATAATTCATGAAAGGGAAAGGAGGAAGGAGTATAGCAGCTGTTGAGACTGATTTATTTTAGTAAGCTCTTTTGTGGATTTCAGTCCACTTTTTCAGATGCAGTGAAATTTAAGTGGATTGGAATTCACCACAGCTCCTGCTAAAATAAACCAGTTAATCTCAAAGCTGCTGTTAGATTTCTCCCTCCTTCTCCCCCACCCCCACACTTTCCTTTTATCTGATGAAATAGCCATGGCCTCTTGAATAATACATTAAGTGGCCTTGTTTTCTTAGCAGAATGAATTAACAATGCAAAGTTTCACTCTGTATTGTATGGACAATTTCCTAGGGTAACTTGTATTTCAGGAAGTCTGCTGTGACCATATGCAAGGAATCCTCCAAGCAGATAGCAAATTTGGATGGGAGTGAGGTGGATTGGGATTGCAGCTCCCGGGGGGCTTTGGCCAGCTGAAGCATGGAACAAAATTTATAGAGGTAGCAGCAGCTAAGTTCCAGCTAGAATATCCAGGTTTGGATGTTCGTCTAGGCTGAGAAATTGAAATGCAGGACCACAATCTCTTCAGACCTTCAAAATGGATGCTTCTTTTCTGTACAACAGCCTCCGGCACCCCTGCGTTATCCTAACTACCGTGGCTGCATAGAGATGGATACCCTCAATGAAGAGGTAATGAGTCTGTACAACTTCCAGAGCACTTTCCACCTGGACACTGCTGCTGAGAGGCCTTGTACAAGGTGAGTTGAGTGGCAGCGTGCACATCATGTGGCTTTTCATTTTGCCTGGGGCTGGCTTGGCACTGGTTTAGAGAAAACAAAATTGAGTTGGTACACATGAAAAAGGCAGAGAAGTACCATTCAGACATCCTGTGGTTTTTGAAAGCTCTTGTTAGCTCAAGAGGTGCCAGCAGTTTGTTAAGCTTGAGCCCAGTGTTTGATTGCACCGTTCAAATAAATTTGAAAGTTTGTAGCAGAGACTTCCTAGACATTTTCAGTTTTCTCTCGAAGAGCTGGAAACTTGTTGTTAAAGATTTTTATCAGTCTATAGTTGTCATAATGTTGCAGGAGTGCAAAGATTCATCGTGACTCTTGTTTTATATCTGTATCCCGCCTTTTCCTCAAAGGCTCTTACCTAGTTTTTTCCCTTTATATTATATTCCCGTCTGGAGTCATATTCTGTGCAGTCATAGTGGGCCTGCTTTCTGCCAGCAATTTGAAAATGCTGCTTCATTCTGCCAACTTCGACCATATGATGGTCATTCTGCTGTTTTCCAGGGGTTAGCCTTCTCATGACCGCATGGGGCTTGGGAAATTGAGCAAGCAAAACTTGGCAGTCTTTCCTTTCAAAGATTTCCTTTTTCAATAGCACAGCTAAGAGTGTTTTAGAAGCCTGATATCTACATTTCAGTAGTGCAAGTGTGTGACTTGGAATGCCTGTTGCCAGTTTTGTTACTTCTCCTTTCTTTTAGATCTAAATCAACAGGTGATCCCTGGTTGACTGACGGCTCCTATTTTGATGGTACTGGCTATGCAGAAATTACATTTGAGAGCCAGATCGGCTCAATCAAGCGCTTTGAGCAAGAGATGCGGCTGGTGTCCTACAACGGGATCCTTTTCTTCTTGAAATATGAGGTAAGTGTTGCTTGGCATTGGTGCTACTACTATTTCAAGGCAGAGGGAAGTCAACAGTCCTTGTCATGAGTGGTGTTTCAAGTACATGAGGAATCATGTGAATATAACTCTTGAAATGTTTACTTGCGACATGTATCAGAGAAAGCAGCTAAAGGGATGGGAAGTGACTGGTGGTCTGTCTGTGTTGGAAACCTTTTAAAAAAACACTATGTAATTTGCACCTTGTAAAGTGTAGCTCCAGTTTATATGGGATCTTACTCTACAGTAGGGTTGGGCAATTGTAAACAGGGCAGGAGCCATTTTTCCTTTCTACACCCACCTGGTGGGCCACAGCAGTCCATTGGTGATGTAATGTCCCTTCCATCTGCCATTTTGGCCAATTGTTGGTTGATTTTTTTTCTTGTTCTTTTTCTTTTTGAAGGGGTCTGTTTTGGGGCAGTTTGAGGGCCTGGAGGATGTTGGGGACTAAACTGTTGTGTTTGTAGGGGATTTGAAGACATTTGGATTGGTTTTGGGACAGAAAATCATCCCAAAATCATAGAGGCAAGGTCTGAGGACTTTGAGGGTCTGTGGGCTGTTCCACAGGTTGCACTTAGGGGTTCCAAGGGCCACATGTGGCCTGTGGACCACACTTTGCCTATCTCCGCTCTATATATGGCTTAATAACTGGCTAATTTGGACTCCACTGCAGGAAGAGTGGAGTTCATATCTTAAAAAGAGTAGATCCTGCTTGCTCAGACTGTCCTTGGATCTTGTTTCTTGTTCCTCCCTTTCTTTCTCCCTCTCACAACGATGTAAGTACACTGCCTCTTCCAGGGCGAGAGGAACAGCCATGTACAAAGGGAAGCCAGTACTGAGGAGACTGAAAGGGTCTTGTCCTTTTTCCTTCCACAGAGGCAACTGCTGTGTTTGGCTATTCAAAAGGGAAAGCTTGTGCTATACTACGACTTCAACGGAGGCCTTAAAGTGGCAACACCTTCCAAGGATCCCACTTCACTGCTAGTCAGCAGCAACACAAATAAAGCGGTAATGACAGAAGAGATCCCTTTTCTGTTGGGTTGCTGGGCTAAAGGTAGGATCTGCCTGTGATCTGTGAAGTAGTAGCAGCATGTGAAAATGTGTTCCGTCATTCCTTTCATGCATAGGGGAGTGACCCTTTATAAGATTTGCCATCCAGTATTTGCATTAATATAAAAAGAGATTGTAGTTTATTTCCACCCTGCCACCAAGCAGGTCACTTCTGACTAGTTCAGTGGAGCTGCAGTCAAGAGGAGCATACAGTACAGTCTCCTAGCCCACTCTTGAGGCTTGGGAAATCTCTCTGAGGACAATATTATCTATCCTCAGTGACTTTTGAGTCTTCTTTCCTCTTTGGAGACAAATGCCTCTCGTTCCAGGGTCAGTACTGATGGTTTAAAAATTGCTGGTTTTGTTTGATTCTAGATCCAAATATTCCTCCTCAAAATGGGTTCCAAGGATCGCATTCTGGTGCGTTTGGAGCAATCAACCATCTTCATGGTGGAGCAGGAAAACAGCTTACAAAATGCTACCTCTTATTATCTGGGCGGTGTGCCTGTGTCCATTCTTCCTGAAGGGTAAGCTTCTCTTTCAGTCAGCATCCAGGCTAAGATTCCACTTCTCTGCAGTTTATTCTTATGCTTCAAAACCATCCCACGTGTGACTTAGTCTCAGACTTTAATGATCTGGTCCTTTAATGATCTGGTCCATGCTTTGCTATGGATGTTCTGTAGAGATTTTTTTTAAAGTACACACAGCCCAATTTATTAGAGATGCTTTTATTACGTGTGCCACTGAAGAGGAGTTGGAACGCTTACAGAATTCACTCTAATTTATGCTTTTAAATGTTTTTTAGCTATTTGTTTTAAGCCTTTATAACCCACTCCACCTGGGCTTCAGACCAATTTAAAAAGAGGATGTTTTCTTTGCTTGGCATGATCTAGTGGTCTAGGCATTAACGTGCTTTCCAGGCATTAGTGTGCTGCAGGATCTTTTATATTATAAAAAAGTGTTGTCTGAGGAGCTAGGCCTGGTGGTACCTCCCACTTCTCCCCTCAGGCCAGAAACTACTGTATAGTAGTTTCTACTGTCATTTACTTCCTATGGCCTAATCCAGACCTTGGGTGATAGATCCAGATCAGTCACTTGCTCTGCAGGGCAGGAATTGGACCACTGTCTGTGGTGATGCAGAACTAAGGAACATTCTCCAATCCCTGTTGAGGGGAGGATGGAGAGAGAAGAGCAAAGTAAGAAAATCTACGCAACAACTTATGGTTCATATAGCAACCAGCTGTGATGGAAATAGGCTGCCCACAGTTCAGAAACAGGCCTCAGCAGGCTTTCAACAAAATAAACTGGTGACTTAACTTTTTAAAAAAGTACTATTAAGCATTGGCCTAAATAGGATGGAACCTACATATAAACTCTCAGCCCGTAGCCGTCTTTTTCAATGCAGCTGAGGCTTGGTGGGTGTGGGGAGGTGGTACTGCCTACTCCATCCCATAAGACAGTTGATCCAATGGTCTTTGTTCCAATGGTCTTTGTGAGGGACTTGATAAAATTCCAGCTGGTAAAATCTGTAGTAATAGAAATGGCAGTTCCTTGTCATTGTACAGTACATGTATGTGAGTATTTTGGTTAATGTTTTGTCATGGGGGAAAGGCAAAGCTTTACATAAGTTTTTAAAGACAGTCCTTGGCTCACAGCATTTTAATGCAGAAGTTTTCTCCAGTTCAGTCTCTGGTAGTTGTGAGATCTCTTTATGGAGAAGCATTCTTCATTTCTCACTTACCCTCAGTCTTCCCTGGGGTCCCTAGAATCCTATTGAAAAAAATCTAACTTGCTTTCTTTCCACATCCCACCTTTCAGTATGACATATTTTTCAGCCTGAAGAAAATATTCCCCAAAGGTGGATCCATCAGGGGCTGCATGAAGGGCTTGAAAGCTCTTGGCAAATACGTTGACTTAAAACGTATGAACACAACAGGAGTGAGTTACGGGTGTACCTTGGACCTCCTGGTAAGAACGATGCATTGTGTGCATATGGAGGGGGGAAACTGTTGTAGTGCTTATAAGATTGACCTTGCTTGATTCTCCCAAAGGTTCAATAGTGGTCAGCCAGATGTTCTTGAGAAACTCAGAAACAGGATGTGACAGAAATGGTTCCTTGTGTCTATGGCCAAATTGCCTTGTAATTTCTGTACTGGTAGTGGGACATTGCATGGTGAGGCAAGAGGAAGGGAGTGGCAGAGAAGAGTGAAGAGTTGTTTGTTGTTGTTGTTTTAATTCCTTCCAGTTTTATGAATGGTGTCTGGTATTAGAATGAACTCAGCAGTTTAATGACACAGTGCTGGGTGAAACTATGACTTGGAATCATAGAATCATAGAAATGTAGAGTTGGAAGAGACCACACAGGCCATCCAGTCCAACCTCCTGCCATGCAGGAACACCCTCAAAGCAAGAAGCCCAGGTTCCATCTGGAACAAGCAGTTAAACAAATATAGAATTCATACAAAAACGTACAGTGGTTGATCAGTTGATCAGCAAAGGACTATGACATTTATACCAACTCACCAGAAAGGAGCAATCAGTATTTTCAAACTTGTTCTGTGCATCTTATTCTAGTATCCTGGCTGTTATCAGCAGTTCCAAAAATGTTTTGGAACATGGCTCAAAATGAAACTGTAGATATCACATTCTCATAAAAAGATGCAGTTTTCAGGCTCTGAATATTACACTAGACAATGCCATCTTCTCTGAATCTGTTCCTCACACCATCTGTTAATCTTCCAAGTGCTACAGACTTTTGCTGCAACTAAACCTAATTAGAACGTACCCATTGAATCAATGGAATTTTTATAAGCATTGATTTACCAAATTGCTATTGATTCAGTGGGGTTAGGCTAGTTGAGATTAATAGGATTTTGGCCTAACACAGCTGTCATTCTAGTAGTAAAGAATTGTAATCATTCCAACAAGGATCTTGAGCTCAATTCACACCGGCCATCTTCAGTCACAAATGTGAAGGAGGGATTCATAAAAGTGCAATGAGTTTTCATAGGAGAACTTATAAATAGGGCTGATGAGAAAGGACAGCTCACCACTTGCACCTGTCCCCATTACATAAATTGCTTATTAGTTTGTACATAAGAGTGGTATCCACTGAGCTTGGGCAGTGGATTGGGAAGTTTTCCTTGACATTATTAAAGTTGCTTGTTGTAAGCCCAGTATGCCAATGGTCGCTTGGGACAGAACTGTCTAGGAATTATCAGTGGAAGTAGCCAAGTGTTGCTGGTGATATGTCACAACTAGTGTGAACCCAAGGTGACATGTCCATGACAGTACCGTTGATTATCATAGATGGTATAGCAGTAGATGCGCCATTCTTTTACAGACACCCCTGATATCAAGTCTTTCTTGATCTTGGTCAAGTCTTTCTTGATCTTTGTTTTTAGGACATTGGAGTCAGAAAAAAAAACCCACACCTGTTATTTCATATCGTGGACTAATCTCCTAAATGGGCTCCCATTGTACTAGACAACATTTTCCTCTATAGCCTTACAGTTCTGTAATTGTAAGAATAATGTATTTCTATGGGTGCTCATTCATGGTGTCCTTTTGCAGGTGGCTCGTTCAGTTAAACTTCATGGCCATGGCTTCCTGACCCTGGCACTGAGGAACGTGCCTTCTTTGCAAGATTTCTACACGGGTTTCAGCTTCCGTACCAGCCAAAGCCGTGGCTTGATGTACCACCACGCTACAGAGGTATGCTGTTCTTACAGCTAAGTGCTTGCATCTCAGAATAACATCTACCAACTCTCTTGAGGGATTCATTATCAACACTGAGAGGAATAGTTCCTAAGAGAAGTATTGAGGCAAGAGAACATAAAATGTTGCCAAATATTCCCATCTCATCCTTTCCTGAGACTGACTATAAACTAATATAATTTGTATCCCCTCAGGCCCATGGGGAAGCTCAAGGGACTTCACTGACCCTGTACTTCAGTGAAAGGAACCAGCCCCTGCCCCAGATTTCATTGTTCTCTTGCTCTGGCTGGGTTTTTCTGAATCCTCACCTGTTGGGAAACAAACTTCACTGCCCCTGCCTTTATCCTCCAAATTGGAAATATAGTAGCTGAATCTACCCCTTCTGGAATGCTAACATGAATGTACCCCTTTTAGCTATGACAGTTTGCTCTCAAGCTTCTGACTCTCACATGCAAAACTTTCTCTCTCTCTCTCTCTTCCTAGGAAGGGACCTGCCAGGTTTCCTTGCAAAATGGCAGAGTGGCTGTCAACATCCTGACAAGAGAACTCATTACAAAGAATGCATATGCAGATGACACAAACCACTATGTTGCCATCTACAGTGACTCTTCAGGGTACTTTTCGTAGCCATCCTTTGCAATACTCATTAGTCTCAGGTGCCCTCTCTTTTCCATGGGCAGGGAAGACAAGGGCACAAAGGAATCTGCTGCCCTGAAGTGAATTGCATTTCCTTTGCAGGGTCCGTTTTTACATAGACGACCAGCTGGAAGGAACCAAACCAAAGCCTGATGGACTCAGGAGGCAGAAGCAACAAGATGAGCCAGCAGTTTTTCAACTGGGTGGCATGCCCAAGGCCAGCGAAATTGGCAACCTTACAGGCTGCATCGGGAATGTCTTTGTCAGACGGTGGGTTTTCCCCCTTGTACTCAAGCAGACTGATTCCCCCCTTAGTTATGTCTCTTTGTAGTCTCTATTTACTATACCTCAGGTGGGGAAAGTGCATCACATGGACTGCATGAAGCTCTCGGCCTCTTTTATAAGACCTGAAAGCCTCCCTCACATTTCCACAGACCATAGAATCATGCCTTTCTTTCTTTCTTTCTTTCTTTCTTTCTTTCTTTCTTTCTTTCTTTCTTTCTTTCTTTATTTTAACTAGAGATGAAAAAAGGTTCCAAAGAATAAATCATAACTCCTGGAGCAATTGTTTGCTCTGAGGTGGCTCTGAGGCATTAGATACTTGGAGCAACTGTCTTTATTTTCTTCCTTTCACTAATCATCCAATTTCAAATCAGTTGTTAAAGCATGTCTTTGCTTCTCTGAACATCCCAACAGTAGGTTCTGCATTTCAGCTTACAACTGCTCAGCATGTTCTGGCTTGCGGTATGTGAAGATTAGTGTCAGAGTGCAGAAATGACTCAAATGGAATACAATTTCTCACTGCAAGCTGTAAACTTGGCTGTTCCCACATGTGTCGCAGCTGAGTAGATACACACATCCTGAATTGTCCAGTAAGATTTTGTTGTTCTGTTGTTGAAAGTTAACACTTGACTTCAGGATAGAGGATGAGGTTGTAAACAGAACTCATCTAAACTGCACAGGTCGTTATGCGCTATAGGTCTATAACACCTAAAATGGTAACAGACTGTAAGGATCTTTAACGGTGAGTCTCAGTCTGGCGTGAGTCTCAGTCCCCTTCTTGAAGAGGAGCTGAAAGTGAACATAATATTGCAACTTAATGCCATAATAAGTAGAATTTGGTTGTCATCCATGGATTCAAGGACATCTATGAAGATCTGAGAGTTGCTCTCTTTCCAGAAGTGGCTAATACAGTTAAAAAAAAAGCGGGGGGGGCACCTTTGCCAGCTAGCAGCTGCCACCTGGCTATGACCCTAGGTGAACAGCTGTTGCATTCCTTGCCCTTTCTGCCACAGGACATCAGAGCCACAGATGGTGGTAGACCTGCAGCAGAGCACTGAGAGTTTCAATGTGACCATGAACTGTCCCAGGGATCGGCAGCCACAGCAGATGAGAGCATCAGAGAAGAAGAGCAAATGGAAGCCCAAGGTGATGGAAATCTCTGCAGTCGTATTTTTGTCTTCATGCGCAGTACCCACATCTGGGAGTGAAAACCAGGTTATAGCCTGTGCTGTATTTTGTGCTGAAATATTATGACGGGGCAGCCCAGGAAGTATACAAAGCAGCCTATCTTCCTGGGCCCTTAAATTATGCCACTTCAAGCAATGTCCAGCGCATCACCCTTAGCCCATTAGTGTACATTCTACCCACCAAAAATGGGTCAGCATGGATACACAGATTGGGCTAAGCTTTTTCCTAGCCGTCTTGCATACACTGCATTCACGTGAATGATATCTTTTGTTAGCCTGTCTCTTAAATCTGATTTTAGGGTGGGAATTCAAGAAGGCAGTACAGTGGGCCCATGTTTAATGTGAATTCATTTTATGTGGTTTCAGTTATACACAAGGAGCTTTGGCAGGGACATGGCAGCAGGAGGGCGGTGTGCTAATCCTGATTGTGTGCTGATTTTGCTCTTTTGTTCCCATATAGCAAACACCCCTGCTGCCATGTCGCTGCTGAAGCCCCTGAGGTTCTTGGCACTGCTTCCAATCAACAATCCCAGGCCAGCTAGCAGTGAGGGGTGGTGGTGCCAATTCTGTTCACTCATTTTCAAATGAGAGAGTGGGGTTGGCACACCCACCCACCCACTCTGGTGTCCCTGATGAAGGGGCTGTCAACAATGTCAGGTTGGCCAGTAATGGCGGGGAGGGATGCCAATTGTGCTTTCTCATTTGCAAATGAGAGAGCAGGGACATGACACACACACATGCTGCTGTGTCCCTGCCAAAGGTACCCTCAACAATCTCAGGTTGGCCAGCAGTGGTGGGTAGGGTGCCAGTCCTATTCCTTTGTTGGCAAACAAAAGAGCAGGATCAAGAAATTGTTAAAAACCGGGTTCCACATTATAAATGAAGATCATATGACATGAAGAGTTCTGGAATGGATCCCTCATGTTGTGTGTGTGCCTACTGTAGTGTCTTCTTGTGAAAAAACTTGAATGATCTCTGGAACAGTTTCCATATATGTACCTGCCCAAGGTTTAAAGTCCCCTGGAAGGGCCCTTCTTTGTGTCCCCTCAGTCAGAGCCATATGCTATAGAAGGACATGGGAGAGGATCTGCTCTGCTATGACACCCCAGTTATGGAACATCCTCCCCTTGGAGGCCCCTATTGGTGCCAAAATTGCTATTATACAGGTGCCAAGTGAAAACACGGCTGTTCATAAAACTTTTGGGACTTAGGCCATTTCTACACTAGCCTGTTATAGTGCTGCTATTCTACTTTCAACTTCCTATGGAATCCTCAAAGGCCGCTCCCTAAACTGCAAATCCCAGGATTCCATAGGATGTTCAAAGTAGAATAATAGCACTATAGTAGGCTAGTGTGGAAATGGCCTTAGTTGATTTTACTAAAATCCTTGCATGTACATTGTTTTAATTGTTCTAAACTATTTTTAATTCTTTTAATCTGTCTTTTTCATTTGTGAAATCATTGATTAAGTTTTTAGCCTTTTAAAGTCATTTTAATTATCCGTGCTATTTTAAATTGTCACATTGATTTTATTGTACACTGCCCTGAGTTCTGTGGATAGGTCAGGATATAAATATTTTACTAGATAAATTAATATAAATAAATAGTTTCAATGCTGCAGGTTGGAAATACAGAGCACTGTGAGGGAGGTGAGGTGTTTCCAGATATGGTGATGTTTGCTACATGCAGGTCAGGAATTCTTTTTGAATCTAAGGTTTTCTTCCTCTATTTTCCAGCCATCTAAAAGGCTGAAGGGCAAGTCACATGCCCTAACCTTCCAGTTTAAGGAAACTGAGGTTATTTCCCTGAATTTTAAACAAAGGCAGATATTGGAAACAAATTGTTAAATTATTTCTTTACAGGTCCCAAGCAAGAAAATCCTTAAAGATGTGGCCTGCCACCTACCCAAATACCCTAAAGCCATTAAAGATGCTTTCCAGTTCGGCGGATCCTCAGTGAGCCGTTTGGAATTTGATGACATTCCAGCAACATTCCAGGAAAGGTAAATTGCAAGCATGATCTTTCTGTTTCCTTAATGTTTGGTAAGTTCTTCCTTCCACTCCAACATGAAAACAGGGAGCTGGAACATTTCAGATATGGCTCTGGCTTCTCAGATCTAGTTACCATGCAGGCACCTGACAAGGCCTCTCTGTCTCAAGATCTCAGTTTGTTGTTGGGCTGTAGAGATGCTGCTGAATTGCTAAGGTGCTAAAATGGAGGAAAACCTCCTTTTCTTAAGGCAGGAGCCTACTGGCTTTACTCCTTGAAAGTCCTTAAAATTTTAAAGAGTGCAGCTAAGATTCAAGAATGCCCTCCCACCTGGCATAATGTTATTGGAACTCTGTATAGCTTATTGAAGTCAATGGTTTCAACTTTGTCTTCTTCTCCAGCATGTTATAAAAATGAGTTCATTCCTGGAGAATGCTTGCTGCCTTTAGCTCAATCCCTCCCCTTCTCAGCTCTGTTGCTCAATTCAGGAGATATTAATGGCATCTAAACTCCTCTTCTACAGGTTCCATTTCTCCATGGAGGTCAAACTGAACTCATCCAGTGGCCTGCTGTTTTACATGACAGATGAATCCATGAGCTCTTTCTTTTCTCTTTTTGTTTCCAATGGCCGCTTTGTGCTTTTGGCAGATATTGGTGGACATAAACTGAGGCTTAGGTCCAAAGACAAGTACCATGATGGAAAGTGGCACACAGTAAGTAGGGAAGGGGAAACTGGAGGGAAGAAGGCTACTAGAGACCTTGCCAGAGCCAAATTTGATGTTATGTGTACAGTAGGCCCTGCATGTTCTGTAGAGTTAGGGATGAAAGATCACAAGAAGACTGATACTATCAAAATGTTGGGGGGGGGCTGAGGCTTGGTAAGGAGAATGGGCACCCACAGTGCAAACCAGGTCGGGGAAAAGAGAGGGAAGGCTGGGTTGGGATTGTGGCTCTATACTTCCTTTCTCTTGCCCATTTCCTTTATTGGGTGTGTGGGAGGCACTGGGAGAGGGTTTGTGGTGCTGAGAAATCAGGCTGTGGTGCTGAGAAATTAGCTGGCCAGGCAATGGCTGGTGGAGGAGGAGGAGGAGGAGGACCAAAGGCAGATTTTTAAAGGGCTGCACAGCTTGATCAGAGCTGCCAAGATGGAAGGTTCCCCACAAAAGAAACACTAAGATCAGGGGGAGGAGTTGGAGAAACTTGCAGATAATCAAATCCATGAAAGTCAAACCTGTAAATGTGGAAGGCTGACTATATTTTGGCCTAAATCCTACTGTTAGCCCTGACTAGAGTAAAGCTGTTGAATCAATTAGATCTACCTGTTTGAACTCACTGTTCAACATTTGATTCAGTAGATCTACATTAATTGTAACTAATAAAGGCCATTTCCACACTAGACTGTTTTAGTGCTATTATTCCACTTTCAACAGTCTATGGAATCCTGGGGTTTGCAGTTTAGGGAGGGACCTTTAGAATTCTCAGCCAAAGAGCTCTTTAGCCTCAGTAAACTACTAACCTCAGAATTCCACAGGATGTTGAAAGGAGAATAATAGTACTATAACTGTCTAGTGTGGAAACAGCCAAAGTTCCAGCCGGTGTGTAAGAGAGAGTGTGTAGACCAAATTCTCCTTGCTTAACCTATCCTACATTGGCCTGTGTTTTCAGTGGATCAGGATCAGCCTGAGAAATTTTGCAGAGATTATTCCATTCATGAAGGTGTGTAAAATAGGAAGCCTTGTGTATTGCAGCCAGTCTTCGGGTTAAGAGACTTCAGTGAGGCTCAGATTGACTGATGCCTCAGTATCTTCCTCTGCATGTGGCAAAGGAGACATCCAGAATTGGGTTATCTCTTGTCACCACCCAGGTTAAGTAAAGGTCACGTGATAGGTAGAAGAGAACTCTGTGCCTACTCTCCTGGCTCCACTCCTAGTTCCCTTGCCTCACCCAGATTACGTTGCTTTTGCTCTCATCCTTAGTCACTGAGATTCTTTCTTGCCTTTTCACTGTTTTAAAATTTTTCCTTGTTCTCCTTTGTCCTCCTCTAAAAATCTGTATTTCCCAGACTGAATCCCTCAGACAATCTGAAGCCCTGTTTGTCTCCTCTCTTTCCACCTCCTTGGAGAGCTCATTGGCTGAAGGCCCGCATCTTCACAGCCTATGAGTCTCTTGGGCTTCCTAAGCCATGAACGTCACTGCTCATTCAACTAGATCAGCAGTCATGTCCAAAGCCTTTTCCATCAATGTTTCCCTTGGGTAAATGTGTAGGGCAACAGGAACCCTTCTTCTTTCACCAAGCATTCAAAATTGCACAAGTTTGCCTTGGTGGAGGCAGCCTTTGGAAGGAGGGTGCTACAGCAGATTTTCCTTCCTAATTGCTGCTGTCCCTCCCTAAATCACAGCAGCTTGGGGATAGACCAATTCTGGGTGTCTCCTTCACTCAATACAAAGAATGGCATGTTGGGCACTTACCATAAAAGTACATTATTGTACACAGAATAAAGACACATCCATGCCCACCCTTGCAGTGGGACATGCTTTACTTTCTCCAGTGCTATCTTCTTTTTATTGAATTTTCCTTTTCTTGTTCTATCTGCTACTCTGGCTTAGTTACATTCAAGAATCAGGAAAGGGGCCATAGAGTTCTCTTCTTCCTATCACATGAGTCCTGCCTGGGCTGGGTGGTGAAAAGAGAGAACCTAATTTTGGTTGGCTCCTTCTGCATAAAAGAATGGACGTTCACAGCTAGAGTACCCAATGTGCCACTCTTGCATTCTTCTCAAGTTGTTTCTGTGGCTTCTCTTGGAGAATTCACAATGGAACAATGTAAGAATAGGCTAATTGTACAGACAAACAATGCACATGGCATTCAAGGGTAGGGCCAGCAGATGCAATCCCAGTGACCTCATCTATGCACCCCTCAATTTTTAGTGGTGAAATTAAATTATGAAATTAGTGGTCAAGTTAAAATTATGAAATTTTGAGTAGGACTCTTGTCACTCTGAATTCTGACAATCTTATAATTTGAATTGGTTTCTAAGAAAACATTTTTACCCAGACATTGTGGACATAAGGAACTATGAAATTTACATACATGTAAACATTCCACAAGCAGGTGAGATCTTAACAGATCTCAAGAGACCTATATATATATATATGAGAGCTTATGTGTGAAACCTGAAGCAAGGCCAACAATAGAGTCTATACAGATTTGGCTGGCCCCTTTGGCCAGTCATTTTGAGGAACTACAATATTCCACATCAGATTTTAGGATCTGAGTACTACTAAAGTAGCTGGAAGTAATGAGAAAGTTCTCATGAAAAAAAGAAGTGGAATAGATTTTGAAACTGAAATTCTTGATACCAGGAAGTCTTAATGAAGATCTGGACTTCCATTCATTATTATGAGGCCATTCCACTCTGTGTGTGTGTGTATGTGTAATCACAAAAAGGCTTGGCAACTTTTCAGCTAGATTACATCAGACATCCTCAAACTGGTCACATCACTTTCTCCAGCCCCTCTCTTGCTTCTGACCTTCTGTGGAAATGTATAAAAAATAGCAAGAAGTCTGTTCTCTTTATTACATACCAGTCCAGTTTATGTAGAGAGGGTATTAGCAACTCCAGAAATTTCTGGTTTTGATTGACAGATTCTGATATTTAAGTAATCTCTGATCTGATATTTTAAGCAATAAACAATTGACCCTTCACATTTACGGGTTTGACTTTCACAGAATTGATTATTTGCTAATTTCTTCAATTCCTGCCTCTCCACATCTGGTGCTTCTTTTCCAGGGGAACGTTTGGCAGCTCCAAACAGGCTGTGTAACCCTTTAAAAACCTACTTCTGGTCCTCCTTTTTCTCCACCAGCTTCTACCTGGACAGCTAAGGATGGCTTGTAGCCCAGTTTCTCAGCACCACAAACTCTCCCTTGACACCCCCCACACAACCAAGGAAACAGATGGACAAGAGAGAGGACGTGTAGGGCCACCATTGCCACCCTTCCTTCCCTCTCCTTTCACTGACCTGGTTTGGATCCTAGGTACCCACTCTCCCCACCTTGCCTTGGCCCCTTCTCACAAGTACACAGCTACATTTTGATATCTGCGATTTTTCCACTTTTTGTGAGGCTCCTGCACCCCTAATCCTAGCGAATGTGGAGGGTCAACTGTACTTCACTATGTTAATTTGGAAATATTAACTATTTTTATTTATGTATTGTTCTGTGATACAAGATTTTCAGTTGATACATATATTCATGTTTATTTTTAATACAGCCCCTGAAGAAGGCTAATCAATTTATATACAGGCCAAAACATGTTGGGATTTGTAAAGAATAAATTTGGACCATCCGTAAGCACGTGGAGCCTAGTCTCCTCTTTTCTGCTGATTCACTATATGTGCCTTCCAGTAACTATTTCTGCTCCTGGAGACGGCTTGAGCCAGATCCTGTGCAGCTAGGACAGGCGTGGGAGTAGAATGTTCTTGGAGCGCAGTTTATCTGTACCCAGCATATTCTGTAGTGAGGAATGATGAGAGATGTAGATCAGTATCTAGAGCTGGAGGGAGATGCAACACAAGGGATGGAGGTGGTTTCCAGCCCTGTGGGCCACACCATATTCAAGGGCAGCAGAAGAGATATCACTTTACTTTCTAGTGCCACTTTCAGCAGATACATGACCAAAATAAAGGCTTGGAGGAAGAGGCTTATTTATTGGCCTTGAAGAAAGTGCTCCTTGGCCTCTCATTTATCCTCTGTAGAATCAATGTTTCATAAACCTATTCCTCACAGCTATGTTGTCAGAATGCCTAAAATAGCAAGTTTGATGTTAGAGTGCCTACATATCATACCACTAGTACCAATTTTGTGCCATAAACTGAAATATTGAGCCGATCTTCTCTCCACCCTTTTACCCTCCAAATGTGTTGGGCTACTTTTCCCACTATCACCCAGGCTGAGAATGATGAAAGTTGTAATCTACCACATCTGGAAAGCACCAGCTTGGGCAATATTGTAGTCCATGAATGAACCATGAGTGTAATTGGCAGGTAACTGATGTACATCTCTTGTGATTTGCAGGTCTTCTTCAGCAGAGACACAAAGAGAATTCAGCTTGTCATTGATGGACTAAGAGCTCAGGAGAAGTCACTGCCAACAGTTGAAGATCTTTGGATCCCTCCCCTTTTCTATGTTGGTGGAGCCCCTCTGGAGAAAGCCAAAGCCCATATACCAGTAAGCAGTGCATTGATAAGAAGCTGCCTTATACAGCAACATGCTATTTGCTGCTTCAACTCAGTAATTTCTACCTCACTGACAAAGTTGTGGGAAACCAGAGAAGAGGTGTTCCCTGCTTTGTTTCAGCCAGTTGACACAGTTGGCAAACTGGAAATCACGTAAGAGTAACGGGCAAGTGGGCATTTCATACATCTACCACCACCCATAACAGATCATAGTGGCCTAAGTTTGACTCAGTGCTCATGATCTTTCTAGCTAAAACAAGAGGAAAAAAATTGTGGAACTGGGGCTCATGTCTTGCATCACACAAACTCTTTGTCCAGGTGGAGCAGCACTTGTGTGTAGTCCCATCACACACACAGCCTTTCCAGGTTGCATCATCAAATGATGTGGCCTCAAGGTACCATGCTACCATGGAGAAGCTCCAGGGCTTTGCCTGTTATCAGTCACCATACATCATAAATGAAATTAACCCTTTGAAGAAGTGGTGGGCATTGTGACCCACAGGCTACACACGCTCCCTGGGCCCCCAGGAGCAGCAAAACCTGCAGTTTTGTTTAAAGAATAATTATTGTGGCTCCAAAATTCCCTCTAGGGTCCCAGGCAGGCCCAAAACGATGGTAGAGGAATGCCCCCATGTCTCCTAGAGGGTGTTTGGGAACATTTTTTTTGTGTAAGTGGGTGTGGCCCTCTAAATCCCTGGATGGGGGAGCTAATATGACCTCCCCAGCCTTCCAGACTTGCCCACCACTGCTCTAAAACAATACAGTCAGCTGTACCTATCCACACATTCTGTATCCACAGATTTGACCAACCACAGCTTGAAGATATTCCTACCCTCCCACCCACCCCTGAAAAAATCCAAAAAGCCATTTTACTGCACCATTGTACGTAATGGAACTTGAGCATCCATGAATTTTGGTATCCATGGTGCGGGTCCTGAAACCAAACCCTAGTGGAGATCAAAGGCTCACTGTAATGTTTCCAAAAGACAAGCACTCTGTGTGGCCGAAACCATCTTGCTAAATATATGGAATTGTTTTACAAGTGTAGGATAAAAATCCATGCCCTTTTGGGCCGTATGCCATAGATAGCTTAGTAAGCCCAATCTTTCCTGTGATAAGGCACTGATGTCCACACTGAAAGATCTCCTCCTTCTTTCTACAGGATGCTTCGGCTAACAGCTTTAGGGGCTGCCTCAGACACTTGAAATTGGACAGGAAGCCTCTGCGCTCCCCATCCCGCATATTTGGTGTGACTCCTTGCTATGTGGGCCCTTTGGAAAATGGCATTTTCTTCTCTGCTGAAGGAGGATACGTGACTCTAGGTACTGTATGGGTCATCTTGCCTGAGATCACCACGCCCTGTCCCCAGTTCATCAATGCATCCCATTCTCATTACCATGGTATGAATGTTGTCATACCCTCTGCTGCTCTGATATTTTATATATTTTTGGCCTCTCAGACAGATCTGTGGCTATCGGGCAGGACTTTGAGCTGATGCTGGAAATTCGTCCACGGAGTGCATCTGGTCTTATTTTTCACATAGGCACAAAACGAACAAACTACCTCAGGCTGTATTCAGACAGCCAAAAGGTAAGCTAACGAGACAGCGAATTATCTGGAAGCACTTTTGATATGCAGAAAGTAATACATATAGATGAACTGTAAAATCTCTAACGGAAAGGGCAACTTAAAATCCACACTTGATTATTGGCTTCTTTGCTCCTGCTATAAGCTAAGAGTAGAGCATACACAGAGAGCTGGAATGGTATAATGGTTTGAGCATTGGACTATGGAGACCAGGACCATTTCTGCACTAGCCTGTTATAGTGCGATGATTCCACTTTCAACATCCTCTGGAATCCTGGGGTTTGCATTTTCGGGAGGGGCCAGAGGATGTTGAAAGTGGAATCATCGCGCTATAACAGGCTAGTGCGGAAATGGCCCGGGATTCAAATCCCCACTCAGCCATGGAAACCCACTGGGTGACCTTGGGCAAGTCACACACTCTCAGGCTCAGAGGAGGGAAATGACAAAGCCCTTCTGAGCATATCATGTCAAGAAAGCCCAATGATAGTTTCATTTTAGAGTCACTGGAAGTCAGAAATTACAAAGGCACATAACACAGGTTGTACAATCTTCAGTGAATCAAAGGTGGCTCTGGAAGCAGTTAGGGATCCCAAGTGTCCTTTTTTCTACAGGATGTCACATACTTGGTGGCTTGAAGTCCAGTCCCGTTTTGGGGCCGTACACTACACTCTAAATCTCACATTCCTTGACTTATTGAAAGTGGGCACCAGCCATGCTCCCAACAGACTAACCTCTGAGCAAAAATGGCCTTACATACCAAGTGCTCGGGGTACATTTGCTGAGACTGCAGTTGGGTGGCACCATTCTTCTTCCTGGTCCCCAGCTGGTGAGGCAGAGCAGCCTCAGTGCTTCACATGCTACTTTTGGTTGCCCATATTGCTGAGAGTGGGAAGAGCAAACACTAAGCACACTCAAAAAGACAGATCCCTATCTGATGCCATTTTGCTCCAGACCAAATGCTTCAGGGTCAGTCTGATGTGAGCATGGCTTGCACCAACTTTTGGAAAGAGTAGATCCTTTCTGGGCTTACAATGTAGAGGATTTAGAATGCAGCAAAATGGTCCAGAGATTCCTTCTGTTGCAAGTACAGCTGGCACTAGCACTTCTTGCTCTCACTTGTAAAGGTGACTGAGAGTGGAATATAAGGCCTGACTTAAGTCTCACAACAGTGGAGGAGGGCTTTTGAATAGCAATTAACTCCCATGAAATCTTCAATCTTGCAGGGCCTGGAACTCTGTGAGTGGTAAGAAAACAGTGAGCTGAATGGAGATTGCTGGGGAATAAGACAGGCTATTGGGATTTGTGGCTTTGTTGTTGAACTGAGCCAGCAGAGTCCTGTCTTCCTGGAACAGAAAGCACCATCCATCTCCTAAGGAACCCCTGACAGCTGCAGATAATTTTGGGAGTTCACCTAACCATGCAGTCCATTTGCTGGATGTCTGGGGCCTTAATAAGACCTGCACTCATTTTTCAACAGTGAATCTTCCAGGAGCAGATCCAGGATGGCAATCTGCATTTTAAAATAAAAAAGCTTGTTCACAGCTACTCAAGTCTATTCTCTACAAACTTGAGAGTTCCCAGAGAAAGCAGCATTTGAAAAAATGAGTTTAGCTGAGCTGTATTTCAGGTTTGTTTTTCTTCTCTCTCTTGTCACACTTAATGGAATTCTCTAAATCCCTCCTTTGCTGCACTAGGTCACTGTGGTTGCAAACACTGGTGCTGGAGAGTTCTCTACCTTTGTGGCTCAACCTTCACTGTGTGATGGGCAGTGGCATACAATAGCAGGTAACTTGCTTTTCATTAGATTGGGTGTGATTTGCAGTCCTCTCTGGGAAGAAAATGCTTTGAGATCTTCTCAAAGCAAGGTTCTGCAAAATCCAGCTTCCTTACCATGAGTTACATTCTGCTTCACTGATCCCATCTTACAAGGTGTTTCTTCACAGACGTTTGTGACTATTGCATCCAGTCATAGTACATCAATTTCAGGACGCATGAGCCGGTGGAAAACCATTTCCATTCAGCCTTTATAGCCTTTATAGTCAAGCATTTGTTCCTCCAATCAAATGACCATTGATTTTGACTAAAAATGTAGTGGTTTGAACACTAGATTATAATCCTGGAGACGAGGGTTTAATCACCTGCTTGGCCATGGAAACATATTGGGCGATCTTAGCCACATCACATTCTCTCAGCTCTCAGCAAACCCTGTGATAGGTTTGTGTTAGGGCTACCATAAGACTGAAATGACTTGAAGGCACACAACAAAAATGAACAGCCAGAACTCTTCCCAGACTTTGTGTTCTCTCTCTCTCTCTCTCTCTCACACACACACACACGTGATTTTTGTCAGAAGTTCAGGGATTATAAAACTTGAAACATTCAGCCATATGCACCTGCACCTTTGAACCTGTCCCAGTACTGAAATCTCCAAGATTCATTTCTTTCTTTGCTGTTTTAGGCATCCCCTGGGTCACCAGCTGAATTCTTGTGTAGCATTTAGCCAGAATTCAGAGTATGCTCTGTCAAAAATAGGCCTTCCACTCATTTTTATGATAGTTAAGTGCCATATTTGCTGATGTATAAGATACACCTGTATTTAAGACACACCCCATTTATACACTGGCAAATACTAGTTGCTGGTGTATTAAGACACACCAGCATATAAGATGCACCCCATTTTCAAACTAGTTTTTGGAGACGAAAGTGAGTCTTACACACCAGCAAATAAAGTATACGGTAAGTAAATGTGTGCTAGTTCAGACCAACTCAGTATGTCCTAATTCTTCTGCCAGACACTGACACAAGGTACACACAGTTTATATACCGTACCTATCTGTTGTGCAGAAAGCTGCTGTGTGCAGTATGATAATTTTTTAACATGTCTACTTTCTTTCCAAGTCATGAAAGGTGGCAATGTGATCCAGCTGGATGTAGATACAGAGGGAAATTACACAGTGGGACCCAACCAAGCTGAAGCAGCTGCTATCCAAGAAAACTTCTACCTCGGTGGAATGCCAGGTGGGTAGCTCAGGCAAGAGCAGCATTGCAGGGAGGAGTGGGAGGCACACTGGCTGCCAGTCACTGCAGTGGCTTTATTGAAGACCAGATAACAAACATCTTCCACCCCAAATATAACCTCTCTCCTCTGATTTGGAAGCTAAGCACTATCAGACCTGATTAATACTTGGATGAGAGCACACCTGGGAATACCAGGGATTTCCAGTTAGAGTGAGGAAAGCCACTGCTGTCAATCAGCAATGAGAATAAGGTTAGACAGACAAGTGGTCTGAGTGGTACAAGACAGCTACCTATGTAACTGGGCTGTTTGGTGCCATCTTCATAGGCTAACTAATTTAGAGTATACAAATCATGAACTATGGCCTAAATCCTCTTTTAGTCCTGACTAGGGTATACCTGTAGAATCCCTTCGTTTATCTAGCATGTTGACTCACCCTTCATACCCATTGAACAGGGGTCTTCTGTGGTGGGGGTAGTTAACTAGATGCCAGCCTGCACTTCTTTGCCTAACACAAGGCTGGGGGATCCTTGGCTTTCCAGGTGTTTTCAACTGTACTTCCCATGCTCTCTAACCCTTGGCCATGCTGGTTGTGGCTGATGTGTGCTGTTAGCCAAAGCATATGAAGGGTCAAATGTGCCACACCTTTGGCACAGTAATTCTAGCACTTGCTGTTCTTGTTTTGGGTTTTGCTGCACGTGCCTGCTTTCGTCCATTGGTGGAGGTGAGTCTTTGTCATAAAGACAGTCAGCTGTGGTGCTTTGCCTCAGCTAAATCATTAGGCTCAGTAGGTAACAAGAGAGCGACAGGGAAGCACATGCAACCAACTTGCCATCTTGATTTCAGCAGACAAAAAGAGCTAGGAGCTAGGTTTGTTCAAAGGATTGTTCTTCCACTTGTCACATGCCAACAGTCCAGTGCTTTAAGGGGGACTAAACCATTTTCTCCTCACAATTAATGCTCTTGTTAAGAGTTTTGGATGGCTGCTGTGATAACAGAGAGGGGGGCAATGAAAAGTCAATGAAGTTTTTAAAAAATACTGTTTTCTCTTCTCCAGAACTTACCAACTTTGCTCTTGCTTCACCACTCCATATAGCTCATTTCCCATCCTATGTTGGCTGCATGAGGAACTTGGTGATTAATCGGGACCAGATTGACCTGAGGCAAGCTGAGACAGTGAGGGGCTCAGTAGAGCTTAGTGGGTGTCCACTTATGTAGACACAGTTTCTGTACAAGTGGAAAGTCAGGACTATGAAAATTTGCACCACTCTTCATGAAGTTTCCTCTTGTAAGCACGTTTTCCTTGCTACCCAGGAACACAAGTCAGTGTTCAGTATCATCAGCATGTGTTTCCAGCAGAGTGGACTTGGTGATCTTTTTATTTTTGATTTGTAAAACATTCCCCCCCCCATGTCAGCAGTAAGGTATTCTGAACAGAGAAAGGGATGTGCATAGTATATGAATATTTATAAAGACTGTCAAAGGGTAAGATGCTCACTATCACCTATACAATTACAGTCAGTTTTGATTGGTATACCTTAAAAGAATTTCACCAGACTGATATGCCCAAGAGACAGGAACTAATGATTTAAGCATATCTATATACGACAGCTTAATTGCTGGCATTATCCTATTTCATTTCATAATTTCTAAGCAGCTTGGGTCACAAGAACAAGGCCTTAGTAGTGTACGCTGAGATAATGGGACATTATCTGCAGGATGGAAATGTTGGCCACTGAGATTCAAAGCCATTTTGTTCTTGTCTTTCTCAGCTGTCACCAGTTGTTTTCAGGACTAAGGAATTAAGCTATTTGTAATGTTCTCTTCCTCCTTCAAGTTAATGGGAGGAAATTCAGATATCTCTATCTGAGCAAAGGATAAGTCAAAATGTACCATTATGACAGCCTAAATGTCAGAAATACAGAGGAGCTTCTTTGTAAGCTACATATGAAGTTTAATACATTCCGTAGGAAACTTCGAGGGTGCTTATTCCTGGCCCAAAGCAAGAAGAGCCTACAGTACTAAGCAAGCCTCTTGCAAGAAAGAAAAAGGGCCAGCTGGTTCTTGTGTCACTGTTCTCTCCTTGGGCTTAATGCCTTCAATGCTCCTTACTTTCATTAACACAACAGTATATGGGTCACTTGTGCACTTAAGAGATGTTCTTATATATATTTGTATATATCTCAACACATGGGACAGAATATTGGTTCTGAAAGGACTTTATAACTTATCAGTATATTGGTTTTAATGCTGGGGTACATATTGTAAAGTGGATTTAACAAAATGTGGTTTCTCTTTCAGCAAATGTAATTATCTGTTTTGGAGCTGTACTATTAAAGGCATGATTCTCTGTAAATCACTGGTACATACTTTTAATTCAAATAAAGTTTTATGGTCTATACTTTGTAAAAAATTGTACAGAACATTTTTTTTGTACAGTTATCTAATGCAGAAGATGGGGAGCATATTTGTTGTATAAATAAATTAGGATACCATGCTGGGACACACTACAAGAGAACCTCTGAAACAGTTCTCTAAACCCATTTGTCACAACTTGCAAGAAATCTCAAGTCACACAGGAGTTTGACCAGGCTACTTTCCTTTTTCGGACAAATAAACCTGGAGCTCTAAATATGTACCTAAATGCCTACAACATGCTTATCCCCAACTCCACCACTGTAACATTATATAGCTACCACTTGCTATTCTCACATTAAGTAAGTCTGTGAAATTCACTTCACCTTCCAGCATGTGCAAGTGTAGTCTAGCATCCTGTCCTGTTTGTATACGATTTTACACTTCAGCATGCAAAAACTGCAGATAGACATCCATAATTCATACAGATTGTATAGGAGGAATATTATGGAAGCAAGGATATGAAGGGTAAGCCAGCTAAAGGTTTTTTTGCAATAACTGCCTTGTAACCTAAGGCCCACATGATGAAATCTACTGTTAGAAAGGACTCTCTTTTCTCTTGCAAAAAGCTATTGCAAACGCTAAGGGGCCCACAAATATGCAATTATTTAATCAATTTGTATGTTGCTCAAAAGTATCTCAAATTATCTGAAAGTGTATGAGGGAGAAATGGATGTGGTAGAAAACAAAATACATAGCCTTACAGTACCAGAAGATACTTTGCACAGTAAGGTTACTAGATCCAAACAACTGGATAACAGTTAAATCACTGTTAGGTGTAGATGAGGCCTTGAAGGAGCATGTAGTAACTCTCTGAGAGGGAAGCTTTGCAATTAATTGCTTAAAACATTTGTAAAATATGCTATTTTAGTGATGTATCTGAGCTGACAAAATTACTACTGTGCCTAATACAAAATGATTTCTAAGGCCAAGAGTACTTTTAAGGGTAAAGAGACACAGCTGTTTGAGAGGGCAACAAGTAGGGAAGAAGCCCAGTATACACAGTAGTAGTTTGGCAGAGAGATCCTTTACTTGTAGATTCAGTACATGAAGTTAGCTAGTGATCCTACTTCCCTTAACATTAGTATCTAGAGGTACCCATAGGACACAGTTGAGAGACCTAATCTAAGCTCATGTCTTCCTCTTCATCCTTCTTGTCCTTTGAATCTCCTTCCTTTTGGTCAGATTTGACATTATTTTGCATTGCTTTTGCAAAGGCCTCTACATCTGAAAACAAAAAGAAAATACACTGTAGTCTAGCCAGAAACAAAAACAAACAAAAAACATACATGCAATAGAAGGACAGGTTGTTTAATACACATTTGGATTGAACAACATGGAGGTGGTATCACGCCAGAGCATGAAAGGCTTGGAGTTTAGAATTTAGCTCGTTGCAAAGACTCTTTCGTTTATGAATATTACAAGCTGCTCTGCCAGAGAGGTAAACACAATTCCACTTATTCCCATTCTCTTCACTTTCCTATGACTTCAACTGTGGTCTCCCAAATACATATTCCACTCCTTATGCACTGGCCTAGAAATGCAGTGGGCCCTCAGCTGGGGTTTGGTTCCAAGATCTTCAGTGGATACCAAAATCTGTGGATGTTCAAGTTCTATTATATATTATCTAATATTATATATACTATATATATTCTATTATATATACAATGGTATAGTAAAATGGCACCCCCCTATTTAAAATGGTGAACAACTCAAAAGGTTTACAAAGATGTATATAAAAGCTGTGGCTGGTTGAATCTGCAGATGCAGAACCTATTGATGCAGAGGGCCTGCTGTAATGAAAATCTCATCTACAACTTCACACAGCTGAACCTCACGTACTGTGTGTGTAGTTTATCACTGAAGATCTTCTAACACAATATAACATACTGACCATCTAAATGACCATCTAAGCAAAAGCTTAAAAGCAACATTCAAACACCACTATTCATTTGCAATTCCTGTCTTCTCACATTCATCAAAACAGATAACTGTAACTGTTTAAAGCTACAGAATGATATTCTATTCAGCAGTCTTTGCTCCAAAGGGATCTCAGCAGGAGTGATATACTGACAGGCACAGCAGTCTTGACTTTGTTGAGATAGGAGGAGCTGCACAAAGCTGTCCCCTACTATCTTAAACACTCATAACTCAAAAAAAGACACAGGTTCCAGAAGAATCCAAGACCACCTCTGGGCTATCAGGGGCTCTTTCACTCCATGTGCACCATAAAGCTGCTCCAGTTCCACTGACAGTGATGAAAGAAACTTACCACCTTTGTTTGCTGCATCTACAGCCTCAGCTGGTAAGCCAAATTGACTCATTAGAGGTCCCAGCTGCCCAGAAGCCAAGGCTGCGCTGAACATGCTCAGTGCCTACAAAGAGAAAAAGGGCTCACTTTTTAAAATCTAGGATTTGTTGTTTAAGGAAACACCAAACTGCTGTACCTTCTAAAGATATATCCCAACAATCAAATGTAAAAGATTCTGAACCTGAGCAGGATCTAGAAGAGGGGTAGGGAACCTGTGGCCCTATGCTGCTGGACAAAAATTCCCATTATGGT